>JAHQIW010000107.1:0-518750 GCA_019055375.1 Parelaphostrongylus tenuis | reverse complement strand
TGTTTTTGTTTTCTTTTCTTTTCCCGCCCCCCTTCCCCCCCCCACACCCTCCTTTTCCCTCCCCCTCTTCTCATCCCCCCCTTGTGTGGACATCTCCATCCCCCCACCACCATAGCCCCAATTTCCTTTTTTTCCACCTGCCCCCGCCTTTTTCTAACGCCGCCCTCCCCCCTGTTTCGTGAACATAGGTGCGCTTCAAGGTTTACGTGCTATTTCCGAGGATGTAAAAAGAGAATAAGAAACACGGGCCGAGCTAATATATCCACCAAAGGGTTGATATCTATTTACCGACAGCGGTGGGGTGGATGGCATGGTGAGCATGAGAGCGTGATCCAACCATCGACCTCGTGTGTGACGCAGAGCACCTCTAACCACTGCGCCACACGCGCTATTCTCATCGAAATTCGGGTAAATGTGTATTATTTTTATTCAAAACCCGTAATGAAAGTTTGTTCACTAATCTATCATTTCATAACCTTTCTTCTAAAGTTTCTTACAATAGAAATTTAATTAAATAAGATAGTAAAAAATTTGCTATCAAGTGAAGGCAACGCACTTTGAAAGTAAAACGTATCTTTATCCATTAGTAAAACATGCCATGGAGGTCATAACAGAAGTCAAGCTAAGTGTGAAAATCGAAATTTTCCAAGCTATCGAATAATGACTACAAGAACATTGACTAAGAAACAAAGAAACAATGTTATCTATAGACTGGAGATATGCTGTCTTTCATAGCAATGTTGTTTTCTCGTTGAAACATACGAAATACAGGCCTAATATGGAACATAAAAGTTTTTTTAACTATAACCATTTTTAAAAGTTTTTTCACTGGAATTCCATCATTTCATGACGATGTTCGCTCAGAACCCAAATCTGTTTCTTCGCATCCATCATCTCAAAGGTTTTCAGACACGCTGGCAGACGGCTCTGTGTGCATGTCTCTTGGGAAGACAGACGCGACAACGTGGATGTCAGGCTACCTGCGCCTATCTTCCCACGAGATGCACCGCCATTCTCAAGGGGGGCGCGTCGCCGCCACTACAATAGCTAAGTAAAATTTGACGTCGCGCGGCACGGTACGAGGCGTACTACATGGTGCCCAAAGTGATATGCTCTTTGTGCATATACAACTCTACGTACGAAGAAAACGAGTGCACTCTTCTTTTCGCTCTTACAACTTTCTATAATAAAATGTTTGTTGCCTTAGGATGACTATTGAAAGTCCAGCTAGATGGCATCGGCAGGCCCCAATCGAGCAAATAATGCAAACCGAAGATGAAAGATAACTTTATTTCATGGGTTTCAGAAACGAAACACATTATTGTGATCGCCGAGATTCAAACCTCTGATCACTTACTGACACTCTGGAAAGACAGTTTCTCAGTGCGACAAAAATCTATGAAAGTGTGTCTTTCTGGATAGAGGCAGTCCCGAAAGAGGTTCATCTCGCAGCACTCTTAACAGCAGCAAACAAATCGATAACGCTACGCGCCTGATGCACTCCGTACCTCTCAGCCTCTCTGCTTCTCTGCCTCTGCATTCCTGCGTCCTCACGAACAAGCTCCGCCCACATCGTATATAAGTCTCATACACGCGGCGTTCCACATCACTTAGTCGGGCGGCACCCAAGATACCTTGTTACTTCTGGACTCGTCTCGTGATACACTCAGGGCTACATTTATTGCGTCATCGTCTATTGTAATTATCTCGTTACAAGACGTTATGCGTATTTACATTATGGTAATACTAATGTGTCTATGTATAACCCTTTGACAACGACGTTGAAATCATTCACAACAGGCGGCGCTTTCGCATGGTGAGCTACAATGACAGTGAGGTAGTTTGCGATGAAATCTGGAAGTAATCGTAAGGTAATGGTTAAATTATCATAAAAATTTGATAGAGTACAATTGGTGAGACCTTAATAAGACTATTGTTAGCAGAAACTACGCTAATGCATCTCAATGAACAAAAGAAAATTGATGTGTCTAGCGAATTCTCATCGAAAATATTTGTGTATCCTGTTCTGAGCACTTGCTATGATTTGTATCCTGCCAATAAACATAATTCTTTGTATGGTATTGTGTAATGCTAATTTCTGGTTTTGTAATAATTATCAAGTATCTGAAAGAAGAATAGAATTAACCGAATAAGTTCATCAATGGAAGTACCGGATTTATACGAAAGCGCGCCAAACATATTTATTCCGAGACAGACGAGAGACAGAGAGAGAGAGAGAGATGAGCTAAAAACGACTCATGCTGTTGTCAAGAGAATGAGTCATACTTCTCTAATTTAACTGCTTTCTCGCATTGATACGATGTGGAAAATGTTCAACTAAGAAGATTGAGTCTCACGCGAAAATTAGCCTTAATTCATTTCGAAGAAAGAGTGGTCGCAAAGCTGTGACTTTGGTGGTGTAGTGCTAGGACGCGTCCCCTGGCAGAATTGAAACGCGGGTTCGACTCCCACCGGAGCTCGAGTTTTTTTCGTACCGCTCAAACGTCTTCGATGAGTACCGTTATTTTTGTCTTCTCCTACTACGTCTTCCTCTTCAAATTAAAGCCTTCGTTCTACTGTCCAGCTGTCTTCAGCACATTATTGAGATAATCCGTCTCTCGCAGTGCGTATATCGACAAATATTATCAATCTACGAGTCGTTTTTCAGTGCCTTCATGCTGATTACATCCGCCAAAGTGACCTTTAATTCTTTCAGGTTGTTAATAATGCAGTCGAATGGGAAGAAGAAGAAATCAGTGGGAGGTCCCAGACTGAGCGTGCCGGGTTTGTCGATGAGAACTCCAGTGAGACCACATTTCACCTTCGGTGGGACACAGATGCACTCGTCATCGAAAACGTGAGATCTGAGATCTTTGAGTTGATCTTTTTGTTCAGTCCATTTCTACTGGGGTAAAGACAGAGTGGAATTACATTCATATAGCCCTTTCGTGATCGTGGACCCATGGCCTATGTATCTCTGACTGGCAACTCTGGACGGTCCGCTCCACCTGCCCTGTATCTCTAACCCGCAGAGTGCTATGTCTATCCCTGTTGCACTGGAGTTAATAACGCAAGGGTGAGTGAGACCGGCAGGGTCGCTAGTTAGAGATGCAGAGGCCGTGGGTCCACGGTCCTCGGAGAGTCAGTGGACATTTGTTGCTGTTTATTTGTGATATAATTGGATTCTATCCAGCAGTGTGCGAGAATCATTCCATTGGTCCTAGTGCCGAGTTGTGGTCCCATCTACTTTTCAAGTACTATTTATAATTTGGAGTTTAAGATTCCTATAATTTCCAATCATTCAAAGCTGACATCTTTGACCACTGCTATGAGTGCTTGTTTTCTGAAAAAGCCCTTCCATAACTTTTTAGTTTCCGAAATAAAACTGTGTTTCACACACGCTGCCTGTTATACCATTAACTCGCTGAAAGCGCGGAAAGCATATGAATGTGTAGAGGAGATCTTATAATATCAGTCACACATTTCTTCCTAAGTCTCAGAGCGGAGGAAAAATCCAAATTTACATAGCGAAAATCGCAGTCCACATGTGAATCACGTCAGCGCAATCGCTTGGTCGCCTTATCGATCTACGGCTGGCAGACACGCAACACCTACATTAGCCGACGACCAAATGCGCTGCGTATGTGAAACTCAATCTTATTTTTGCTGCCATACCTCAGTAAAATGGCCTTTCCAAGAAATTCGCATAGTGTGGGAAGCGTAGAATTTTACGCTATCTAATCGTTACTTATAATTTCACTAAAAAGCCCTGTCAAGTGAGAAAACGCGGATGCAATACAAATACTTCATTTCTGCTACAGCGCTATAAAAAGGTCTTACTAAGAAATAAGGATGTAGCGCAGTAGCCAAGAAATTGAACTTTGGAATGATTAAAAGTTATTTATAAATTTAAACTGAAAACCAGAAAAGTGGTTGAAAAACTGATTGGATAGCCACTTTCCTCTAGCGTCATTCCATTTCATTGCCATCGATATGATCACGAGGGTTCTATTTCCATATCTGATAATTATTGTTTGAGCTAACATGTCATGTGGTCTGATTATGGGCTCCTGTAGACCGCGATACACGTGATTCGGCCTTGCCAACCTCGTCACCCTACATAGAGAGATGTAGGGGCCCCCAAGAGGATTGGCAAAAGACGAAGGACCTGTCCGATTGACGAGCCTGCCAAGGCCGAAATACGTGTATCGCGCTGTACAAGTGCCCATAACAGACCACATGATATGTAGGCTCAAATACTTTTGTCAGATATATTGGAATTCAAGCGTAGTCTTGAGAAAACACTCGAAACGAATGGTCCTCTCTTTGTCCCACTTTGGTTTGATACAAGCAAAATGCAATTCAATACTACGTTTAGAAAAAGTGACAGTGGGGGTCAAGCTCGCTTCAGTCTCAGTGGGCCAATTCCTGCCAGTGCTCGAAGACATTCAACGTTCAGAGCGATCACCCATAGTGTGAAGGTGAGCGCTTCCTTCGTTCTGTGTTTTCTCAGATGTTGTCGTTCTCCAACCACGATGTTTTATTCGACCATTTTTAGCGGTGAAATAATACTATGAATGATGTTGAGTGATGCGCAAAAATTTGACATTAGGCAGGATTCAAACCCGCATTTCACCCTTTCCGGGGAAGCGTGCTTAATCCTTATGAGACCGTGGACCCACGGACCCTGCGTCTCCAACGATGCTGCATCTAACATTAAGAGACGTCACTAGATGCATTGTTAAACGTTAAAGACTAAAGACGCAGAGATCCTGGGTTCACGGTCCCTTAAGTTATAACCGATTGCACTAACACGCGTGCTTTGCCACCACTCTTTCGTCCTTTTGAGCCTTCGTAAAGCGTGCAATGAGAGTTCGAGTCTCACTTGAAGTCAGAGTTCTGTACATCATTCAACATCATCGGATCTGCTTTCGTTTCTATCGTCGATCTGTAGGATACGAGGCCATTGTCTTCCAAGGAATACCAAAATAAAATGGTTCGTAAGGTCTATGACTTCCTGCTGCAGCACGACGGCGAGGTACACGTGATGTATGTAAGCTTTGCGGAGTTTTTTCCACTATTTCTACTATGTTAGGTTTTAGAATTGTATGCCTGAAAGAGTGATCAGGTCGCCGACGAGGCAGGATTTCATCTACATGTTCGAAAGCATCTACCAGCATTTAAGTCCGGATTTTCAGCTTAGAAATGTCAACGACGAGGTGAGGAGTACAGCTGTCCAAAAATCCAAATACTTTTTACATTGTTTGCGATGTCTTCCTGCGAGGAGAAAGCCGTTCAATGTGAAAATATTAGATGAAACGATAACTCTTTCTAGACGGCTGCTGAGCAATATTCGCAAGCGACGCAAGGTTTTCATAAATAGATAGAGATTTTTTTTCAAAGAAAAGAGACTTATGTAGATACTGAGTATATCCAATGATGATAAATCATGTGCAAAATTTTGACGTCAAGCGGAACGCGAGCCCGCATTTAACCCTGTCCGATGGCGCACGCTTAACCAATTGCACTACCGGCGCTTGCCTTATCACCATATTTCTGCGCTTTTTTCTGGCTTTGATGTCAATATGGCTTCCCCGGCCAAACTGTTTACGACTGGTTGCTAACAGATTGATGCATTGTGGAGTAAAAGAGTGGTGAAAAAACATGCGTCAGTAGTGCAAGTTGGTTGAGCAAGAGCCCTTGGAAAGGATGAATGCGGTTCGACACTCGCCTGACGATAAAGTTTTGCACATCACTCAACATCACTGGGTATATCTTTAACATCATACCACCGCTGTGAAGCAGTTAAATCACGAGAAAATCTCGCTGATACCGAATGATTTCTCGTCGATAATATAATTTTTTGTGCATGTACAGCTCTTATTTGCGAAGAAAATTCCGAATATGAAACGTAGTCTTCTTTTCGGCCTTACAATGCTCTTTGTGTCATATACAGAAACCAAGTTAATCTTTACAATCGCCGAGATTTGTACTATTGAAAGATTGTGATTCAATGACAAAAAACCGACACGCTCAAACCGGGTAGGGAAAGCGCTTTGAGTGTGAAATTTAATATTAGTTTCGCTGCTGCAGAGTGCTTAGAAGCCTTTCTAGAGACTAAGCATATTGTTAAAATTGTCGAGTGGCCACTAAAATTTTAGTGAAGAAATTTTGCTCAATAATAAAGGCTTCCGAAAAATTGATCGTCGGAATGGGTTCTCATCGTTCGGAAATGCTCATAAATTTTACATCGTACAATGCCGATGTAGATGGATGGTGTTCACGAACAAAAATCTTTTGCGATAGCTTAGTGTTCGTGCAGGTGCCAGCGATTTTTCGAGAACTCGGTTACCCGAATGCGATTAGAACGAGCACGATGCAAACCGTCGGTGCCTCTCACACGTGGCCCCACTTGCTTGGCGCCCTGACATGGCTGATCGAAGTGGTCGAGGTGAGTGCCATGGCAACCGAGAGCTTGAAACTTATTTTCTGCGTGAAGATCTGACGGAATATTTGAAATGACATGGTATCTATCGCTCTGCTTAGTTTTCAGATCAGTCAATCACTTCAAGGACAGGTTGGTCAAAATCTGCTATTGGGTGGAGACGACTCGGACGGTGCATTGAATGCGGTATGTTGTGTTGTTAAGTCGTGATAAAAAGTGTAATTCCTGTCCTCTATGCTGTCCATAAAAACATTTTCTTATTGACAAAGCAGCTGTTTTTTTCTGTAATCCATAGTTTATTCTTTCCTGAACTTTTAGTAGCGAACTTAATTTTAAAGCTTGCCAATTGACTTATAGAGACGTATTAGACTTTTGGACGTTTTCAGTATAAATACAGCTGGTTGAATGCCGGATATAAGAAGTATCAGATGAATAGATTTGCGCTAAATGATGAAGATTTCCTCGATGGTTGGTTCGGGAACGAAAGTCTTTTCATAGTCATTCTCAGCTCCCTCAATCGACTCACGTTGGTCCTTCAGATAAGGTCGCAGCTCTTCGCACATGGTGTGAGCAGCAGCAGGATGATGCTCAGGAGGAGATCCTGCGAGCTGTACTTGAGGAAATCGAAGAGGAATGTAATCAGTTGGAAGCCGATGTGAGTTGTTGAATGTTAGCTTGGATGAATCGATCGTTGTTTGACCCGTTCAGGATCGTGGATCCACCTCCTTTGCACCAGAACACCCGAGCGTGGCAACGCTAGGCGGTCTCCTTCAACTCCCTTGCATCTTCAATTCCCAGCGTGGAAACGTATTGAATGTATTATTGCACTACTTCAACTGTGTTATTTTTGTTAATCTCTGCCTATAACAGCATTATCTACAAATAACATATCATAGGGAAATATCAACAATGATACAATTGAAGCAATACAGTAACACATTCAATGCATCCCCGCGCTGGCGGTTAGAGATTCGAAGGGATTGAAGTAGATCGTCCAGCGTTGCCAGGTGAGGGTTAGAGCGGTAGAGGAGGTGGGTCTGCGGTTATGAAAGGGTTGATTTCGTGAAATTTTCGCCAATTGATTTCCTTTACTCCGTGCTTCTGACCGTCGAACTTTCTCTGTTCCCCTATGGTTTAATTTCCTAATGTAGTGCCTTGCTCACATTTCAGAAAGGAAATGTGGAGCGTCTCTGCGAGGATATTGCTCGTTTGGACGACGATATAATGAAGGCCGCTCTTTACAGCGAAGAAACGGAACAGGATCTAAATCGATTAATGGAAGGCCATGTGCGGTTTACGGATAGCACCACTGATTCTGGTTTTTCACTTTTTGCAACACTGCGTTTTTTGTTCGTATCCAATGACGCGGCTGATTCGCTTTAAGGAAGTGGTAGAGACAGAACTGAACAGTCTTGCCAATGCAGTGAGTGAAGAACGATCTCGTCTTAGTGAACTCGAGACACTGACGAAAGCTCAAGAGGCAAGCAGTGGCCTTTGTAGCGACAAAATCCGAGAGCTTAAGGTCGAACACGACCAGGTGCGATATTTTGATGTGATAGTGCGTGACTTAAACATAACAAACATAGCAGTTTTGTGGATTGTTATCATTTAGAATCAGCTGATTATAAGGAAGTTGAAAGACGAGCTTGAGCACCTGTCTGAGCAGTATTGGCTGGTCGTACCCAAAAACAAAATCGCTTTTGCTGAGGTATTTTCTAGGTTTTCTTCAGTCCTAATAAACTGGAAGACATAGTCGGAATATTACCCTTTGAGGACCGCCGCTGATAGGCATGCGACCTCACGCCGTCGCTTGTGCGGCGCTTGCGGGGCGGGGCATCTGCTTCTATCTGCGGAACTGCCATTCTGCCTGCGTCTCTTTCCCTGTAGGCGCCTTCATTCCACGCCGTCGTTACAGTAGCTATTTGCGACCGTGAGAAAATTGAGAGTGAGCACAAGGGCAGAAAAGAGTGAACTCTGGGTATAAACAGCCAGCTTCTGGAAAGAAGTCAGAGGTTGTAACTTAATGAAATAACAAGATCATACAAAAGCAATTGCAAAGTAAGACTTGTGCTACAGGCGCCCCTCATTGAAAAATGGGCAAATGGGCTTCATTTATACTCAAAATATATTCATTATTAATATTATCATTATCGTTAACATAATCATTATCATTGCCGTTATCATAGTAATTCTCATTAAAAGCATAAATAAATGATAAAGCTCTCGGCGTTGATCAATCCCTGAGGGATGCGCCATGCATTCGACTTCAATTTTTAACTTCGTTTGAGGTGATTGAATGCATATCTGGCCTTTACAATGACTCGCGGTGGCCTCCCGCTGAACCGAGTCAATGCTGCTTATCCTCCCGGACAAGTCTGAGACCTGCCTGGTACCAATTTACCGACCCCGGAGGGATGGATGGCTTGGTGAGCCATGAGCGCGAGATCGTACCATTGACCTCGTGTGCGACGCAGAGCACCTCGAACCACTGCGCCACATGCGCTCCTTATAATTCTCATTTCTACCATAATTATCGCTAACATTTAGCAATGTAGTGTTCTCGTTGGAACATAAGAAATTTAGATGAAATGTGAAACATAGAGATGCTGTTTATACTGGGACTATCTCTGCAAAAGCTTTTCAATGAAATTCCATTATTTCATGATGAAAATGCTTGCTCAAAAGCTGGGTTCGTCTCCTCGCATCTTTGGTTTCAAGTATCTTCAGTCAGATACCCTGGTAGGCAACTCTGCGTGCATGTCTTGTGGGAAGACAGACGCAGACAGGAAGACATCTACGCTGTCTGCGTCTGTCTGCTCAAGAGAGACGCCGCCTTTCTTACGGGTCGTGGCGTCGCCACTACTGTGGTTGAGTGAGATTTAAAGTCTCTCGGTGTGGGACAAGATGACCCACATGGTTCTCAAAGGGAAATTTTATGTTCTGGTAACCAAAAACCTAACTCTTTAGCAGCATGACCGCTATCACAAGCTGATGTTGACTGTCAAAAATCTCCACTATTCTGCACAATGTGGAGTCCCACTGGTGATGGAGAACAATGTGAAAGATGAAAGGTTTTTGAAATTTCTGTGCAAATTTCAATAATGAAAGTTTTTTAAAGGTGTCTTGCATAAATTAATTACTTTTGGCACTTGGCAGGTTCCAAACATCTCGCATTTTTGTACTGATAGTTTGTTGGCCGATCATCCACCATCGAAGTGGTTCCTGTTTGTTTGAGAATGGAAACGAAAGAATCATCTTCATCGAAAACTTCACAGCTATCTATCTCATTGATCGGCGAACATAGCAAATGTTGGTCCGAAGCCGCGAGGTTTCTATAAATTCTCAGTAATTTTAGAGCTCTGCTTGCCGCAGTATCGAACGTCAAAACCCTCGTTGGTGTCATTGAAGCGGCGTTTGTGCAGCGAAAATTTGATATCAAACAGGTTTTGAGTCAATCTGCCACCGAACTGGAATCCGTCAAGTTAGAATGGTCTCTTTTCAACGCGATTCGTATATTTTATACCCATCTTTTCAGACAAGAATATAATGTGCTATGTGGCAGACTTCGTGAGCGACAACGAATGGAGTCTCGTGCAGATCGACAGCGGAGACGCGAGAGGGAGAAGTGGGAGAAAGCTTTGATTGCTGGAGAAGCAGATTTAGGTAGATCGCCATGTTTCCAAATCTCGAAAGTTCTTGTAGTCTACCAGTTAGTGTGGATTTGAGCTTAAAGTTGATTCTGCTTTTACGTTCTTCCTTGGGCAGTCTTTTGATAGTTTTATTTAATGCCCTTATTTTCTTCTCACCAAACTTTTTATCACCGCTATTCTTTCCCAAGCACCCTTCCCTCTCCTCCTCTTCTCACCCAGTTGGTTATGGTAAGAAGTGCTCCTCAAAGTTACACAAGGTTAGATTGATCTTTTCTCTAAAAGTGATCATGAATTGCTACCATATTGGCAAGAGTATGCCAAGCACGTGACATGTGCTGGGGAGCTTGATTTGAAATGCTACTGCTTACGAGAGCCCAGAAAGAATCTTACGTACTAGAAAGCTGCAGTCAGGTAATTTTTTGCCGTCCGTGTACGATAAATTGTGCAGTGTTTCAGGCCGGCTAGAAAATGAAAAAGAAGTTTTGGAAGACAAACGTCACGAAGTCGACAGCTTGAAATGGGTTCGTCTCATTATTCAACTTGTCTCTGAGAGGCAAAGAACTTCTAGAGCGGAAGAAAAGTTGTAAATGCTCCTTATCTGCCAATAAATCAAGAGCTCAATTTAGGAGATTGAGCGACAAAAGGCGGAGAACACTGAACAATCAAGAATACTACGTGAGAAACAGTTGAAATTAAGTGAAGCTGTGCTCTCGAGATTCCGTCTAATTGTCAGTGATCTTGACCTGATGAAAGTGAGGTTTTGAGATTTTGTCTTGTCCATCTCAGAACAGGACTTCTATCGAAGTGTGCATAGTAATTTGATTCTCTACAGTTTGTTCAAAACGAGAATAGTTTCGGCTTGAAATCGTAGCTTTTAGGAAGCTCGGGAGTGGATGATGAGGACTATGAAACAGTTTTGCGAGTTCGAGTGGCATATTGACGATGAGTCAGCATAAGATTAAGAACGATGTCCGATGTTGCTGAAATCTTTTCTTGATAATGTTTTCTTGTTTGCAAAAAATAATGTTTTAGTTTTAGGTGCCTTTTTTGAATTCATTACTATATTGAGTTTCCAAGAGAAGTGTTCCAATAAACAAAAATTCCTCGTAATATCTATCTATCGAAATTTCGGAAATTTTGAAGACTACTTAAGTTCTATTCGGTTATGAGGAAAAAATGATAAACCGACTTCATTATGACAGGAAATAGAAAGAAAAAGGAACTGAAGAAAAAAAGGAGTATTAGGAGCCAATCGAACTCTGATGCTTCAGGCTACAGCCTGAAGTTTCCGGTTTTTCAAAACATCGTTTAACAACGATGCAAAATCCACACAAAACTGTGTTACAGGCGCGCATATTTCTCACTGGGCAGAGCTCTTTCTTTAGACTATTAGTAATCATGCGATAGCGTAATCGTTGCTGACTGCAGCGCTGTGCTTATATGTCGTTCCTCTGTAATGCAACAAGGAAAAGAAGTTTAATTTACATACGCATGCAAAATGGTCTTTAGCCAATTCACATGCGCTACCTGAAGCGGCCACGTGCACTGAAGCAATGGTCGATCGCTCTTAAAGCGCTCCTATGACATGGCGTAAGCAGAACGAGGTCGCCTCAGCCAGCGGTACGTGACTTATCCAAAGACCCCTTGGTCGCACATGCAAATTCAATCTATTTTAGCTGCTGCGTTGCTTTTTAAAATATGTGCATAGTGTTGCAATCAGCAACTGATTACTAATAGTTCAAATTGAGAGCTCTTCTAGGCGAAAAATATGCGCGTCTGCAGCGCAAGCAATCTCCCCCTATAAACTACGTCAAAAAGAAGGCTTTTTCGAAGATCGGTGAAGTGCTGCTGGTTCCTGAAGTCTCAGCTTTGAATTATACAAACACTCGATTGAAAAGTTCCTGTTCAGCAAATAAGAACGGTTTTCATTTGTCATCTCATGACCGAATAGAACCCTACTTGTACGTCTGTATTGTGTTAGAGTATGTTATTGAAATTTGGAGTCAGGATATATCCATACAGCACATGAATACATCGGATATGTCTACTCATACTGTTTCAACAAAATTCGAGAGCTCTAGACGCTTTAGAAACAAACGCATTACGAATGAGACAAAAAGCTTTAGATCCATTTGTACCATTCGAAGATATACTCATGTTACAGTGCGCTTCATTTAGCTTCTAGCTATTAGTCCCTCGACTCAGGCGCTTGCTTACTTTATGTGCTGGCTTTACTATTATCCTTGGTGGCGTTATCATGAAAAATGAAGGATGGGAAAATCTACAGAATTCCAGTGGCACGTTCGTGCTACGGACAACTTTTGCCCAGATGGTTCTCATGAAGAGTCGCTTTCTTTATCTGTCTTCCAATATTTTTTATTTATTCCTCCGTAACCTTCATTCTATCCCCGAAAGTCCTCATATATGATTAGATCCTGCTTCACTTTGACTTTGTTCTGGAAGGTAATAGTCGTATCCGATGCTGTGTTCTACTTTTCTACACATAACGAAATAACAGAGGTCGCGTGCTTGCCTGGAGGCAAATCTATGTACCGTGAGGCTGTCAGCTATGCGAGTGATATCTGAGGATGGCATAAACAGGCGAGATTCGGTGCTTGTCATAGGAAATAATATTTCGAATGATTTAGAAATAGTTCGCTTTTCTCAGTTTGTCAAGTTTTTTTTTTTTGCAAACTTTCACCGTACTGTTTCGCTCAGAATAACTTTCACTTCCTTATCCTATTCAAAAAATATAATTACTCACTACCGTCGAAAGATAGTTTGTTGCTACGCTTCATATTCATAAATTCCTAGTATCTCATCAGTTGATGAGTGATCTTCAAGTGCATTCCCTAGCTCACAGAATAAGATGACCTGCCAAATAACAGAACCGAAGACGGTAAAAAAAAAAGAGAAAACAAAAATAAAACCTCTTTGTCGATCAATCCCTGAGGACTGGACGAGACATTCACCTTCATCAAATATCGCACAGGACCGTTTTGTCTGTTAGAGAACCCATTCGTGAGTGATTCACTCTGTCTAATTCGTCTGGATGCGGCGGTTATCAAGACCGATTCTGTATGAAGAGCAATTGCTGTGAGCAATCAACTCGAATCACCGTGACTCTGATAGAGGCGAAACAGCCAAATTGTTAACCATGATAAAGCTTACCAGGCGTTGGGCTGCTCGTTAATAAAAATAGAATAGTGTTAAAAAACAACTTATAATGCAATGTTCTTAGTCTGCATTGAGAGAAAAAAACAAATACGTAGTTACGCCATACATTGGTCACTGGCTAACTCTCAGCTGTGAATTTCACCTTCCTCTGTGATTATTCTTCTTGCTATTGCCGAATCGGGAGGCTCAGCTCATCCGCAGATCGCCGTCTTGTAAAGGCTTTTATAGCTCAGAGCGTGTTTTGTCAGCATAAAAACAAAGTTCTTCTGGAACGGTGGCGTTCTATAACGCTAGTTCGCCCCACTTCTCAGAACTTGTCAATGGAAGCGGCACACTCAACATTCAACACTCTAGTTCTTTATGGAGTCAAACTTCTTAGAAACTGGCAAGTCGTTTATTGCTATTAATCGTATATTGTCAGCATCTCATATGTTGATTATCTGGTCTTCACAAGCAATATCTGGTTCACACAGCAAGATGACTTCTTAAATAACAGCTGAAGATGGTAGAAGAACAGAAAAAAAAGATGAAGCTCTCGACGCTGACCAATCTCTTAGGGATGGGCCATGCATTCACCTTCATTAGGCGTTGTCCAAGGACCATCCTGTACTCTGAAGAATTGCCGAATGATGCTTTATCACTTCAGCGTGGCCGGAGTCGTGCATAAAAGGATAAATGGAAGACGTTACTTTATCGTTGCAGTGGTCTACCCTCGTCTCAACGCGGCGGCTACAAAGACCACAATTTTATGAAGAACGTTCGTTGTGTGCACTGAATTCAAATACTAGTCGCTCTGATGAAGGCGAAACAATCAAAAATGTTGGCTATGAAAAAGCTTAAGAGATTTTGTGTCAGCTCATTAATTGAAGCAGAATAGTACCAAGAAAGAGTTCTATTTTGGCCTCCTTTGAAAAGAATGCGGAAATAATGCGAACTGCGAAGATACGTAATTACACTACATATCTCTCACTGGCTTACTCTCAGCTGAGAACTTTCGGCTTTATTAGTAATTATTTCTCGCGTGCTGCCGAAATTGGTTGTTCAATTCGCCTCGAAATCGCCGTCTTGTAACGGCCTCTTGTGGCTCAGAGCAAGTTTTGTCAATATAAAGACAAAATTCTTTCAAGGAATGGTGTTTCTTATTGTTACCATCACCCCACTTCTTCAAACAGATTTCTGAATGGGAGCGGCGCACCCAACACTCTGGTGTCTTTTTAGGAATCAAACTATTTGTTACAAATCAAAATTTAAAAACCTCAGCAATAAGCCAACCACCACTGCAGTGTAGAAGGCGGCTGAAAACTTTTGTAGAAATTTACGATACTGTTTGTTTCAAATCACTCCTTTGTAGCGAAGAATTTATGCGGCCAAATGTCGGAGCAATGACTACGTGCGGGATTGGTTTGCAGCCTTATGGTAGTGCAAAAAATGGACAAGTTATCTAATAATTACAAACCCGTTCAAAATACGATGATATGTAGAAGAGGACCATATAAGCCCTGGTCGCATGCATAGTTGCCGAAAGTGAAGTAATTCCTTTCTGCTGCAGATCATCCCGATCGATCATGATTACGCCGTTATGGCTGCGTTTTTCTTTTGCCGTGGGTTTTCCAAAAAACAAATATTTGCTTTATTTGGAAAAGCTGCAGTGCTGGGCAGTAGTTGGCGTTACGAAGGTATAACTTGCTATTGCTCCTTTTATGGATAAAAGGATTAATAGTGGTGTTATGATGAGGTTATACAATGTTTCTTCATATAAGCGTCTAAAACTGTTTTAAAGTTTATGTTTAGTCCACTTTGTGTTTCATACCCGTTCATTTCATACATAATTAGAAGGAGCACCATTTGCTACTGACCGCAGTATCACCACCATCAATCGACATCGTTAAATACTGAAGAACACACGAGTGCAAGGCGAATAATTCTGATTCCTAACCAGTTAGGAACCGCACTGATTTCTTGAGCGGCGAGCACAGTTTGCACCACTGACAATCTGATAATTTCTTATTGAAGCCTAGATTTTCATCGGCATCAATGGTAGTTTGATCGTCACTAAATGGTGAAATACCAGGTGCGAGAAAAGTTTTGTAAATTTGACATTTTGTCAATTTTAGCACTGAAATAATGTTCTTTCTAATCAATCCTGCTGGTTGAACTTTCTAAGTCCAAGATGTGTATTGCTTAATTGTCTATATTTAGTTGTAATCAAGTTATGGATTATAAATATGAACGTATCGTACTAGCCGAGCTGTTCAAGACAGGAACAAAAACGGCCGACATGTTGAATAACTGGATTTAACCTAAGAAGTGGCTACACAGCCGTGACACATTCCAAAAAGACTGAACGGGTTGGGGACCGTCATCGAAAAAAATCCAACCATCTCGCTCACTCCAGAAAACATTTAGAAATCCGTTGCCAGATTCAACGGAATCAGAAGCGGTTGATTAGCAAAATGGCAAAGACGCTTGGAATCACCGTGTAGACGTGAGAAACACTGCCAGAAATGAATTGAAACTGTACCACTACAAGATCGCTCGTGCACATTATCTGAACAAAAAGATGTCGCTTTTTTTGTACTGATATATATAGCTGGTCGACTATCTACCATCGAAATGTTCTTTTTTGTGTGAGCGTGAAAAGAAAAGACCCCTTTTTGCTGGACATTATCTAAGTCGTTTTTGAATTTATCGGCAAACATAGCAGATGCTGATCGTAAAACCGTAAGATCTCAATAAATTCCGAGCAATTTCACAGTTCTACTTGCCGCAGTGTCGAACGTCAAAACCTTCGTTGGAATTACTGAGGTGGCATTTGTGCAGCCAAAATGTAATCTCGGACAAGTTTTAAGTCATCAACTGTCATCCCGTCAATCGTCGAGTGATTCTAGCGGGTACCAGCAACACTTCTAATTTTCCCTATCGCATGCTAAAGGAATGCGGCACACATTCAACTTCTTTTAGCATCATAAAAAATGATTGAGTGGATATGTGGCATATACGATGACTTACGGTGGAACTGAGATGTATCAGCTCACTGCTCTTATGCTCCCAAAAACTGTCAACAACACAGGGACTGGAGGTATCCCTAGCGCTGAGCACTTCATCAACCGAGGACCATATGTGTACCACTAATCGCGCCTGACCGCTATGCTACACACAAAAGGTCAAGTCTGGTCTGTATATGTAACCATTTTTCAGGGCACATGTATTCTTAGATAGAAACGTAGATTCGGATACTATTGAAAATACTCTATACGATATTATGCGTTTCTTCCAGAAATTTATACCCATGACAAAAATGAAGATCAAAAGCAAGTGAGAAAAAAAAGTTTATTCTGGATGCTACAGCATCATAAAAGCTTATTTCGAAAAGCCAATGACGTGTAGTTGTAGCCAAAGATTTATGCTTTCGAGCAATTGCTATCACTTCCATAAAAACTCTTTCTACTGCAAATGATATCGGTTTAAAGATATGTCGCTGCCTAACATATAAAACCATATTTCTTTCACACTCAAGCATGATCGCTGAACAGGGGTCAACATTCGGTTTTTCCAGAACCATTTTATAACACACATTTCAGCATCTCAACGATAAGCTTTGTTTTTGAGAAAGACGTTTTAATGCGCTGTTACGGCTAAAAGATTATCGAGTTTCACACTCAGCGCCGTGTTGATCGCGCAGCGCAATATACATGTGGCGCGCGGTGCGTGCTGAGTGTACAACCTAATATTCATTTAGCTGCAGAGACGCACTAAGAAGTCTTCCTCAACAACTAAGCATGTCCTTGAAATTTTCAAGATCTGCGCTATCGAATGGATGTGGAAGCTGAGAGAAAAGTCGTGTCTAGCAAAAAATACTCAGATGTGCAACACAGTTCTATTCTTGTTGCCACAACTCGTAAAGAGACCTTTTTTTATAAAGCAAGCTCATCAATGTAATTTTAGAGATGTTGCAGCGTATTTGAGAAATTTCCTGGAAGGCCAAAAACGCTCTTAAATTTGCCGAGATTTGTGCTATGGGAAAATTGACGAACTTTTTGAAAAAAGCTTTGCTCATCGAAAGATGCTTGAGTGTTACATAACATTTTTGTTTTTTGTTACAATGTAATATAAATACTTCTAAAAAATCAAAACAAATCTTTCAAATTTTCAAGAATTAGGCCATCGAACAGCTATTCAGAATGCCTTGAAAGAGCGTGAAATACGTATTCTTTTGAAATATGCGTGCTAATAGGGGAAGCATAAATACGCATACGCAATGATGAACGCGCACTCTTCTAACACTTCTCAAGCTACATATTAGAATTACCTTCTCAAGAACCTCTATTGGAAATGTTTATTCACAGTAGATGTGCTTTCAAGCTACGTTCTCGAAAAACAGGCGATGCAGTTGCACAACAGGGGGTTGAAAGTTTTTTTATTCTTCTGCAAAGACGTGGTATTATCGTTGAAAAATGAAAGATTTCGAAAGAAGTAATCACTCTCTTTTAGCAAATAAAAACTCTGCAAAAGGTTTAGTTGTGATATTCCATTCTTTATGTAGAGAAAAGAGACCCCTGACATAAGAAATTAGTCCATAATCACCAACAAACCACCTATTACCTCTAAGCGACGGGGTAACGTTTTAGGCGTGAAATGTAGTCTATATTTCGCTCTTACAGCGTTTTATGATAACTTTTAAAAAAAACGGTTATGCCATCATCATCTTCGAGATTTATGCTATCTAACGACTAATAAAACTTTTGTGAAGAGCCATGTCGAAGCCCCAAGCGAGCAAATGAATAAAATTGAGCGTCAAACAAATTTTATATCCGCTGCTGCAACGTAATAAAAAGCCTTGCACTAAAATTGAACAGAATATTGAAATTGCAAAAGTTTACGTTTTCGAGTGATTACCAGACGTCTAGGCGAAAACTTTAATGCAGCGAGAAAGGTTTTCAAACAATCGTGTACCCCAGCTGGTACCACGTCGTCTCTCAGAGATTACGTGACGCAGTGCTCTCGAAATCTGTCTGATCGTTAGTGATCTTGACCTGGTGAGAGTGAGCTTCTGAAATTATTATCTTTTTCATTCCTTCTGAAAACGAGACTCTTATTTATGCAAGCATAGTTATTTGATTCTCTATAGTTTGCTTAGAGCGTGGTTGGGTTCTACTCAAAATCGCATTGTTTAGAAAGCTCGGAAACTTGTGATCAGGACTATGAAACAGTCCTGCGTGCTCGAGTGGTGCATTGGCGAGAAAATCTTGCTGAAGATTAAGAACGATGTTTGATGTCCCTGAAAATAATTTCTTTGAAATTGCCAATTTTCTTTGCAAATTCGTTATTGTAATTCCACGTGCTTTTTAGATTCAGGACTAACTATTAAGCTCCTAAGTGAAGTGCCTGACCATGCAAAGTCTTCCTCTATATTTATTTTATGAACAATTTGTAAAAAAATTTGAAGATTAGAACTATCTGTACCTCCAGTATTGTGATAAGATGTGTCAGTTAGATATGAAGTGAAATATTTCTATACAGTACATGAATGTAATAGACATGCATACACATATTGTGTTAGTAAAACTCGAAAACTTTGGACGCGTTCAAGCAAACGAGCATGAATGAAAAGGAAGGATTCAGATCCAATCGAATCATTTTGAGATATACTCAGGTTACGGTATTCCTCCCAAAGCCGTCCTATCTATTAGTTTCTATTCAGGAATTTGCATATGTTATGTGCCGCCCTGACTTTATCCTGGATGCCATGTAGAATAAAGATCTGATACGGAATCGCCGTTAATGCACGGGTAACCTATAGCCGCTAGATTACCAAATAAGTACCAGATTTGTATTGAGCTGCTCACCAACCCTGGTACACCTTCCACATAGCGCGTAGAAGTGTGCGTGAAAAACTATGTATGCCGTTCTAAAAGGGTTATGCGTAAAGCGTGCTGTTCACAAAGGAGATTAGTATCGCATAGAATAAGGAAGTGTATCAATCTACGTTGTTGGATACGAAACAATACACGATTAAGGAAGGTGTAACTTTGATTTTCGAACCATTTCACAACAGCGCGCACCATATATGCATCATAGACCACCGCGTCGTCCATAGGCCGGTGTGTCTTGGCGTAAGCCGCAATGCAAAGATACAGATTTATCTCTTAATCTAGGTCTTAGAGAACATTATCAATCCCTTTTAGCACTTTATTGATACGTCTTCACAGTGTTCTCTCTCACTTTACGGATCTCAGTACTTCTAAAATTCAATTCGTTCTTCGTCTTCTTTCTGACCGCCGTAGAATACTGGCCGAGTACGTCATTTTGCAATCTCAGGGTTAGCCTGACTGCATCATTCCATAGGGCGTTGGTTGTTGACTGCCTGAGAATGTATAGGGGCGTGATTCATCTCAAGTGCTCTGCCGCGAGCATCATAACCACTCGGTCACGATGCTCTCACTTTTGATTCCAAATGGTCGAATATCACTGAAGAAACACTCGTAAAAGCCATTTTTAGAATTGAATCATGCATATGTGTCAAAACCTATGTTTTAATGATAAAACTACATTTCTCCTCAAGAAGGCATATTTCCAGCTGATATATAAGATTCTCTCTTATCTTACATGTGTTTTAATAGTTACTCGATAGTTCGAGAAATCCAGTTGTTAACACTAACTTTGGTTTAGCAAAAAGCCATCTTCATTGGAATATGGGCAGACTTAAATAGATATTATTGATATGATAAATAACATATTCTAAAAGATTGCGTGAGAGCCTTTCCAAAGTTCAATATGGACCAGTGGATTACGCAAGTTTTGGCGGGCACCAGCATCTTCAGAGCCACATGCTCATATCACAGGAGAGAAACCGTAGATTGGTAAGCTAGGCAATAAAAAATGTTATCGTAAAAGGTTTCACAAATGATGGCTTGCGGTTATTATTAATTATATGAACGTTATCACTTCATCAGTTGCTTTTCAAAAACTTCGTTTTAAAACTCCAGTGTAGTGCGAAAGACTGTTTTCAAGGCTTTTGGCACACACCGAGCACACACCGAACACTCATCGAACACACGTCGAACACACACCGAAAACATACCGAACACACACACCGAATCAACACCAAACACACACACACACCGAACACACACCGAACACTCATCGAACACACGCCGAACACACACCGTACACACACCGAGCACACACCGAACACACACCGAGCACACACCGAACAAACACACCGAACACACACACACACACACAAACCGAACACACACCGAACACACACCGATCACACACCGAACACATACCGAACACACACACCGAACACACACCAAACACACAAATACACCGCACACGCACTAAACACACACCGAACACACACCGACACACACCGAACACACACCGAACACACACCGAACACACACACCGACAACACCACACACACACACACACCACACACACACCGAACACACACAACACACACCGAACACACACCACACACACCGACACACACCGAACACACACCGAACACACACACACACACACCGACACACACCACACACACACACACACACCGAACACAACCGAACACACACACCGAACACACACACAAACACACACATACACACGCACACGCACTAAACACACACCAACACACACCGACACACACACCGAACACACACCGAACACATACCGAACACACACACCGAACACACACCAACACACACACACACACACACACACACACCGAACACTCACGACACACACCGAACACACACCGTACACACACCGAGCACACACCGAACACACACCGAGCACACACCGCACACACACCGAACACACACCGACACATACCGACACACACGAACAACACCAACACACACACACCAACACACACCGAACACACACCGAACACTCACAACACACGCCAACACACACCGACACACACCACACACACAACACACACACAAACACACACAACCGAACACACACCGAACACACACCGACACACACCGAACACACACCGAACACACACACCGACACACACAAACACACACACACACACACCACAAACACACACCGAACACACACCACACACACCGAACACACACCGAACACATAACACACACACACACCACAACACCAAACACACACACACACCGAACACACACCGAACACTCATCGAACACACGCGACACACACACCGTACACACACCGAACACACACACAACACACACACACACACACAAACCGACACACACACCGACACACACCACACACACCGAACACACACCGAACACACACACCGAACACACACACCGAACACACACCAAACACACACATACACCGCACACGCACTAAACACACACCGAACACACACCGCACACACACGAACACACACCGAACACATACCGAACACACACACCGAATCAACACCAAACACACACACACCGAACAACACCGAACACACACCGAACACTCATCGAACACACGCCGAACACACACCGTACACATACCGAACAAACACACCGAACACACACTAAACACACACAACCGAACCACACCGAACACACACCGATCACACACCGAACACATACCGAACACACACACCGAACACACACACCGACACACACCAAACACACACATACACCGCACACGCACTAAACACACACCGAACACACACCGCACACACACCGAACACACACCGAACACATACCGAACACTCACACCGAACACACACCAAACACACACATACGCAAACACACACACACACACTCACACACACACAATGTGTGTGACACACACCGAACACACACACAAGCACACACACACACACACACACACACACCACACATGTGGTGTGCTTGTGCATATGCAAATGACATATGAGTGTTTCTTGACGAAACCATCATTCCAGAGATAATATCTTAGGTGTGAGAATGCTGCGCAGCCCTATATATGGTAGTGCAGAAAGTGCCCACGTTATTTGATTGCTACATACCCGACCTGATATCGAAGCAATTCAGGAGGCACTCAAATATGCGGTGTCCACTCGGTGGAGGAGTGGGGCTAGCATCTAAATTACTGCTGCGCGTCATCCCGGTTGATCACAGTAGTGTTCGCATCGCCTCGTGTTTTCTTTGTAAAGGATAGACAACCGCACTATCTTACCTTGGTAGTCATAGTGCTAGAACTGGCTGTTCTCTGGATGATAGCTGGATTCCGTTTGAAGATAGAAAGTTCGAAGTGATATTACAATGACATCATAAAAACATGTTTGCTTCAGTATTTGGGAAGTGGTTTGCAGTCCACGTTTGGTGCACTTCGTCATTCAAATGAAATATGATAGAAGTGACTTCAATAAGACCATTTTTGGCTGAGAAAAATATTAAAAAATTACAAAACGATGAACGGTTTGTCGGAGAGATTCTGTACATTGCAGTGCGATACCAATTTATCGATAATTCGGTACATTTAAGGGGCAATGACTTTCTTCAAAGCCATTTTTACCTAACCATGAATATTAGTCATTGGCGCAGCATCAATGCTATTTCCATAACGCTACATTTTTGATGGCAAAAACCAGATGCTTACGAAAGGGTCATTAATAACCGTTCATAGAATGATTTTATGCTTTCCTATTTATATTTGTCCATATTTCTCTCAGCACCTCTCCCAGCTTCATTTGACCGTGCACAGTGCCTTTTCTTTTTTACTGTGCGGATCTCAGCTCTTCTAGCATTCACTTCGTTCTTCCGTCTTCTTCTTGAACATTGTGGAATGCTGGGTGAGCACGTCGTCTTGCAATATCGTTTATAGCCTCCTTGTGGCGTTCAAGAAGACACTGGTTGTTGACTGCGTTAGTGAGTTGACGAGTGAAGAACAGCCCAAGGCCGCGCTGCGACAATTATCACAACCTCTCTACTACAATCCTCTCTCCCTATCCATATCTTACTCAAACAATTCAAATTCATACAATACGGCAAGGAAGCATAAATGTTATTTGTCATTTTGCACTTTTAATCAAATATGACAGCATCTAAGTATTATTCCAATTTTCATACAATAGACAAAAGTCATCAAAGTGATTGAAAAATGCAAAACAAATAGTTTGGCAAAAATTATGTTATTCATTGCATGCAATGCCACTTCTTCGATAAATCCTAGTAATTTTGATTCGTACTGCAGAACTTGGGGCCTCTATATGAATACACGACAGGTTGTGTACTACTGATCTACGAGTATTGAGTTACTGCTATTCATTCATTCTCTTATATAAGCACTGAATCAGGTCCTCTATGTATTTCTTTTTAGTTGCATACCCTCAAGACGATTTCTTGTACCTCATCCACTACCCACCTCTCTATTACTTCAAAAGACTGTGTCTTGATGGTTTTGAAGGTCCATTATTTAAAACACAAATCTCCTTTTCCACCCAACTGCTTTCAATGTTATGTTCCAATCTGCCTACGACGTTTTGTGCAAGAACGCTCAGACCTAGGAAGTCAAATTTGTAAATCTCCTATAATTTTACTAATTCTGGAAGCTGTACGAGACTACGATGACGTAAAAACTCCTAAAAAAAAACTTTTGTTAAGCTTCCGGTTAAGGCTAATGAATCTTTCTCGATCGCTTTATGCGAAGCAATAACGATTAAGAAAACAATGACGAAGTCGATAACGCAATCGACATAGATATTGCTTTTCGAGTAAGTAACTCAGTGATGAGGAACAAGCTAGTTTTGAAGATGAGAAATATTTGACGAGTTAAAGTACTGTCGCTCAGAAGCATACCATTAATGATGCTTACCGCGATTTAGTGCTGAAAGAGTCAGTCGACTTCTACGAACTATTCATCAATTAAGCAAAATGTATATTTAGATCAAGAATTTCCGTTAAAGACGTATTCCACCATGTTCATCATTCAATCACTCGGCATTCACTTTCTTTGGAGATCCAGCTTCGCATCTGGTTGACTCAGCAAATTAATGAGTGCAAGAATCCCAAACATGTAACTTTCGAATACAAAATGGAGATAAGTGGGCATTCTTTGGACTAAAATTACACCTCTCGTTTCGAGTGTTTCTCGAGACCTTGCTCAAATTTCTACATGATTGATAGCTATTTTTGGGCCATGCATGAGGTGTTTTATGGGTGCTTATATGATGCAAGACGCGCGTTTCGGCTTTAGCAGGGGATTTCTTCTCGCGGAACTGACTGAACCGGAAGGCACTGTGCCAAGTGACGAGAATGCAAGGCCGAAACACATGTCTTGCAGTGTCGAATTGCCTATAGCAGACGTCATTTATAGCTCAGAAATAACTATCAGGCGTACGGAAATTTGAGTGAGGTCTCGAGAAACACTTCAAAAAAAGGTTTGATATAACAAATGTTCATCATGGTGAAATGAAAAATTTTGATAAGTCAGTACTTATAGCGCGATAGAACAGGCCTGTTCTATAATTCTATGAAGGCTCTAGCTTCTCAAGTGCAATAATAGATCAAAAATTATGAGAATGATTTATGAAGTGACATCGCGTGAAGCGCGCAGCATCAGTTTTGTGAACACATTCACTGTTATGTGATTTCTAATTTTTATTATGATTTTTGTGTATTCTGTGGATTAAGAATTTATGCAAACTGAAAAAATTGCACAATGATATTTGACTAAAGAAGGGAGAAAAATGATAACAGAATTGACTACTTCAGTATTCATTTGACTGCTGCAGTCAGAATGAAGGTAAATTGTTTCTGACATAGGAACTGGATGATAAACACGTGCTCAACAACTATACTATTACTTTTGAGAAAAAGGCGAACAAACGAATCGAACGATTGCTGGAAGTATTGGGACCGAACAATGAAAAGAACCGTGAGACGGATCAAATAAAGCGTGGTATAAGAAATATGGATTGATATAGATTAGAAAGCGATAAAATGTTGAATAACAGCTCTCTAAATGGCTCTTTCATAAACACTCGGATTTTTCCTTCAAAAATGTGGCATTTTAGAGAAAATATCGCTGTTGTTCACAGAATGCGGCGAAATAATGTTCTGCCTAAGTAAAAGCGAGTATACAAACGGTAATTATCCATAAAAACTGCATTGAATTATTGGGAAAAAGGCATCACACCGCACTGTGGAGATCGTTAATGGCAAACAATACATTGTACCGATATGTTCCAGTAAAAAATGACTCTACTGAAGTCTGTTCTATCCCATTCTGCCATTTACTCACTATTCAACCCCCTTTTAAGGCGAAAAGAATCCACATTTCATTGAAAAATCGCAACATTGTCATTGGAGCGGGCCGCGCTCGCCGCGCAAAAAAATACAACGCGGTTTGCAGTGGGTTAAATATTGGAATCATTCGATTTGCAATCGTAAGTTTTTCGGCATTCTACGATGTAGATGAATGGCTGCGATACTATAGGCCTCTTAGTAATTGATGCGTCTTGTAACTATCAAATGAAATAGACGTCTATAGAACACGTAGACTAAGCTTAAACTGCAGTACACTTCAAAATGCTGACACAAAGGTGTTTTTACCATCTCATTATAACATCACTTCCATGACACATCTAATCTCTAGAGGAAATCCACCAATACCCAGAGGATAGCAAGTTGTACCACTGTATCGCTAACGGCGCCCAGCGCTACAGCCTTCAAAATAGAGCGACTACCCATATTTTTACACGAAAAATTTTTTAGGAAAATATGGCAGGTCATAGAAGGCACAGGAGCGATTCCTATCATATGCATGCCACGGGAGCCCACTTATATAAGTGCCTTCTATTTAGCTTCGTATCTGGCCGGTTTGTCATTGTTGGATAATGTGTGCAATTTCTGCATCATTATAGGTGCCATTCTAACACTAGTCATTACCATGACATCTAGGCGCATAAAATCTCAACTACAAAGGAGCGATTAAGTCTTCTACAAAAATAAACATGTCAGCGGTCTTCTACATTACCTTGGTGGTTCTATGTATATGATTGTTGTAATGTGACATCTAACAAAGATTCTAACTCCAAAAAAAAAAAGAACTGTGTTATTTACCACTTCTATTGAAAGCTTTATTCAAAGGACTGAAGTGACCGAACATTAGGAAAAGCCACTATTTTGGAAAAAGCAGGTTTTTATGTTGAGAAAACTAGCTCTGATCTCAAGAAACCGTTACAAGACGGCAATCTGGGAACGAGTTAAGCAACCAATTTTGGTAAGACAGGAAAAATAGATGCAAAGAACACGAAAGTATACAGTTAGAAGTGAGTAAATGGTCAATGTACATTGTGATTACGCAATTGCCTTTTGCATTTTCGCCTTCTCTTTAAAGCGCAACCATAAACATTTACATGGAACAGTTTTCAAAGCTACTTAGTTTTTATTGATGAGCTGCACTAGGTTTTGTGAAATTTTATCATGGTCAATATTTCGGCAATTTCGACTTCATCAGACCCAAGAATATTTGACCGATTGCCCAAGGCGATTGTTCTTGTTACGATTTCCCTATCAAATCGGGAGGAATGAATCACCGCACGAATAGATTAACGCCGTCCGCATTGTCATTTATACATGACTCCCGTCATACTGTAGTGATGTAGCATCATTCAACAGAACAGGACGGTTCTTGAGCGATGTCTGATAAAGACAAATGCATAGTTCATCCGCAGTGTTCATCAACGGCAAGATCCCTGTTCTTTTCTGCTTTCCACCGTCTTTAGCTCTGTTATTTGATAGATGGTTTTGTTGAGTAAACCAAGGAATCGCACAAAGATCACCTTCCCAACAGACCAGATGCCTATAAGATACGAAAAGTAGCATAACCTAACTCCACGTGTTTGGACTCGTTTTCAGTTTTTGAGAGGAAATCATTTCAAGAGCAGCAATAATGCTAGAAGGCTTCCTAGACAAAATCGATGCTATCTTGAGGAACGCACTTCGCGAGAGCTTTGAGGAGCGAAAACTCGACGAGATGGCAAACATCAAACTATTGTGTATTCAATCACAATATTATTGCTCAAGACGAATATCGAACTTCGCTCTATTTTTCCATATTTTATAAGCGGTTGTATAGTCAGTACCCACACGGTTACAAAGACTCCCCCGGAGAAGTACTAGACACCTATCACTTGGTCATGTGGGGAGAAGCAGATCACTACAACAAGTACTGATTTAATCTTTCAAAACAGAGTTAAAGTGATGCCGGATCTTGCCTCAAGAAACATGAAGAATATGAGGGAGACTATCAATAAGACTAATGAAAGTAAATAAAGGAAGCGCTAACTTGTTGGAACTATCTGAGCAACAAGATGTTTGTAGCACGAATGTCCCGTTGAAATAATATGCATTTTCACTTTTTTATTGTTCAGCATAACACTCTCTATGGTTAGGGATAATAGTAAAGCCGGCTTATCAGATACGCAAATGCCTTAATCGAGGTGTTAATAGCTAGGACGGTCTTAATGAGGCATCCCGTGAAATCAGTATAACTCATAATAATACAATCGAATCTGAAGCTTTGCCTCATTCGAGAGGCAGTAGTATTGGAAGATCTAGGGCTTTCAAATCTAGCTAACACAACATGTGTAGACATATCTTATGCATTCATGTAGTGCAAACATATAATCTGACTCCATATTTAATTGATACATTCTATCACAATATAGGCGGCACGAATAGTTCTAATCTTCAAAAATTTGAAATATCGGAAGAGCAGTTGGTGGGCAGTCTCTGGAACACTTCGTTTCGGAACCCAATAGTTACCATTGCATTCAAAGAAGCAAATGAAATTACAATTGAGAAGTTAATATTAGAAGATTATTTTTTGAAAACACCGAGAACCCTCCCTAATCGGTCATCAAATTCCTCGTCAATATACCACTCAAACTCGCAAAATTGTCTCACAGACTACGTCATCCACTTCCGAGCTTCCTAAAAACTACGATTCTTCGCTGAAACTAACCACGTCCTAAACAAACTGCAGGAAATCAAATTACGGTATTGTGCCCGCCACAATAAATGTTCCGCTTCCTATGGAAAATAAAAGTCATAGACCTTCATATCTCACTTTCTTCAGGCTAAGATCATGCGCAAAGATGGCATGTGGACGAAAAGATTCCCATAAAGGTTTTTTTTTTTAGTAAGAAGAACACCTATGCGTCCTAACAATTCGTTTTTTTTTTTTTTTTTTGAACAGGACAATACAATAAGAGCATTACTACGTCTTTGAAAAATGAATATTTTTGATTTTTGTTACACATTCATGCCTCCTGTCTTGTGAAAGTTAGAGGAGAGAGGTTTTTCTCATTCATCATTTTTTTAATTGTCTTAAAAAATGCTTCCCTCAGCTACAATGTTTGATAACTCAATGTACTAGTTTTCCTCCTGGATTAGTCTTATCGATTTTGACCTGCTCACCTAAAATTTAGCACTCACAGTTTGGACATGGCTGAACGAAATTTGATCCCAAAAATTTCGGGATTGTTGAAACAATTTTTCTCATGTAGTGGCTTAACAGATAAAGTGCTGACGAAGGGTAGTTATTTAAAATTCAGCGTGTGAAATCACATTGTTATTACAGCCATAATTCACAGATTTTACAAACACAACAGTTGCAGTTATTCAAAAAACAACAATCAGCTGAAGTTCGGTTGAAGAAAAACATACAAAGATAGAACAACCAATGATGTTACATATGACACAAACAGAAAATTCAAGAACGGACACGTATTTAGACATTTTTGAAAAACGCGTCTCTTATTAACTATCTACATATGTCTTTGTCACTTATTGAACTGGAAATACAACTCAGAGCTACAATAGTCACAAACACTCAAAATATTTCTTATAGAAAAATTTGGATCGTGAAGAAATTTGGATCAATGCATTAGCAAACAGACTGCTATAGGAACAATATACAACAAGAAAAACCGCATAGATCGACATCAACTTTCATACAATCATACTATGGCGTCGACCACCCGTCATAAATCCACATGACAGCTTTGTGAGCGTTTTTGTGCACCGTAAGCTCTCAAAAAAAAAATGGTTATGTTACATCGCGGACGCACTCCGCTGCATTGTGGATTTCAGATGTTTCCAGAGTACTACTCTCCTTTGCATAAAACAACTTAAGACCGGATTTCAAAGCAAACATCAAAACACTAGAAACTAGGATGACGCTTTGTAACGTGACAGGCTCTAATTTTGTTCCTTATTGCTAATTGTACCCAAAGGATAAGTTTCCTCAATTGACTTAGACCCAAGGAATCGCACATTGTTCTGAGTCACTTCCGTGGTACCATCTATATAGTCCTGAAAAACTGGCAACATCGCTCTTTTTTACGCGATGTCATAAAGAATTGCATTCAAATATATGCTAACAAAAAATGTTGAAGAAGAGAACATCAAAGTATCGGGCTGTTAAAAACCTCAAAATCAGATCTTTCATAAGCTTTGACACTAGAACAATGAACACCAAATTTATTAACCAGAAGTAACTAAAATTGCTTAACAACATTATTGAAGTATGCGTCATCAGTGTGGACATATTTCTGCCATTTCTCAGTCAACAAATCGAAACTGCTTCGTGCAGAATTTTCTGAGCTCTTCTGGTACCAATTTTGTCCATCCCTGTCACATTATGACTCAACGAACCTTTTATCACTGTTCACTGCCTTACGATCTCGAATTAGGACGCGATGTACAGGCCGCCTTCGAGGACACCGCTAAAGCTCAAGGATTTGTGTACATGCGAACGGCGCTCCGGTTCTGTTGAGTTTCTCGCCGACAACACCACAACTTGAAGGACCAGCTGAGCTCCAGACGTCCACACAAAGTCGATCAAGAAGTCATTAAAGCAATTGAAGAGGATCCGAGTCTGACAGCCGTTCAAACGGTCAACGATGAGCGCCACTCTAGGCATCTGGATCGCTGTAATCGAGCTCTGACAGTCGACATCGCCACAATCTCATCTTGCTTCAAGACAACGCAACGCTGCATGTCTCCTAAAACAAAGGGGAAATTGGTCGAACCGGGCTGGGATTCGCTGAATTATCCGCTGTACAGTCCTGACTTGCCGCCGTTTGACTATCACGTCTTCCAGTCACTGGAGCACTTCCTGAGCAAGAAGAACCACCAATCATTTTCGTCAAAGCTTGACAACTTTTTTTGAAACCAGGGACTACGAGTTCTATGAGCGCGGTAATGCTATGTTGCCTGAGAGAAGGCAGAGATGTGTGCAGAATGATTGCGCATACTTTAAATAGTGTTGTTGAGCAATTTCAATTGGTTCTGGTTAATAATTTGGTGTTTATGGCTCTAGTGTCAAAACTTACGAGAAGACCTAATAGATGACCTAAGTATTTCAGATTACTCATCTTACTGTGCAACAATGTTCAGTAGTATTTTTTACACCGGATAGATAGTATCCTCACCAATCACACTGTATTTGATGTCCGTCAAGAAAAACTTTTCGAATTCACACCTTACAGGAACAGAGATCGAGACCGATTTCTTTGTCTCAATGAGTACAGCTTTGTTTCCTAGGCTTACACTAGAGATGGGGTACATACGACTGTTGATGGAGAAAATACAATTTCGACAATGAGATTTCATGTTAAACTAGAGCCCTAAAACCACTAACCCAGCAAAGCAGACACAAAAGCTCTAAAGAGTTTAACGGATTTTGAAATTTAGATAATCAAGAGACAGAAATCTAGAGACAGAAACCGCTTGGAAGATCTCACTCTGAATTGCTGCGCCATCTCGGGATTGTCTCGCAGTAACACCAGTTCTTCGGCGCAACAAAGCATAATCGTATCGATGGCCATTTCATAGACAGACAAGAAACAGTTTGCTATCTGGTATGAGCACACGAACATAATCAACAGAGGGAACCACGGATGCGATAGTGACGGCCAAAGCTTGAATTCAAAATGATAACATGCTATTTCGCATAGATCCCGTACGGTATTTCCAACCTCCTCCATTCTCAGATATGCGCATACAGCTGTTACCATTCCAACGAGACACTTAGTCAAAAACAACACCAAATCACCAACACTATTTAATGCTGCAACATCGACAGCGTTATCGAGCAAATGATTGACAGCCTGAAAAGAAGACAAGTTGGATAAATTTACAATTTCGCAGATAATTATAACCAACCATTTTCGCTGCCGGACAAAAGCTGAGTCCAGAATAAGAAATTACGGTGAAAACATTATAGTTAATATATTGTAAGCAATTTTCAATACAACTTAACAACAAAATAAAAACGCTCAGTATTTGCTTAATGATCACGTTCTCCACCGACCGCATTCTAAAATAGAGAATAATATTTATTTAGATTTTGCCACTTTATGCGCTACGTCTTTGAGAACATCCAAACCTGGCCAACGACCAAACGATAATGTACCGTGGCACACGTACGAGCACTATAATAAAAGCACCAAGCGCTGCCGATCCTAGGTGATAACGTAATAGATTGAACAATGACGATCTCACTGGAGATCGTGGTGTAGCAGAAGCAAAACGTTGAGATAGAGAGAGCCTGAAATACAAGCTTATCTTAACACCCAACTCTCAGTCGATTTCAATGAGTGGCGAGTTTCACCACCACTAGTGTATATACAATATCATTCTATTCAATGAACGAGTTTGCTGCTGTATTCTAGTCCTAATCCTTCTGATGCAACTATTCTTTTCACTAAACGAATTTTCATCACCCCGTAGTGATTGGCAATGTTTTTGAGTTTCAGATTCTGACGTTGACTGTTCTTTAAGTTTTCCAGACGTCCGGACATTCAAAACATTTGCTAGACAATTCCCCAAAGAATAGCATTACATTAATATATTGCTACTCTCGTTCACTGAACGAGAAAACTCATGGGATGGCTTCCGTTTATGACAGAGACAAACTATGTTTCCAAGTTACTACAATAATTACTCGATATTCACCATGAAAACTATAAAATCGTTTGAGTCTATTTTAATGTTTATACCCTCATTGGAAAAAATGTTCATTTCACTGCGACCTCCAGCTTTCGTCTTTCTAGAAAACAAAGTTCTCGTGTTGGCACATAGCTTCGTCGATCAATCTGTTTCCATAGGCGCGCTGTGGAACTTGTGCTAGAAATAGATAGGTGGGCGTTATTACACAGATTTGTACTCAACCTTTTGCGTGATACTTAACGGAGTAGATTAGATGGCGCATCGCAAATTGATCAACATCCAAAGTTTCATCTTTTCAACCCCAGGGAATACTGTGAAGTCTCGGAAATCAGTCCTCATCAACACAAACATATTTACGAAACACTGATACTCGTCGCAGCAGCATAGATACTAATCCATCACGCTAAATCCGTAATGAATGAGAAACGGGTCACTAAATCTGGAAAGAAGGTTTTATAAGAGCAGTGTAAATAAACGCAAAGACCTGAAACTGCTGGTATGAGTGACTTCTTGAGTACCTCGACCATCAATGATAGGCTTTTAAGCGGCTTTTTCCTGAACAGAAAAGTTGCTATGATTCAGCGCATTTGAAACGACGACTCGAACTGGCTGACGATTTCATGAACAACGCCGAATTTTCTGGGCTGTCACTTCGTCAACATGAGCTTGTTACGATGTCTTAGCAAAGGATAAGATTACTGTTTTCACTGTATTTATTGCTCTGTAAATTGATGTTTTTGTGATTCTTGTACTCTCAGTTTATCCATAGTCATTAATGTATTCATCAATGTTACCGGGACACTGCAAGTCACTTGCATGATTAGCACAAAACCGAGAGCCTTTTTAAACATCTACATGCAATAATCTTGATATTCTTCATGCTCATTCGTACATTCAAAAGCCATGATTCAATACGTCGATTGAGATTGATGCAAAAATTTGCAACTCGTGATGAAATGGACATTTTATGCTCGATCAGTTGACGATGATAAACATGCGATAATCAGCACTTATGAAACCACGTGATAATCAAACGAAAAAATATGCCTTTGGAAAAACTGCGTTACTTCTCAAGAGTATGATTTAAAATACACCTTTAACACTAGGTCGTTCCATAAGTTTTGGCACTAGAGCAGTAAACCAAATTCATCAACCAAAAGTAACTGAAATTGCATGAATTGGTATCGTTCAATTGTGCATCTCAAGATTATGACTTAGAATACATCTCTGATAGTCGGTGATTCCAAAAGTTTTGGCCTAGGGCAGAACAACAGATTTATTGACCAAAAGTAAATAAAATCTTATGATTTTGTATTGCTCAACTGCGCATTCCTTTGCAAATATCTGGTAGACAATTTGTCAATACTTGCTTCGAGATGGAGCTGCCCTTGGAACGAATTCGCTTACTACTTGTGCAGGAATGGCGCGTAAGGGAAAATGTTACTGAAGTTGCGTGCAAGATTAATGGAGCTCGGGGTAATGATACGGTTCCAGAAAGGACGGCTTGAAAATGGTTTGCAATGTTCGAAGCTGAGAGAAGCAGTCTGATTGATCATTCGCGTTTGGGCCATCCACAGGAAGCGCCATTAATCTTACGCGCCGTTTCATTAGTAATTCAATTACGCAAAATTTATTCCCAGAACAGCTCCATTTCAAATAGGCAAGCTGTATACTAAAATGTTCGCGAGAAAATGCGCATTTAAACAATACCAAAATCATGCAGTTTTATTTAATTTTAATGATAGTTTGGTGGTTGCTGCACAAGTGTCAAAATTTACTGAACGACCTATTGACTGGAAAAACGAAATTGAGATAGGTATAGTTCAAATTAAAAAGTTGAGCAAAAAGTTCTGGGTAAATTCAGAAAAGTTTCGTATTTATGCGCGGATTGACTACAAAGCAGCAGTAACTATTACTCAAACTATATACTACCATGGTCCACGACTTTCTGCCATCGTTCTCAGAAATTCGAATCTGCTCAGAGTTCCATTACGCTCGTAGAAACGAAAAACTCTTAACATGCCTTGTAAACTTCATTAAACGAATCATATCTATGCCATTCAAAGAGCGTTGCATTGATCGGAAGAGGCCATGATTGCCTGAATTTGGTGAGCTCATGTGCATCCTTGTAAGGCTTCTCGTAGACAAAGCCAAATTGGTGCATTACATTGACAACGGTCCCTTAGTAATCATTCGATAGCGTAATGTTTGCTGATTCCAATGTCGCGCTTATAATCTAATAAGACCGTTTCTCTGCAACGCGGCAGGTATACAAGTTTGACTAACATGCGCGGGCAAAGCGGTGGTTATTTTGCAGCACCTCTATTCGATAACAGTGGCAATCAATTCATGTCGTCCAATATTTTTATCCGTCTGTGCGCTTATACCATCTTATATCACAGATAATATATAGTAAATAAATAATAAGCATAATATAATAAAAATAAGTAAACAATAATGAGATAAATATAAACAACAGATATGATTACTAGCCTAACGTTATCACATTACTGTACAAGATCTCAGTTGTGCAATGAGTCTCCATAAATAAAAGCAAAAATAGGTATATCTTCATGCCTTATATTGACAGATTTTCGGAGAAATTCGTTGAATACTATTCCCCTCACAAGATCCTAACAAATTTGCAGAGGCTGATATCAAACACAGCTTTCTTAGCATACCCTAACAGAGGAAGATTCGATTCAAACGACAACGAAGGCAAACATCTACAATGAGGCAAGCGACTGTGCATAATCGACTCAAGTCATTGGCTTTGAAGAGGACGAAAACGTCGCAACGTAATTGAATAAATCCTTATATCAACCTCTTGTATCATCACATTTGCTGGAAACGGCCCTACCAGTAAACACACTTCTTCAGACAGTCAAGGTCATTTTCTCCTGTTCAAGAACTACGAAGAGAATCGTCTTCGGCTAACGACCTCCCCACTATTTTCTGTAAGAGTATATTTATAGCTAACTCGCCGGACGGTGGGATCTTTGGGAATGGGCATACTTTTTTTGACAGCTCTCCCGTGTGAAAGTGTCAAAATTCTTGGAACTGATAATCTTACTGGTACATCGCGCTTCGACAAATAAGAAAACCTCTACCACGATAAAGCAAAAAACGATCAGTGGAAAATGACCTGAATTCTCTACAAAGTTAAAGTTAGAAGAAAAAGAAATGCAACCAATAGCAAATTTCCTATAAACTAATCCAACCGAATTAAGTGGTGAGCAAAATGTACCGCAGTGATGTAGTGGTAGCAAGAGTCCTCGGTATGGATAAAACGCGGGTTCAACTCCCGTCTGAAGTCGTGTTTTTGCTCACCACTCAATTCTCTTAGGTATATATGAAACATCATAACAGTGCTAAGTATGCAGTTAAAACATTAGAAATTTCGAGTATACTAAGCTAAGCGCCGAGAAACTACCAGGTATAAGTAACGTGACTGTTGATCATATTGTCAAAGAAACTACATGAATCCCGTTATAGCAAGGTGTAGATAATCTACGTAGTACGACAGTCGAGAGTGACAAGACTTAATAATTGCGACTATTCCTCCTTAGTACTAAACGATACTCTTTCTAAATCAAAGGGCAGTGGTATTAATCCTATTGGTGTGTTGATATATAGCCTGGCACGCGGCGCGGTCGACCGGTTGACGGAGCGCTCTCAAATGACAATGCTGCAGCTTTTCAATGACATTTAGATTTTTATTCTTATCAATAGAGATTTTGTGGTCATTAAAAGTCAGAATATCATTTAAGAAATTTCATTGATGCTATTAGTAGTTGGAACAAAGGTGATGCATCTTACTGAACAGTTAGCCTTTTGACAACGACGTGAGTCGCTTTTAGCTCAACTCTCCCTATGTCCTCGTCTATCTCGAAGTATTGGCGAGCGCTTCCGTGCAGATCTGGTACGTAATTGATTAACTTATTCCATAATTTCTATCCTTGTTTCAGATATTTGATAATTATTACAAGACCTATGATTAGCAGTTGCACAATACCCTACAAATAATTTGTATTATTGGCAGCATACAATCTGTAACATGTTTTTACAACAATGCGCACAAACACTTTTGCAAAGGGATTCGTTAAACAAATCATTTTTACTACATTCATTCAGAAGCAATAGCTTTATTTCTGGTGTCGGTAGTCTTATTGAGATCTCCTCAATCGTACTCAATCAAATTCCACAGGTAACTTAACTATTGCTTTCAATTTTCATCGCAAACTACCTCATTGCCATATAGCTCGCCATGCCACCGCGTCGCCTGTCGTTCAAGATCTCATCCTCGTTTAGAACCCTGTGAAGGAGTTTAACGATCAGTTGTTTCTCAAAAATAATAATGAACTCTGTGTAGAAGCGTATATACTACAATGCGATCGTACATTGCTAATCCTTTTTTGGACATGTCTGTGTATATTGTTGCGGGGAGATGCAATAAATTATATTGTTTTGACAAATAAGAATTCTCTGTATAGTCTTATCAAGTTGTGAGTAGTAGATATTGTAAGCGCAAACAGACAAGTAGAGTGAGAATAAAAATAATCATTCAACTCAATCAAATAAGTGCCAGATTTGCATCGGAACGCTCACACACTATAATAAGCCTCAGTAAGCCGAGATGCGGCGAGGACATCACTGTACATAATAGCGTACGCTCGGTACCAAAAGGTTGAAACGATAGAAGTAACGGCGGGAACCAGCCGTAAGTTCTAACAACCATGTGGAAAATTTTCGCAAATACTCCAACAGTTAGAATTCTTTTTATTTGCCCGCAACTTGCGGTGGTATGATGTTACACTACACCCAATAATGTGGAGTGCTGTGCAAGAACATTTGCGTCAGCCGGGATTTGAACCCCGATCTCACTCTTTCCGGGAGCGTATGCTAATCGTTGCATCACCGACCTCGTACTGCACAGCACTCTTTCAAGAAAGTGAGATCTGGGTTTGAATCCCGGCTGACGCAAATGTTTTTGCACAGCACTCCACATTATTGGGTATACTTCACCAGTCACTATTATTCGTCTTGGGATATAAAAACTAAATACCAAAAAATGTAAACCGTGTGCTTTCGATTTTCTATACAACTCACACATCAAAATAGTACATACTAACGGCTCCAGCAATGAATAGCCTTTGACATGCCATTAGAAATTCCGACACCCAGACAAAACCAACAAACTGATAGAACATCATCAGCCTGGAAATTATGAACATATAAGGCAGTAAAGGTAAACTTACAATGACAATTAACATCCTGGACCGTCTGTCTAACTAAATGCTTAGTTGAAAATCGTTGAATAAACGTAAAAAAAGTAATCCTAATTACCAACTTGGTTGTTCGTGTCATGTTTGTCTCTATGATTAATATACTTTCCTCTTTATTTCCTTCATTTGACACTCTTTGGCTTACCAGATCACCTGAAACTAACTTTATCACCAGTCAAATCACATCATAATAGTAACTTGCTCAGATTTAGCAATATAAAATCCAGTCAAAGACATAAAATCACCGCAATATTTACCCCAATCATTGAAAGTCAAAAGTGTCAGAAGAAAAAGAGAGCTATCGTTTGATAGATCTAAGACTTTTGAGTGATAATAGGCATTCGACCACAGGCGGGAGTTCAACACACGTTTCACCCATGCTCGGGGCGTGTACTACCACCACACCACCAAAGGCACCGCATTGCTACCGCTCCTTATTCGACATGAACTGTCGCAGCTGTTAGCAACCACTCCATGGGCGGGTTTGCTTGGGCAAGCTATATTAACTGCCTCAGATATGAAAAGTGGTAACAGAGCTGTGGCCTTGGTGGTGTAGCGGCAGCACGCGTCCCTGATATGTGCGAAACGCGGGTTCAAATATCGCCTGAGGTCGAGTGTTTTGCTTACCACTCATGACTCTTAGATTTAGATTTAGCACTGCTGAAAAGAAGTAAAAGAAAGATTTTATATAAATTTTTGTTTGATAATTTCATTATTATTTGGGCCAACTTGTCATGTGGTGGTAAGGGCTATTGTATAGCCCAATACACGTCTTTCGTCCTTACAGACTCGTCAGTCGGGCAGAAAACCGTAGTCTTTCGATCTTTTTATAGTCAGTTCTCTCAGATGCCCTACGCTCCCTACAAAGAGTTATGAAGACGAACGTGAGAGAACTGACTATAAATAGATCGATAGACGACGAGTTCTGTCCCACTGACGAGTCTGCAAGGACGAAACACGTGTATCGCGCTGTATAAGATGACAAGTTGGCTCAAATAATAATGAAAAGATCTATTGAAACTTGAGCGTGGTCTCAACAAAATACTCGAAATAAAGGTATCGTTTGATAGTTTTCCATCTCAAACAGATGTCAGCTGTCAAAATTGGCACAAAGAAATTATCGAAACGAGAAATTTTAAAAAATGAAAAGAAACCGGCAGTGAAGAGTACGAGCACAACGCTTATCGTATAAATGACAAGGATCAGTATGAAAATAGCACTCAATAACGGCTGCAAAAGCAATGAAGGCATGGCGGATAAGGCCTGAAAAGCTACTGTGTAGTCATCAAGGTTTCATATTGTTTACCTGCTCTTATTTATTAAAAATACAAAAGTAATCTACCAATGACGCTCCTTTGAATAAGCGAACCATTTTTTTGCTACGCGGAAATACGCACCATACAAAAGACACCACGAATACCTAAACGAGTTTGAAGTGAACATGAATGCTACATTCATATATATACATATATATATATATATAGTACATATATATACACACATATACATAAATATAAATATATATATATACATACATATGTACATGTACACACATGTGTACACATATGTCTATACATATATACACGTATATATATATATATATATACACATATATATACATGCATATATAGGGTGCGTATAACGCAATGGTTAGAGGTGGCTTACAAAACACACGTGGTCAATGGTTCGATCCTGAGCCCAAAGCTTACCAAGTTTTCCATCCCTCCGGGATAAGCGAACTGATATCAGATTTCGGCAATTTATCACCCGTTTTCACGGTGTTTTTTCCACTGTGCGGACCTCAGCTCTTCTAGCACTATTCATTATTTCGTCTCCTTCTCGAACATAGTAGAATACTGGTTGCGCACGTCTCCTTGCACTCTCGGAGACAGCCTGGCTGTGGTATTCCATGAGGCGTTGTTGATGACTATCCGAGAGGGTTGGCGGCGCGCCTCAACGAGCATCACAACCACTGGGCCATAGTGTCCCTGATATTTGACTTCGCCGGAAAGTAGCAGCAGTGACTTGATTGGTTGGGAGGTCACCGAGAGCCATTTTAAGAGCCATATATGCATCTGAAAGGCCTCTAGCGATGCTTGGTGAAATGGATGGCGCATCCTTCAGGGATTGGTTACCACAGAAACATTTATCTTTTGAACTCATACGCCTATATATGTATATTCACATAACGCATATACATGTATGTATATGCGCGTTTATGTGTGTATGTATTCATATATATGGGAGTGTGTAGCAAGCTTAGAGGCGCCATAGGCGCCAATGCACATTTAGCTCTTGTTTTGACCCCATCTTCAAGCTCACCATCCCCTTCCTCCCATCCCTCCGTCATTTGGAAATTAGGTGATGGACTTGTCTGCCGATGTGATCCTTTGATTTAATGCTTCTGTAAGCCATAAGTATATGAAGAAAATAACTCTGCAGCTCTATAAAAAAAACTCACTAACCGAGATAACCGTGGCTGCAATACACAACGCTAGCAATGTTATTGTCGTAATGTTCCCGTAGTTGAACAACTCGTCGAAATCAATGTCTTTGACCAGTATGGCTGCCGTCAGAGGCCGTCCCGACGAGGTAGCTTTCTCCAGAGGATTCACTTCCGGGCTTGTGATGTTAAGCGGATCTGCCTCCGTCGGTCTCAAACAAACTCTCCAGAAGACGTACCATACACTAGCAGAAAATCCTATTTGAATGAATATCGGTCGATGAGAAAATGAGCCTGAACTATAAAATTGACTGGAAGCTTACCTATAGCCAACATGACTACTGCCGAATATACGAAGAAAATAATTGCAGCAGCGAAAAAACGCAGTAGAAACACCAACAGCAATGAAAGACCTGCAAATTATCATTAGCTTTCCAAACAACAAATATTTTTCCTACTTCTAATCGCTTTTAACGACAAAGTGATATTAATAATATGTTCCTGATAAAGTTAACCCCTTGCGGTTCCATGGACGCAACCCTCTGCGTCTTTATTTCCCAGCGCGTTGCGTCTAACAATGACGTCTAACCTTAGCGTGCCATTGCTAGACACAACATGATGGGGCTTAGAGACGCAGAGGGTTGGGTCCGTGGTTTCGAAAAGGTCAAGTGATGTACGAAACTCTAGACCTTATACGGGAATCAAAATCGCATCTCACCCTTTCCAGAAGCACGTGTTAAATCGAACGCACTACTGGACTTCCTATTTTTCGATACAAAATATCGATCTATCAGCAATCAATAGTCGACGGTTCAGCATTGTTAGCACATCTCGGTATTCAACCCAGATACGCTGGCATAAATTGAATACATGTGATCAGCAGAATTACTTTTACACTTTTTCTTTTATATGTATCGCAGAAAGAGTGATAGCAGAACAGGAGCCTTGATAGTGCGATTAGTCAGCACGCGCCCAGGAAGGGGTGTGATGCGAGTTTGATCCCCGTCTGGGCTTCAAAGTTTTGCATGTTGCTCAAATTATCCGAGTCAGATCAAATCTCACTTTTCTTAGTTTATCTGTGATTTTGGAATTTCTTCATTAATAATGGTTCCTCCTCTATGACTTTGTGCCGTCAATGATCATTAATAATCTAAAGAGAGCTCTGCCCGGCGAAATGTAAAGCACAAATGTTTTCTTTCTCGTACAGCGCTATAAAAAAAGCTCTTCCAAAGAGCAAGCACATTTTTGACCTTTCAAGATTTGTGCTACCGAAAGAGTACTAGAAGTCTAAGAAAGGAGCTCCGTCCAGCAAAATGTAAGCGAGATGAGATGAAGAAGAAACGTGGTTGTGTGAAACACAAAATTATTTCGGATCTGACGGCGTGATGAAAGGGTGCTTATAAAAATCCGCCACCTACGGCCCTGGCCACAAATTCAAGCTTTCGAATGATCAAAAACACTCCTATGAAAAATTCTTGTCCAGCGAATAAAGTGAAACATTCATTTATCGCCGTCTAACATATAAGTACTAGAATGTCTCAACATTTCATCTAAATAATCAAGATAGTGGTTTTTAGTGGCTAAGACCGTCTAGCGCACACTTTAAAGATACGGTTGAGCAAAAAGTTCCCGGAGCTTTTTAGAGTTTCGTTTTATGCGCAAATTAAAAACAAAAACAACATTAACTATATTTAGTATAGAACACCACTGTCCACGACTTTCTGCCATCATTTTGCGTGATTGCGGATCCGCTCGACGTATATTTCCGGCTCCTTTGGACCGAAAACTCCTTATATGTCTCTTCAATTTCACTAAATAATTCAAATAGACGGCCATTTCAGGAAGTGCTGTATTGATCAGAAGAAGCTATAATCGGCTGGATTCGGTGAGCTCTGCGCATTCTGGCGAGGCTTCTTATGGACACAGCCAAATTAGTGGAACTTGTTGACACAGTCCGCTGCGATACACCAGCTTTCAGACAAATCACGAGTGCTCGATGGAAGCTCGGCATCCAGAGCGGCTTACAAGTCAATTCCATCCAGAACAGATGGCCGTCCAGTACGAGACATGTCTGCGAGATCAGAACTGCTTTCTTTGAATCGCTTGAACCATCTGCTCACAGTGGATTTTGTCAACAGAGTCAAATCGCACTGTTCAAAAGGCATTTTGGCGCCGAAATTAATGAACTACATGAACATTACAAAATTGAAATTCATGTATTTGGCCGCCTCTTGCGATGTTATGGTCTTATAATATAAACGATAATGTGGAATGCGATGCAAAAACGTTTGCGTCAGCCGGGATTCAAACCCAGATCTCACTCTTTCCGACGTCGGTGGTGCAACGGTTGGCATAAGCTCCCGCAAAAAGTGAGATTCGGGTTAAAATCCAGGCTGACGCAAACGATTTTGCGCAACATTCCACATTATTGGGTACATACAAAATTATCAACAGAAAACGATGCAAGGACGTAAAGAAAAATGAAACCTCCAAGGTTTTCCCAGGACTTTTTGCTCAACCTAATAGCTCAGTTGAATGAATATTCAATCATTTATGCAACCGTGATTGGTCTAGTTTGAACAAACCGGAACACGATCGTTGATATCTTACCGAGCGCCACTAAACACATCTGGAGGAGATATGGCGATGCATCGATGATATCATGGAGATATCCACGAATTAAGTCCATACCAATCACCTGAGATAGGTAGGTTCAACTATGAAGTAACTTCACCTTTCGATCTACTAAAGAAAGTCTCTGAGGGCTCTAAAACACCAGAGTCACATTATTAATTAACAAATAAATTACCTTTTTGATCAGTTCTTTTCCAAAATTGAAAAGATTTTCTGGTATGCAGCGATTCATGATATTAACACTGAAACGAAGTGTGGTAATTAAACAAAAATAAACTTGGAACTCTCGGAAAAAGAAGGGAAGAAGAGAGAAATCTACCTTCTACAAAGAAAACCGACGCAGACAGATTAAGAGATGATTTCCGTTAATATCATTTCTCAGACTCATCTCACATTAGGACAAGAAGATGGAGACAGGCTCCGAAGGACTTTGCCAACATCATCTCCCGGATTCCCCTCTCATCAGAAAAGGAAGCTGGGAACAGACTTCGAAGGTTTTTGCCAGTATTACCTTGGAGACCCACCTCTTCAAAATGGCAGGATGGAGACAGACTCCGGAGGTCCTTGTCAGTGTTACTTCTCGGACATACCACATTATGACGGGAAGATGGGGACAGACCCCGAAGGTTCTCGCCACTATTAGCTTATAACCTTACCTCTTTAGGACGGGAAGATGGGGACAGACTCCGAAACGAACTTTCTGTTCCGTGACATTGAGGGCCGAATCGTAATCAGCGCATAAACTGTTCTGATGGTCCGTAGCCAGGAACTGTATAGCTAGAAATCCAACAACTGATAATCAGTATGAGAACGACACGAACTACGAAACGGTTTTGCCAATAGTAAAGATTTGTCTTTTTTTGTACATATTTATCATATATATGCGCATGTATGTAAATGTACATGATACGCATATATATATGCATATATATATACATATATATACACATATATATACATATATATACATATATATGCATATACATATATATATGTATATATAATCACTAATTAATTACCTTCGTAGCTGCTAATGGGCCCCTGTGGACATTGGCGAACACACACCCATATTGTATCGAATACTTGAGAGACATTCAGAGGAAACATAAACCTAAACAATCGTACGTATTACAGAATTATGGCTGAGTGTAAAATCATAAAGATCTCACTTTCTCTCTGTCATATTCTGTCCAGAGAACTCGAATTTCTTGTTCTTCAGACCCGTCTCGTTGGAACGGATCCAAATCGGACCATTATTCCGACCACACGTATTACCGAAGCTATCTGACCCAAAGATCACACGGTACGGATCGCCGGTTTCCATCGCATACCAAGCGATACAACCCTAAAGGATTACTTAGCCCTTTCGAGATTCACTTAATAACCGTGCTTGCAGGAACCGCATCATCGCCTCAAGCTCCATTAATCTTAGGCGCCGCTTCATTAGCGTTTTCCCCTAAACGCCATTCGTACATGAGCAGCAAGCAAATTTGTTCCCAAGGCAGCTTCATCTTAAAGCAATTATAAGCAAGATGTATACCAAAATATTCGCAAGAAAATTCGCAAATCAATGATACCAAAATCATGCATTTGTAATTACTTCTGCATTATAAATCTGGTGCTTATTGCTCTAATGCCAAATCTTATACAACGACCTGAAAAGTAAATAAACATATTTTATAAATAAAATCATATTACTCATTAAAGGAGTATACAATTCGTAACTCGTACAAAGCTATACCCACCAGTCCTCCACAAAAAATGATGAACAGCACGAGGAACGAGCAGTCAGTGCATGATCGGCGACCTTTCTGAACATATTTACTTATCATTACCTAGATGTATTCATGAAAATGAAATACTCTACAACTAGTAATGGCTTTCTCTCACTAAAGTTCATAAATAAACCTTTTTTTTCTGGCTTATATCGAAACACAAATGAGTTAACCCTACCTTGACGGGCCAGGGATTAACACTGAGCTACAGAGCTGAACGCACCCCTCTTCTTCCTCGAATCCCATATATTGAACGGAAACACCAGTGGCTTTCTAAGATTTCAAGGTGAAACAGTACCAAAAGGGTTTCATTGATAGGTGCTTGTTCAAATAGAAGATTAAATAGTTCACGGTTCTCTCCCTAATGAGCCGCAACACGATGTTTTATAAAAAATCTACTTGAACAGTCGACATTTCGGAGGACGTTTCGCCTACTTCAGAGCCTGGAAAGATTAGGTGGAACTTTGATTTGCACGCTGTCTTTGGTTTCTCAGAAAGAAAACTGTGAACGGCACCCTTCGGAAACTGCGGACTCACCTCCTCTGCATTTTTAAGCTCCAGCGTGGGAACAAACTGGACGTATAACTTTGTTATTTCAACTGTATTATTGTCCCATATCACGTGTATCGGGCTCTATAAGTCGGCCCTCTTTGATAGATCACTGACATGAGTGGCTTAAAAATGATTACCAGGCATATTGAAATTTGAGCTGTGGTTTTAAGAAAACACACTCGAAACGAAAGATATGATATATTGAATATACTAGCCACGAGCATTCGAGTGTACAACACTCTGTGTTTGGTGAGTTTTTCACTGGACATAGAGTGTATAACGTCCGTCGTCGCTAACTCTTAGTGTGGGGACTGGAGCACCCACACAGGATTGGCAAAAGACGAGAAAGGGTAACTGCCCGACTGACGAGATCGCAAGATCGAAACACGAGTATCGGGCTCTATAAGTCAGCCCTCCTTGATAGACCACCGACATGCGTGGCTCAAAAGTGATTATCAGGCATATTGAATTGTATCATTGTTGATATCTTCCTACTTAAAACAGCAATACATTAACATATAACATAACATAGGGAAATAACAACAATGATACAATCAAAGTAATACGATAATTCATTCCATAAGATCCCGCGCTGGGAGTCAGCGATGCAACCAAGTGCGCCAAAGGATTAACCCTGTAGAGACTGGGGCCCACCTTCTCTGCATCTCTAACCCCAGCGCGGGAACGCAATAGATGTATCATTGTATCATTTCAATTAAATTGTTTTTATTATATTCTCATGTTGTGTTATAACTGAGTATATTGCTGTTATAGGTAGGAAATTAACAACAATAATACAACTGAAATAGTATAATAAGATATTCACTGCGTTCCTATGCTGGGGGTCAGAGATGTGAAGGAGGTGGGTCAGCGGTCCCGAAAGGGTTAAGCAGTGCCAAATTCAATCATTCGCTTTTTTGAAATTCAAAACATCAAATTCAATTAGAAAACGAAACTAACGTGTAACAAATCCTCATAATTCGCCTCCGACGACGTATCGCCTACACAACATCCAAACGGCTTCCAGCACATTGCGAAGAGAGATCCAATGAAACCACCTCCGGGGTTAGTGCCTGCCTAAAATTTCTTATAGGTTGAAGCAACTGATATGAGCATATTTACGACATTCATGGCGGTAACGAAAAGGGCCTGATAGGGCTTCAGACAGAAAAAAAAACGGCTGAGGACAACTAGAATATCGTAGGAGTCTGTATGGCTTGAGAACCTTATGTCAAGAAATGATTAACAGCAAAGAGTGGGGCTCCAGAGCGGTTACAAGTCAGGGTTACGGGAAACATTCGTATAGGTATAGCATCTTTAGGATAGGATATAGCTTATCCTTCCAGGGCTTGCCACGCTGGGAGTTAGAGATGCAGAGGAGGTGGGTCCACGGTCCCGAGCGGGTTAGAGGAAGGAAAACTGTGCAGACTACTAACCATATGCCCAAGAATGGAGTGATATGTAAATTTCGAAGCTCGATTGGGAGTTGAACCCGCGTCCAACTTTTGCGAGGACGATTGTGACAGAGTCGACACCCTGTATCGTAGAAAGATTGACAGCACAGCAATGAGCCGCAATGGTCGAATAGTTAGCACGCGTCCGCAGAAAGGATGAGACGCTGGTTCAGCTTCCCTCTAAGGCTCAGAGGGGGGAAGAGGGACCATCAGAACATGGTATCTTCTTAGAAAGAAATAATTTCACTCTTACCGAGAAATCCTAGAAAGAACGGGCTTCCGGAACAGAGCAATCGATAATGACAAGGAGCTGCCGATAAGAGTCGAGCTGGTCAGATTACAAACTCTACGAGGACCACTTAACACTTCGACAACGGCGCTGAAATTCCGCGCGGCACACGGCGTCGTCGCGCGGCGGCTACAATGACGTTGTAGCGGTTCTCTAATGGATTGTGGAATTTTATTGTCACTAAAGGGAATTTCTTCGCCAGTAAATAGTAAAATATGATGGAAGAGACATCGATAAAGCTATCTGTACTAAAACGAACTCTGTATATAAAACATTAAGTTTTTTTTTCTAGCAGGAAGTTAAATAAAAGTCATTTTACAATGTAAATTTAGTGTAAGAATAGGCATTTCTTCAGCTGTCGAATGACCGCAAAACGTGGATGAAAAAGACAGAAAGAAGTTTTAACAGCTAGCAATATGTTCCCTTTCATAACAACGTGCCCTTCTCGGTTCGGTGCTGTAGTGCTTAGAGAACGCGTCCCCGGATAGGATGAAACGCTGGTTCGATTCCCGCCTGAGGCCGTGTTTTTTGCTCACCACTCAATTCTCTAAGTCATATAAGTAACACCAAAACAGTGCGAAATAAGCAGTAGAAAGACTATAATTCCTAAGTATTACATAGATGATTTTTCGTTACATGGGCATCCCCTTAACCATAAATAGAAGTCTGCTATGCCACTTTTCTATCATTCAATAAAAACGTCTCCTCAATACCTCAGATTACCAAACAAATTCTCATTTTCATTTCCACTGCAACGCGCAACGTTAGAGACTTCCGCCGCACCGCGTCGCCTCACAGTTCGCGTGCGGTGTGAGCTAATAACAGCTCAGAGCGTTGCCAACGTGTTAAGCTACGATCTCTACGTGGGCCACCTAATCGTTTAGACCCTAGAACGCCAAGAATACCAACAACTCACAATTATAAGTAAAAATAAAGGAAATATCTCCCGCTGTGTAACATGTGTAAAGTGCGCAGCATGGCGTACAGCACAGTGAATACAAAGCGTAGGCCCCGAACTAAGAAGCAGGTGTGTCGCGCATGTCACCTCTAACCACTGCGGCACACGCGCTCTTCGGTAACCAGTTAGCCGACAGGTATATTGCTAAGGCGTCATATAGTTAGCGAGCACATCGTCATTGTCAGACCGCCAGACTTCCTACTGAAACGGGTCTTGACGTCGAAATGACAGCGGATAACAATATCAGTCATTGACTCATTGAATCATTCATTATTGAGCCGTGGGTTCAACCGATCAATCGATCGATTGATCGATACAACGATGATCATAACGGCGGTGAGCTATATCTATGCCTTTGATGAATACAATCGATACTCCGACCAACATCACTAATATTGATCGGCCCAAAATAATAACTAAGTAGGATTTAGGACAGTTATATTGATAAACAAGTGTAAAGGATCTACTTCTAAAAAGAGTACGAATGAGAAAGTACACAGAATTTTCAAAGGCTGTTTACTTATCTCTGTGAAATGGCAAAAGCTGTGATCTCATTAAACTCAAATTATTATTTAAAAGCGGGAAATCTTTACAATAATAGGTTGAGGAAAAAGTCCTAAGAAAATGCTTGTAACTTTTTTGGGTGTCGGCTATTTTTCGTGTTTATAAGCTCATTTAAAAGCCCGTTTTTTTCCGCTTCGAATTGTATAGAATTTATTTACTTACTTATTTTAAGATGGAGTTAACAAGCGAGCAAATTAGATTGTTGATGATGCACGAATGGCTGTTGCGTTCAAATGCAATGGTGGAAAGTGAACGCATCAATCTGGCTTGGGGCCTAGTTTATCATATTAGTTATTATTAAAAAAAGGATAAAGGATAAAGCTCTTGGCGTTGATCAATCCCTGAGGGATGCGCCATGCATTCGACTTCAATTTCTAACTTCGTTTGAGGTGATTGAATGCATATCTGGCCTTTACAATGACTCGCGGTGGCCTCCCGCCGAACCGTGTCAGTGCTGCTTATCCTCCCAGACAAGCCTGAGACCTGTCTGGTACCAATTTACCGACCCCGGAGGGATGGATGGCTTGGTGAGCCAATGAGCGCGAGATCGAACCATTAACCTCGTGTGCGACGCAGAGCACCTCTAACCACTGCGCCACCTGCGCTCCTTTAGTTATTATTAGTTTATGCTATATCATATATTGGTTATATACATTATATATATATATATATAATATATATATATAGAGCGCATGTGGCGCAGTGGTTAGAGGTGCCCTGCGCCGCATACGAGGTCACCGGTTCGATCTCGCGCTCATGGCTCACCAAGCCATCCATCCCTCCGGGGTCGGTAAATTGGTACCAGACAGGTCTCAGGCTTGTCTGGGAGGATAAGCAGCACTGACACGGTTCGGCGGGAGGCCACCGCGAGTCATTGTAAAGGCCAGATATGCATTCAATCACCTCAAACGATGTTAGAAATTGAAGACGAATACATGGCTCATCCCTCAGAAATTGATCAACGCCGAGAGCTTTATCCTTTATCCCTTTTCATATATATCAGTTTTGGTCTTCATTCGAGTGTAATAGGTGCATAAATAAATGTTTCACAAGCATTTTCTCAGATCTTGTTCCCTCAACCTATGAAATCGAAAATCTTCCGGAAATAAGAAGATATAAACTCCTATTACAAAAAATATATGAATCATCTACACTAAGTCATCTTATATCATCAAGATAGTACTTTGCATTGTTCGTAGACAAAGATCGATAGTAAAAGCAATGAGAAATGCAATGAAGGAGCCGCAATGGTAGTGCAATGGTCAGCACGCGCCCTCCGCGGGAGCGGTAAGACGCGGGTTCAACTCCCGCCCGAGATTCCCCATTTGTATATCACTCAGCATTATTGATTAGTGAGTTGTAACATCAAAATAATCTTATTAAGGAGGTAAAGAAGGATTTAGTGCTAAATACGATGACTTTCGGTGGAAAAAGGTGTGTATTATTACTATTATTCAGAAGGTTTAAAAGGATAAAGCTTTCGGCGTTAATCAATCCATGAGGAATGCACCATGCATTCGACTTCAATTTCTAACTCCGTTTCAGATGATTGAATGCATATCTGGCCTTTCCAATAACTTGAGTCAGTGCCGCTTATCCTTCCAGACAGTCCGAGACCAGTCTGGTACGAATTCGCAGACCCCGAAGAGGTGGATGTATTGGTGAATCATGAGCGCGAGCTCAAACCCTTGACCTCGTGTACGACGTAGAGCACCCAAACCCCTGCGCTATATGCGCTCCTACTTAAAGGATAGATATCATTATTACTGTTAGATATTTGACATACTGTTACAATATATTCATATTAATATTATATTAATACTATAATGTATTCGTATACTATTGTAATACACATTATGCTACTATTAGTATCAATGCTATTATTTTTAGTATTATTATTGTTATTGTAATTAAAAATTTACATATCATTATTACTATTATTACCACTATTATTACACCTAAGAGATGGTGAGCAAAAGTATGAATTCAGGCGGGAGTCAAACCCGCATATCATCCATACCGGGGACGCGTGTTACTACCGCTGCACCACTAAGGTACATTCGCACCACCACCATTCTTCAACATTTCTATGCTAGCTATCAGCCACCAACTTTCAACAGGTTTGGTCGGGTATGTCTTTTTCGCCTTACGAAGCCAGCTGAGCTGACAGCCGCTGTGATAGGCAATACTCGTAATTTCACTGCGTTTTGTCATCAGATCAACTGGATATATAATGCGAAATCGCATACCCGACCATACCTGTTAAAGGTTGGTGGCTGATAGCTCGCATAAAGATGTCGAAGAATGAGTGGGTGATGCGAATGTACCGTGGTGGTGCAGCGTTAGCATGCGTCCCGGTTATGGATGAAACGCGGGTTTGACTCCCGTCTGAGGTCGTATTTTTGCTCACCACTCAATTCTCTTAGGAGCATATGAAACATTATAGCACGGCGAAAAATGCACAGTGGCAACACTGGAAATCTCGAGTACAACTATTATTATAATTGAACAACCGCTACGGCCGGCTATCACGAAAGAACGGAAGGAATAGAATATGCGCTGGGGTTTGCATGATTAGTGAAGGCAGACCGTTCAAGTATTCAGGTAAGCAGAATTATTATTGTTATTACCTAGAAAGTATTGATAATTATTATTATACTTAGTAGTAAACCTTTTTATTTGACCGCCGACTGCGGTGTTATGATGTTTCTATGAACCCGATGATGTAGAGTAGTGTGCAAAAACGTTTGCGTCAGCAGGGATTTGAACCCAGATCTTACTTTTTCCGGGAGCATGTGCTAAACCGTTGCACAACCGACGCTCGTTTCGCACTCCACTCTTTCTACGCTACAACGCGTTATCTGTCAACTCCAATGGGTTCATTCCTATTAGTATTATTATCTTTATAATTAGAATTACTATTAAATTAAAACGTATGTATTATTTTTAATATATCATAGGAAGATATAAAGAAGAAAAGACACTACTAGGATGAAATACGATAAGATGCATTGCTAATAATAATAAATAATAATTTATAATAAGTACGATTACACAAATATTATTTACATAAATACATGCATACATATTTCGATAACAGGTACGTGTACGTAAACAAGTAAATGATAGTAGTAAATATAAAAGTATCTTTTTCATAGAAAGATATTAGACGATAAATTAATGGAATTTTTTTTTCGGCGATATATGGACTATTCGACAAAGAAATGGGCTTCAAAATCAAAGTGATCTACGATGAGGACCATGAGGATGGACCCTCAGGGGGCGGGGGGAAGGGGCCAAAGATCATTCAAAGAACGGTGAGAGGAAGAAGTAATAATAAGTAGATAAATATATTATACGATGACAACTCTGAATGCTCTGTGCAGTTTGCGGTGGCAGAAGATTGTTTAGAGATCGTTGCCATCGATTACAAATGATGAGTAATGTACCATCGGTCGCCGCTGTGGGGTCGTCGATTTTTGATCTACTCACAATCGATATTTCCTAGTGATCGCCTTAGGGGCCACGAATGGCGCAGCAATCTGCAGTTTGAAGGTTCGTGGCCCTATCGCCTGTTTGTAGAGGCTGGTCGAGATATGCCATCTCCTATGTGTGGGCGGCTTTTGATTTCCTTCGTCCATCATCGTTATCGCACTGAAATCCAATGAATGACGGAACGACGGAATTGTTCGCATTCTTAGAATCCACTTGGGGGAAATTCACTTTTTTTATTCAGTAGCACTGCGCTCATTCATATACGTGACCACTATGATGGTCATAAGCGGCAAATTAAGCTTCAATAGTTCCAAGCCTCAATAAACTCTAATTCAAAAATTTCTTTATTTTTACTGCTCTTTAGCAGTGATATAACCCCATAAGCATAAAAAGCTGTGTAATTAAAGAATTATCCGATTATACTCAATATGTGGAGTACTGTGCAAAAACTTTTGCGTTGGTAGTGCAACGGTTAGCACACGCTCACGGAAAGAGTGAGATGTGGGTTCGAATCCCGGCCGACGCAAACGTTTTTGCACAGCACTCCACATATTGAGTATACTATAACATCATACCACTGCAAGTGGCAGTCAAAAATAAAAAGAATTTAGACTGATTATCTCGATTATATATATCCAACAGCAGTCAGCGTAAGTGAGCTTTACGCCGATATGTGTTACCAGAGCAAAAAGCGTCAAGGGTTAGTTGCTGACAGCTACGATCGGATATGTCGAAGAAAAAGTGGTAGCAGATCAGTAGTATCGGTGGTATAGTGGTAGTGCGCGCCCCTCATGTAGGTGAAAAAGGAGTTCAACTTCCAGCCGATGTCGAAAATCCTGCGTAACACTCAACATTTCTACACCCGAATTAAAATCTAAGAGATACGAATATAAAAATATCTGACATAATGAGAACGGTACGGTAAAGTGATCATTCACGAGATAGAAGGAACAACGACGGAGCAACTGTCTGTTATTTTAACGATACCGCTCCCCTCGTGGGATGGCAATATCCAGAAGTGTACTAGTCATGACAGCGACCATTCTCAGGCATTACAAGGACTTTAATACTGCGATGTAATGGCCACCGATCAGCACTAAGAAAGGATGTCATACGAACTCCCGCATGGTCACAAGTACGTGAGTGAGCTTAGCAGCCCACTACCGAATGGTGATGGTATGCTCCACTAGCGTTCTTGGAGGAGGAACTTTCCAGAAAAGCTCTTGCCCTAGGTGTCGCATGTAAAGCAGGGCAAAACGCGATGAAAAAGGTTAGCAGAAAAATAAGCGTGTCCATTATTTTTCTAGGTCGTGTCAGTTTATGTAGTAATAGAAGTACATTGATAAGATGGGTGGTTTTCATGTAATTACGTAGAAATGAAAGATCAGTACGTTTCCGTTAGCCAAGAGCCAGGTCGACCTGTTGTAAAAAACGTATTTCGTGGTGGTTTTCAAAATTCAAACAGTCCTTTGATGGCACAAATCAAAAAAAAAAAAGTAAAAGAATTTGAATGGCATATCTTGCCTTCAAAAAGCCACCTTATTACGCTGAAAGTGCAATAATATAATTTTGTTGCTCATTGAAAGATTTTTCGCTAACTAAAGCTTTTTTCTTAGGAGTTTCACTATCCAATCGATAGATCAAATCCTAACGATTGCAATGATTTATTTGATTTTCATTATGGACCTGCTATTACGATATAACACCTAAAAGAATATTGGGTTTCGCAAAAATTGGCCGCTTTAACTATCACCTCTTCACTTCGATCTCGTGGAAAAAACATTTTTTGGTCATTTTTAACACTTAAAAAATCAATCGATGGCCCAAATCAAAAAATCTGAATGGTATATTTTGCATTCAAGAAAGTCTCCTTCATGCGATGAAAGTGCAAAAATATTTTATTCCTCATTCGAAGATTTCTCGCTGACCAAAGACCCTCTCATACAGTTTTAGCAACCAGACGATATATCAAATATCGGGGATTCCGAAAATGTTTTTGGTTTTTTTGAACGGACTTCTCAATGCATCATAAGAACCAAAAAAAATTGGGGTTCCGCATTCAATCCTTTTTTCAATTTTGCGAAGCCCAAGCTTCCTTTGGCTGTTAGAGCGTGAAACGAGGTCGATATTTAAAATCAAATAAATCATCATGATATTTAAATTCCGATCTGTGGATTAATTATTAAAACTCCAATGGAAAAGCTTTGGTGAGCGAGAAATCATTGAAAGAGAAAAAGATATTTATTTTTGCTCTTTCAGTAAAGTAAAAAGGCCTTTTTTGTATATGAAATACACCATTGAAGTTCTTATGATCTGAGCTATGGAATGGTTACTTGAACATTAAGAACGACCAAAAGTACGTTTTCTTTAAGGCATCAAAGTGGGAAGCGGATAAAAAAGTGGTCTAGTTTTGCAATACCCAATCCTCCTTTGGCTGTTACAGCGTAATACGTGGTCCATTGTGGAAGCAAATAAGTTATTAGAATTTTGAAGAGCTCATCTATCAGTTGATTACTAAAACCTCGGAGGAAAAGCTCTGGTCAGCGAGAAATCTTTAACTGAGAAAGAGACAATTATTTCTGCTCTTTTAGTGCAGTAACAAGTCCTTTTCAAGATGAAATAAGCCTCTCAAGTTTTTTTTTTTGATTTGTGCTAGCGAACGACCAGTTGAACATCAAAAAGACCGAGAAATACGTTCTTACAAGGGACCGAAATGCCGCTTGGCTAACGGAAAAGTACCAAAAGATCTTAGTACGCAACGACGGCAAGCGGAGCAGACGTCAAGACAGAACCCGTGAGCGATAATAACCAAGAAAGGGTTATGGAACCTACAATCCTTGTTTACCTATCGTTTGACCGGATCGAACGGGTATTTAACACGTATTCTAAATTATTTGAACGAAACTGTGTGAAGAGCGGATTGAATCATTCATTCTGGAAATAAATTCACGACAGCATAACTTGTACCACTCGTTAACACAAGTCGACCTGTGCCCTCTCTAAAATGCTTTCAGTCTGTTAGCTATCTTTCATTAGGATTCTGCATTAGGTTCTCTTGCAGGATGACGATGTTTCGTATATCTCCTCAAGTCTCTGAGATTGAAATGGATTTTCATGAAGCATTGACAAAGAGTAGTAGGTCCATCTTCATCTCAAGCCTTCGATAGCCTTTGTAAATCAGTTGGAGGCTTCCCACTTAAAGCTAGTGCTCTTCTAGGAGCGGCAATCATTCCTGAATCAGTACGCTGCTATGGCTCAAATACAGGTCTAGCTAGTGAATATATAATGTTAAGCCTTCCAGTAGCTCTCTGCTGTAGCACATCAATCGCAGCATCGAATTAAAATCAGGGCTTACTTGGCATTTGATAATTAGTAAAGTCTCGCAGAAGCTGATTTTTAGAAATACTTTCCACGATTTAGCTCACAGAATGAAAAAATGATTTTGTAGAGTTCAAAAAACTTCAAAATCATGTAGGAGGACTTATAATTTTTTTGAAAGGACCATACTAACTGGACACTATGCACGGTGTGTTGTTTGTGAAGGATCACAAATCGTTAACTTTGATATTATTGGACCCAATACTAGGTGACACAGAGATGAAAAAGCGAGTCGAAAGAAGATCCGATTTTCTCGAAAATGCATGCGAAGCGTGTAGAAGGACTTATTAACTTGCTGTACAGTATGCCTAAATTTGAGCAATAGGATGTCTGGCTTTTCGAGAAGTGCAGTTTGCTCCGCACATCTCCGCTTGTTTTATACTCACTCAGTTGTTCATAACGGCGATGGGGGCGATGAGTTCCGAGCATACTAACGTCAGCGCATCTCATTCCATAATCGGTGGATTGTTTCCAGATGCAGCTGATTGACAGATGGTGGGAACAAGCACATTACAAACGATTCGTGCTTTTATAAGAAGGTGAATTGCTACCACACTTGTTTTTACTTCATCCAGTCCAGGTTTCTATAGGAGGATATCTAAGTATACCTACTAGAATTCAAGGAGGAATTCACTCAACTGGTATTCAACAATATCTATAGAGAAATTAAATTTCTTCAAATAGTTGTCGATCACACAGGTAGAGTTCGAGTACATTCGTAGATAACGGATTCATTACAATGAACCGAATAAAAGAAGAGTGAGTATCTACATAGCAAGAGAGCTTAAGTCACATAAATTGTGAAAAATACTTCGAAAAAGTTACAAATTTATGTCGCTCGAAAGCTCGATGCATGGCACGCTTCGAACTTACACTCACAGTGTCGTACAAGTTGACTTAGTCCGAACAATCAACCGAGCAATAAAACAAAGGAAAGAGCTATTTTCAGCAAGAATTTCCCAAAGTGGACTTGGGTAGTTCGACGAAAAACGCTAAGTATATAACAATTAAAGGGGATTCACAATAGAATGACCTCGTAAAGCGATGCAAACTGGATAAGATCATTTGACATGGAGAAGATCGGAATTATCATGAGAACTGAATCACACTAAGTGAGAAGGCAAGCAACAAGTACAAAAAGAGATTAATGTAATTGCATCTGAATAAGAACGAGAGGGCTCATATGAGTATAATTCTTGTCAACATGTATAAACGTCTGAGAGAAATGTTCGAAGTTGGGCAGGATGAGGTGTAAGATTGTCTATTCACTATGTAATAACGTTTGTGAATAACAGGATCGACTGTCACATCTACACCTTTGACAATTCGTACTAGCTTGAATGTACATTTCGATTTTAATGCAACAATTAATCGAGCATCCTTCTATCATCCGCCAGGGAAATTAGTACCCGCGAATGTACCAACCACTACATGGAGTTAGTACGACTTCTGAGCTCAAATTCTGTCATAACATTGGTTTAAATCGCAGCTTGGAATGCAGCAGGACGACAACGCAGATTGTAATGCATAGGATTGCTCAAATTTGGGTTTCTGGTTGGAAATGTTAGAGACTCACCTGGAGTGGCCCGGAATGGAGTAAACCCTCAATGTCCACTGATTTCAGCAGCTTTTGAGTCGACGACGCTCCCGTCGAAGTTGAGGCAGCAACCCAAGAGGAGTCCTAGGTAAAAGTAAGATTTTCTGTGGTATATGAGCGAATTGTATAGTAAATGACGAAGTGATTTGTGACCACCCTGACAACTGGGTTTTCAATTTACAGCTCTACAACTCTTGATACCAGCAGCCAATAGTCTGTTTTTTTCTAAATAACTGCTCGACATTTCTCGTCAAGAACTTTGGCTATTCTAACGCAATGATTCATATACGATTGATCATCAATAGCCTGATTTGACAGCCGGTGATCTTTGAGTTTTTGGATAGGTAAGTATTCTCCAACCACGTTTTGCAACTGTCAAATGAATCATCTTCGCAACTTGTGCACATAGAATGTGATGTAGAAGACACATTCATTGAGGTTAAAGATCTAAGCCATTACTTTAGAACAAAGATGTGGTTACTGTAGGAGGCTGTAGAAGCGCTCCAAGGGAGCTGACGACGGCTTGAAATCAAGACGATAAAGCATCGGTTATTTCTGTAAAATTATGAATAATTTTGCTGATATGCTGTCTGAACAGGCCGATACAGCGACAGAAATCCATCTTTTCGCTAACCTTCATAGAAAATTTGCTTCAGAAAAACAGTAAGTCGAAATCAGTTGTTCAGAATATTTCCAACATAAGCAATGCATAGGCTACTAGGATATTTCAATGCACACATTTATATGAATTTTGAACAATATACATCAATTTTAAGAGGGCACTTTCATGATTGCTGCTTGGCAGTGCAAAATTATTTTTGCAGTTACTCTTGTGGCATATCGATAATCTCTATAACACAGATGTTTCTTCTGATGAAGTCCAATAAGAGGTTTTTTTTTACATCACATTTTGAAAAATATGTCAGCTATTGAACAGAGTTTCGGCCCCTCAGTGAGTCCTGTGTCAGTTCTATTTGCAGATTGAGTAGCACACAGATTGTTGGTTGTGTGAAAGGGATAAAATATTGTTGCTGATTCTATGTCATGAGATGAATGCATTAAGCCGTGACAAATGATAAAGTGATGACCCTTGTCACATTCCTTAGAGAAGAGATATCGTCGCGAATCTTATCAAGGTAAGCCGAGCAAATGTTTAACACGATAGGCTTGTGGCTATTCGGAGACTACCATGCATTAATTATGACATGAAAGCAGTACGATTTTTTATCAACTCTAAAGAAATGTGATTTGTAAATATGACACAACTACAATCTAATAGAACTAGTAGGTTTGACTGATAATATCCTGGAGCTAATGTCAATCTGTTTGCTCGTAGTTCTTACTGATAGTGCTATTCGCAAAGTAGAAATCATTCTATACAACAATGAGGCATTTACAGGTGGAAATATTACCTACACCAAATTTTAAATATATAGGCTGCTCGCCTCACTTGAAAGTGAAAGTTCTTCAGAGAGGCTGCGTTTATAGATGGAACCACGGATCGTCCTTTTACTGAAAGCTGTGTTTGAAGCTGCCGAAATCGTATTTTGAAGATGAACGATGCCGTTTGCAGTAAAAGTGGCAGTTATTATTAAATTTGAGGACTGTTTCATCATGAGTTGTTCACAAAATTCAAGTACTCCAGCATGATCGTTGTGAAAAAACTGCAACCCTACCACACATGAACTCGTCAAAATAAAATCATACTCACTGGATTAGTATCATTGAATATAACATTGAGACATAAACAATCGACGGTGCGGTGGTGCTGATTCCTATTGAATTTCAACTCGAGGATGGCGGACAAGTCCGCGTTCGTGCCCGTCGAAGCCGTCACTGATAGGAAAGGATCGGCTGAAGTTGAAGCTGACATTGATGCTGAGTTATTCGGAAACAAGGTGAGAATTTCTATAATTGTAATATTTGCAAGGTTCATATGCTACCTTTGATTTTGATTACCAGATGTGGAAGTTTTACCAAGAACATGGGTTCTGTGAGTCGCCGGAACCACTTGTTGCCCAGACTTTGCAAACGGACGCATTCAATAACTTCACGTTTTCACGTTGTTGCTGGCGCTTTCCACACTTTCCTCGAAATATGAGAAGTTTACATTCAAGTTAACCATGAATAACTGACAACGTTGTAGTTTGTGATGCGAAGTGGGCAATAGAATCTTTAAGCACCACAAATGAGTGTCTTTTTCTCAAAGAGGTGAATTCTAAATATCACTAATTCGCCATTGCTAATTATGGCCATGTAACTCGTCGCAAAGCTACTCGTCCAGAGATGCAGGAGTTTCAAGTCCTTCCCTAACCAAAGTATTTTCGATTTGTTGCTGGTCATATTCTTGTGGTATTACGCTTTATTTTATATCCGATTTCTTACATAAGCAAGTTGTGAATAGATTCTCTGGAAGAATAGCAGCAATCTTTGTATTTTGGTAGCTCACTGCAAACACGTACAAGCAAACATGTAATCAATCCCTTTGGACGATAATGAACCCTCTTGCATATAAAGCCCATGCAACATGTAATAGCGAGCAGCGAAAGCCTTACAACGCTTTCAGATCTTTTCCGTATATTCGTTGATATACTTGGACGAAAATGTTTTTTTGGCACGTTAAAATTTAGTTCACACTGCATATAGCTGCTAATTTGTAAAGCTTACAATTTACTTTTAAGTTTATGTGCTTCATGTGCAGGATGGGAGTGTTTTATCGTCAGCACGACTAGAAGATCACTTTTTCAGTGCGTTCTACTCGAAGATTCCAAATTGGCGAAATACTGACATATTTGTTCATTTCCCAAATTGGAAGGTATAAAATGGGTTGCGCATAAATCCACTTTGTCTGAAACTATAAAAGTCAGATATTAGGCTGCTGAGTTATTCTACGCTCTTAACGAGTTTCCCTTCAATGTGGCGCATGCTGTACTCAGTCAACGCTGTTTGAACTCGGCTTGTTTCCTCAGCATTTCTTACACAGGATTTTGTCAAGATGCTCAAGCAGATGATAGCTGGTAGGCGAGAGGTCTTCCGAGTATGATGGATGAGGCAGAGCTTTATGGCCAAGCACGTTCAACCTTTACGTATTGGTAGTACGGCGTATGGTCGCTTATTATGGAGGAATCTCCATTCACTCCATACACCATCATTTGACGAACTTCTTTGACTTTTAAAAATCTTGGATAACTCCTAGCACCTGAGATTCTAGTATCGAGTTTCTCGGCAAGTTCTTGAACAGCTGTGCGTGGATGTGTTAACATCAAACCTTTGATTCACAGTCGTCAACAACAAGACGTCCGCCAGCTCCCTCATCATCAACGGTGGATTCTTTATGGCAGTACTTTTCGAATCAACGCCACACTTAGTCATTAGCACTTCCTAAGTTTCACATGCAACCTGTCTCAAGCCGTTTGTACTGTGTCCGTTCACGTTTAAACTCACAGATTTTTTCAGAATCGCTGCGGTGATATCTGATTTTCCAACCTTCAAATTTTGTCAAACATACATTTTCGTCTTCCAGGGGAAGTGGCAACAGTGCATAAACGCATTTCAGTAGCATTTAAAAGTACAGCACTCGACGAAAAGCTTCGATGAGATCTGCGAGGGCAATAAAATTGTAAAGCCTGTTTTGTCTCCACATCTGAACTTAAGATTTCCTCAGGGCATTATTTCGAAGAATCTGCAGGATTCTACTTCTTACCATGACTAAAATCTCTGTATCATTAATTTCGTCTCTCAAAACAACATTGAACAGTAGCGACAAATAGTGATTAGTGATTTTCCACCAAGTTGAGGCAACAGGCCATCGCCCATGTTCTTCTCAGCAACAAATGGTGATGTCCACATGCCCTTATGCAATGAACCACTTCTATGTTGCAATATTGTTTATATTCTATGAATTTATGCTACATAATCGACCATATTTTGAGGATACAAAGTCACCTGCAAAGAAATCGGATACATCAACTAAAGCAGCACCTCCACCACCACCGCCGCCACCACCACCGCCGCCACCAAAACAGCAACCTCCAAAATCGAGCGGCGGAAAGTACCAGTACAAAAAGTCCACCACCTATCAAAAGACGTATGCGTATGCCAGAAAGTGAATAAACTTCCCGTTCGAAATTTAACTTTTGACTGATCATTGTCACCTCCGCGTGATTCTGGCGATTGCTAGAATGCAGACAATAAAAATGATAAACGGGTTGATAGCTCATGATCTTTGAATAACATAGTTTCGAGAGATTTTTTTCTAGAGCAGTTCATTTATCTAACCACATTATAGTGTTCATTGACACCTTACTCAGTAAGGTGATAAAGCTGCAAATGATTACACTCAAGCATTCATAATTATACAAGTTACTTCATCATTATTAAGAACAAATGCAGATTCGAAGCCCCGGATTACATAATACGAATAGGGTTTTTGACTCTACGTTTCATCTGCCAAAATTACTGATACGCGAAGAACAGACTCATTTTATGATCACTTCTTACCTTTGAATCACCGGCGCTGAATAGTTGCTGTTGCGCTGTTAGTAGCTGATAGTAGTAGCGGAAAGCTATGCCATTGCCGTCACCGAGTGGAGAGAAGAGGTCGCTCCAGAGTCTTCTACGGAAGGAAAGATTTCTCGTGCCGCTACAGTCCTCTTTTGACGAATCGCCACTGTGACATGTAAAGATGACATAGTGGAAATGACGAATAGCTGTTATGATAACAGATTTTACACGCTTTTTCTTTCTACTACTCATAACTTTCTAACTAAATTTCATGTAGTCAATCGACAGCTTGCTGTCTTAAGCTTCGTGCATGAGAAATTACCTTATTGATAATTTTTAATTCATTTTCCAATTTAGATGAGAGGCCACTGTCCTTGAAATGAGTGAGCCACTTACACAGTGTGAAAAGTAAGGAGGTGCACAAACGCCTTGGACTCGATGAGCCTGCACCATCAATTATGACATGCAGTGCATTAATTTCGGATTTATTCAACAACCACGACAGCTTTGAACACCGTATATAGAGAGAAGATCAGAACTAAAGAGTAGAATCCTCAGAATTTTCTGTACTTTTTTTACAGCTTCACTTTGAATGCTGACGAGAATACGGTTGTATAGTTGGTGAGACATTCTTCTTCACACACAAGAGTGACACACCAAAAATATGAGAGGATATGTAGACGAACATGATTGATACATAGAATAAAAGACATGCGGAGATCCTTTTGATTACAGATGAAGGCCTAATCATAGAACGAGAATCGAACCCAGCTTCACAATGCAGGACAACGTGGCGGGTATGACCCACATGAGGGTCACAGAGTGTCGGGCCAAATTTATACGTTGCCCAGTTAGCACTTTACGAGAAATTAGGCGCCTTCGCCAACGTTTCAGTAACGGTCTATTCCATGCCATAATCAAACGATGTCGAGGGCTCTATCATGTTCATATACTCCAGACATTTATCCGTATGTATATAACGTATGTTTGCATTAAAAATGTTTCTTTGTGAAAAATACCACTTTGGAGATCACATCGAAGTACGAGAATAATGTGAAACATATCTCGAACAGCGAAAATTGCGCACGTTATTCAACATAGATATACTTGATGTATATAGATGACCATCACGGTGATGTATCTGTTCATGACAGCTCCTTTGCTTTAGCTCCCGATGCTTTTGCTGCTCTCTTGAGGAGTAAGCCAAACACCATGGCGTTGCCTCCTCTCTACACACGAACAAGTTTTACCCAGCCTAGGTTGGAACTCAAAGTTACGGAAGCCGAGGTGTTTGACTAGTACCCTAGGTATCAATAGAGGACTTGCTCTCTCCTGCACGAGGGGGATTTCTTCTACAGAAGAAAAATTAAAGGCTTGGGGACGTGAAGCGATTGTAGAAAAGAACTTGTTCTACGATGAGGCTATACATATCACGCGAGCTGGTGTTTTTATGAGTTGTTCTAAAATACAAACACATTAGTATCGGCATTTGGATTGTTCTTTGATTTATGTTTAGACCACATTTCCACTTTTTATACCCGCTCAATGCACGTGATATTAATGATTCATCACGGCTATTAGAACTGAAAGTACAATCTATGAATAGTGAAGTACTGGTCAACAATTTTGTCAGTAAATGATTTATGACAGATTGCTAAATGTGGAGAATCATTTATGTCGAAATAAAATAAAGAAAATGACAGGTACTGCATCCAGCCTTGTGCGAAGCTCGCTCATTTCGTTCACCTCACACCTCATGTACGCATAGTATACAATGCACAGTAGAAACTACATTCTGATTTGTTTCCTATGAAAAAGTCAGGATGTAACTTTTCTTCTTGATATGATAGAATGGCTTTTTTTACTCTATCTGCAGAGAAGCGATTATGTGTGTTTCGCTGTACACAAGCGGCCGTTTGTTCGATTTTGATTGCTGAGCTAATCATGCTCTTCATCTTTTTACATCGAAAAGCTCTTACCATACTTGTCTCAAAACATAAAAACCTTGACGGTACACATCCGTAAGCCCTCAAAATTGACTACATAGGCCAAATAACGTTTAGAAGTAAGTGGCCTGTGACACGCGTAATCGTTGGTTAGTACCTGCGTTCCTGAGTTCTTTTTTTCTCCAAGTGGGCACGCAATATGTGCACTCATCTATATTCTTTCTCATAGCATATCAGAGGTGGAAAGAGACATTAAATCTACAACAGTTAGATACACTGGATATAGAATATATGTGTAAACATAAAAAAACACACTGCATTGTGTATGTTGCTAAGCGTTTCCCACAATCCTTTCATTCCACCAGAGTCCGCTGATCGGCACAAACGCATCTAGGATGAGCTTAGTCCCTCCGGTCCATTTGTGTCTGTGGCGAGGATTCAGAAATGCCTAGCGCAACTATTTACAGTTTCCAGTGAGAATCGACTCAGTCAGCATTGAACCAAATTCATCAAGAAGATCAAGTCATTACTACAACAGAACTCACAAATTTACAGACATTGAGAAATGAAGAACATCGAAAAGCGCATCGAATACCAGAAGTGTCTAAATTTTGCATGCTGTGCTGTGATACGTACAAAACCAATTTATAAGTTTTTATTTTACACGGCCATTTTTCACATTCAATGTGGACCTCATTTCGTACCTCACAATCTTCCACACTCTCCGAACATTTACGTGTCGCTTCGGTTGCTGCATTTGAGAATTTCGTCTTTTACATGAATATAATAGAATGTTGGTTGAGACAATTATCTTTGAAATTACAAAGATAGCCAAACTAAAACTAAGGCGTTCTTTGGGGACGACAGCATGAGAGTGTCTGGAGAGTAGGCCGAAGAAAGGTAATCCTATCAAATCGTTTTCTATACAGTGCATCACTAGCCACCACACTATTCACCTCCAGCGCAAAGTCAGTACGAACAAAAGATACTCGACATATGTTGTGGAAACAACTTAAGAACTAGCGAGAGTCGTTATTGGATGTGCAAACGACTTTTCCATTACAAACGCATATTGGAAATTTTCCAAAAGCATGAATTATACGTGACCATCCAGTAGCGTAAATCGACGATTCCAACGCTATGCTTGTTATCTGAAAAGATCATTTCAATTCAGTGTAGCAGGGAAATAAGATTATGTTCTACATACGCTGGGCATTGCTGATCGGTAGTATCTGTGGTATCTGTCGTTCTCTGTCGTTCATTTACACGCGATCAACAGACAACGCAAGCGCGATTTACATGTGGAATGCAGATTTTGTTATTGAACTTAAGGTTTTCTCCGCTTTGAGCAAAGCTCCCACTAAAACGTTTGACTCTGACACTCAAAGATTTTTCTACATGCTCATATGTTTTTCGTGCTTCCAACGATTTATATGAATATAAGCGTGATAAAAGTGAAAGTAAAAGTAGAAGTAAAATTCAATTTTATTTGTAGTCTAGGTGTAGACATCTATTCTTTCCTGGAAATCAGAGCATGACGCTTTGACAGTGCACCAGATTGGCTGCCGTATCAAGTTCACAAAGTATGACAATTTCACATTACTTTTGAGATATACTAGCTATTCATATTGTAGACTATGTCATTACATGAAAGAGAAAGAAAGGAAGGAAGAAGGAAGAAGGAGTGGAAGATATGAAGACGTTCATAGCTATATGCACGCAAATAAGTGTTGTGATCTGGAAATTATGAATCTATTTGCATTTTGCCGACAATTTCAGAAGGCATGGAAAGGACAGCTTACGCAAAATCAAAGCTTCTTAGAACTTGTCAATAGGAATTGCCAAGTTGCGTATAGACCTTGAAGGAATGTATGCATCGACGAATCAATGGCACACTTTAAGGAAAAAATCGTAATTCGACAGTCCCTTTCCAGCAAAAGGCACAGGTACGAAATGAAACTATTCAAACTTTGCTGAGTAATTCGTGTAACACGATCCCATATGCGGGTGCAGGCACAAACCTCAAGCGCGCCGGTTGAATCGCATATAGCATTGTGATGGGGCTAATGGAAGGCTTACTAATAAGGGCGTACACCTCTACACCGACAATTGGTGCACTAATGCTGAACCTGCCGAGTATCTGTTGCACAGAAATGCGCACTTGATCAGGAACGGACAGAAAGAATAGGCGAGGATTGCCTGAGGAATGAATGCAGTACCCACAGGAGAAAGGGCAAGCATTGGCCGCACAGTATAAGAAAGGAGTGAATTCAGCGACTAGGAAATTCAACGTCGTGCAGAGTTACAACAAACACGAGTTGCTCGCGGATTTCGCCAACCAAATGGTTGGTTTTTGCTCGTATATCAGATAGACACGTAAATGGTGAGTACATATGCTGCGATATTGCTTCGCAATGTCTATCTTCACTGTTCAAGTACATCCGCTTGTTCAACCACCTGGTGCGCCCGATAATCGTAGGGATTCTACAAAGAATACGTAAAGAATATTTTCGTCTACCAATTCCAAGATGGAAGTTTGTCTCAAATGCTTACGAGATCATATCCCTCCGCAGCCGACACCCAGGCCTACTCTCGAGGTCACTTTAATCACCTCACCCATATTGTGGAAGTTGTATTGGATGTTATAGGAAATTGGTTATACTTGTAAGTACTGTCATGCCCGAAACAAAGCTATACGAATAAGCACAATGTGCAATCGATGTAAGCAGTATATTTCTTTACCTTGTTTCAAAACTGCTCAACGGAGATGTATTTTAGGCGTTTTAGCGTTCTACAAGTTGCATAATTTAAGTCGGAAAATAGTTATAGACTTAGCAAATGAACCGAGGACTGATCAGTTCAGGATTTGATGCCTCTTGTTTTAGACCACTTTATATGTTGAATGTAAAAAGCAATTATTATGCAACGTGGGTAAGTGAAAAGATTGATAACACCAGTGAAAGCTTGGAAAATTTGGGTGAGATATATGCAATACTTTCGAGAAGGTGCTGTACAATCGATGATTGTGGGCTCTATGAAAGCTTATTTTGACTGCGAGCTGAAAGGCACACCACAAAAGCTTCTTGGAGAAATTATTATTATATATTTAGAAAAATGCGTTTCTGTTCTATACTCTGTTACATATCGTAAAGATAAGAAGTAAGAAATGGAGACGCATTGTCTCCCTATTTATGTGACCTTCGTATTCAAATGTGGAAATTTTTAGGACACTTAAGCTTTTATTAAAAATTTTTGTTGAAGGCCCTTAATAGCATTTCTGATCACAAAGTGCCCCCAGCGATTTAGAACAGCCTTTGCTCAAGCTACCGAAGAATTACTAAAACTTTGGTGAAAACCTTCCTTCTTTGAAAAGACCATGTAAACACAAGTGCAAATCACGCTGTGAACTTAGAGAAAAAAACGCAATTTTTTCTTTGTTACTACAGCTCATCGAAAGAGAGTTTCGAAGAGTCAAGCATAACATCGGAGCCACAAATTATTCTCCTATCGAATGACGTCTTAAAGTTTGACTAAATATCTGTGGCCGGCGACAAAAACCATGAAAATGTGCGTGAACCATGAGTGGCACACGTAGACCCGAAAGGATTAAGTAAGCTTCCTGTGAATGCTCCGAGCACGACTGATCCTCCAGACTCTTCTCTCCAGCGTTCAACTTCGAGAACTATTTCTTAGCCTTCCTTTTTGTCACCGTGTCATCGCCCAAGCTCCATTTATCTTGCCTACCGGTTCACTAGTATTTTTCCTATACGCCATTCGTGCATGAATAGTATGCGAGTCTGTTCCCATGACAGCTCTATCTTCAAGCAAATACAAGCAAGTTGTATACCAGATTGTTCGCAAGAAAATGCACAAGTGAACGATCTCAAAATTATGCAATTCAATCACTTCTGGTTATTAAATTTGGAGTCTAATGCGTAACATTCCTATTCAAAGAATACGGAGCTGTTAATGGGTGATTCCTTCAGTACAGTATTGTCAGTACAAAATGGACAACTGCAATGGCCCACGCTTTGGATATTTCGCCTTCTTCAGAACCTGGAAGAGTCAGATTGCGTGTATTCAACTCAGCACGTAAGTGTTGAATCGATAGAAATCATTTTCTGTTAGAAATTCATCGTTTAGTATTGCTTTGTGGACCACTAATTAATATCATCGGCGAGCCCTACGGAGTCTCATATGGGTAAGAATGCGCCACTCTCAAATCCACAGAAATTGATTCGAGATACGACACCAAATCGTGCATGACGAGGCACCCATCTTTTCGTTTATGTATGCTTTTAGTATAGATTCAAAACCCTTCCAAAATTTTGCGCATTACGATTTTTGTGCTAGGATGATCATCTCTATTTCAAAGTCTTTACTATAAATGCTATTCCATGCTTACTACTTAGTATAAATGCTTATTTGCTGTAGAAGAGATCTCAAAATTTCCTTCCATCACTTCAAATGTGATCATTAAATCCTAAGGCGTGTCTAGCTTTATGGAAATGGCTCTTATGACTTGAACGACCCGACATACATCGTGCCGGTCCTGCGAGGCTTCTCATCTCTTCGAACTTGTGAAATTAGAACCGGAAATATATCCGGCAAGCCTACTCCTTGTAGTCAAAGTGTGGACATTGAGAAAGACCATAACAGGATCCGAGGGCGAATCCATGGACCAACATTCAATGAAACTAGTGTTGAAGAAGAAAAAATCATCATGGCAAACAGAAATTTGCAGAAAGTCCGAAGATCTTCATGGGTTGCTAGGTACGAAAATAATTTGGATGGAAAAATAATTATTCGCGATGTTTGGCACATATGATGTGGGGACATGTGTTAATACAAAAAACAGTAGAAACTATCGTGCGCTATGTTGCCTCAATGTTTGATCTTGCGGGACAAGACGTATCCATTTGGATAGACGGTTTTTTAAAGACTTTTCTTGTTATAAAAAAAATTTTCTTAAAGTTCTAAAGATCATTCAGAGGTTTGAATCTACTGGGATTTAAGCTTCTGGACGATTACTTGAAGTATGAGTAAAAAGTTTTTTCCTCAAAAAAAAAAAGCCTCAAGAAAATCGTGTATCGTGATGAATACACTTCGTTCCGGAAGGATCAACACAACCATTTCCTTGTTCATCAGTGCATTGTATAAAGTACGAATAGGATGTTGTATATCAAGAGTTGTTTTTTCGTAGAAAACTAGTGCGAGGCGGCATTAGTTAGTCATCAGATCTACTAATGGATGTTGCGCGTGTCATCAACGTTGCATCCGTTATGAGTTAGCGTGTTCGGTCGAGGCTTATGCATTGCGACGTAGGTGTGTATTGACTCCGCTGTCAATCTCCATCTCAACTTCAAGTGATACAAATATTTATTCGCCATAAAGTGGATGCTCCTATGAAATTTCATAGCATTCGCTAATTCAGTGAACAAGCTTTGCTCATGTATCCAAACAATAAGTTTATGATGAGTAATTCTTCAACTTACTTCAGCGGCATTATTAATGTGTTTAAAGATTCGTTTAATAATTCTTCGTCAGTGATTGTTATATTCATTTCACACACCACTCAGCCAATGAGCTTTGCAATCGCTTAACTTTGAAGATTCTTCTTGCTACTTTCGAGCCAGTTTTTATCAAAATTGGGGTTAGGTTAGATGAGCAGCTTTTTTCTTTGTTGCATAGCTGTCCTCCCCAGATATTCTTTATTAAATTTGCAAAGCTTGGTTCACATGCTGGCAAGTGACGGGGATTATCGTTAACTAAACTTGAATGAGAATACTGGCAATGTTTACTCTGTCCCAATATTTATCATTCTCAAGTTAGCTAAGGGAAATGAATTGTAAGATTGAAAAAAACAGCCAAACGTTTCTGCTTAGATATACGAATGACGTTGTTGCATATGTGACGCGCTTCTCTTTTCCGGTCTGATATCGCCGCCATGTCAGCGTCGATAAATGTGGAAGGTTCCGATGTCGCTGTTATCCCACGCTCCAGCTTTCATAGAGTAGTCCATATGCTACTTGTAAGTTTAGTTTTCATATAGATGTGTCCTAATATATAAAGAAACACCGCAAGCGCGGAGACCTCAACTCAGTCAAGCCACCCTCCTCCCCTTCTTGAGCCTAGAGCTTTGCACTATGTCTTACATAAACCTTCTCAACTGGTCCATAATCTTATAATTACCAAGTCAGTTACCTTGCTTATCAGTACGATAAATGAAAGATTTTTTCCACACTGGATGAATTAGTTATATTATTATCAGTTCATCTATTAGAATCCCATTAACGTAGCCAAAACAACTACAATATATAACTTTTTCGAGTTGTCCTTCCTTAAACTCCTTATAGAGAAGCTGAAGCTGACGGTCTGGTCCGTGAGGACCTTTGTGACCGCAATAACATAATCTAGGTAACACTTTCATATTATGAGATAAGTATATTTCATAACACACCTCTTTCTTTTGGAAAGTTAACATAAGTGTTGGAAAGTTCAATAGGTTGAGGAGAAAGTTCCTTCAAACCCGCTCCCTCTAAATCAAGATAGAGAAGATTCACCAAGTTATGTATAGAAGTGAAAGTTATGAATAACCTCTTTTGTATGCAAAGAAAAAAGTCATGCGGAGAAATTTCCAAAGATGGTGGAGGTAGCCATTTCATATGGCTACACCACAGTGGCATCTTCTAGGGCTTGATTAAGAGGCAAAAACTATGTTCCCGATCGATCAGTTTAGTGAAAAAACCATTCATTGCAAAACAGAGTGCAAAACGCACTTGCAGAAGAGATGGTTACGATACCCTCATTTCATCTAGGAAGTGCGGGAACAACACCATTGAAAAGGTTATATCACTTCGCGTCCGTACAAAAGAGCTTATCGTTGCAAAAGTCAGAGTTGAGCAAAACACCTCACTAGGGGGTTGATTAATGGTTTCCGCTCACAGTATCCTGCACCTAGGCACAAGCCATGTAACTCACAGTTTCAAAAGAAATAATTGCAGGCGACAGGTTTCTGAACATGGTATTTTCAGGTCATAAAATGCTGGGTGAAATACAACATTGACAAGAAGAAGAAGGCTCAAGAGAAAAATGTAGACGATGAAAACGTAAGACGAGTTTTCGAGCCAGTCACACAGCTGATTGAAGTCAGTCATAAGGAGTCGTTGTTTAGGTGAGGTGATGTTAATTCAATATTCATAGTGATATATTGTCATCATTCTCCAGAAAAGTTGATTTGACTAAAAAAATACACTTAAAACCTATAATTACTAAATTCACTCGAGGCACCGTGGCCGAGTGATTATGATGCTCGTTGCGGCACGCGTGGAGCCAAGCTCCACTCTCCAACTCTCTCCGGCAGTCAACAAAAACGGCTTTTGGAACGCCTCAGCCAGGTTAATCTTGAGATTGCAAGGATGCCCGCTCGACGAGTATTCTACGACGTGTAAGAAGAAGACAAATAAAACGAACTGAATGCTAGATGTACTGGATCCACACTGAAAAAAAACACTGTGAAAACGGATCAATAAAGTGCTAAAAAAAGTAAATTCACTTTAGTTGTAAACGTGCTCCACCCCAACCATTAGTCTATTTAAAAGTAGATCTTTGCTGAAAATTGCAAGATTCTCAGATATATTGATATTTTTGCGCAGGAAATTTTGCCACATACAACATCAATAATTCTACTGGATATAAGAAACAGCAAAGCTCGACGGGATTCTCTCATTATGAAACAAGTTCACGACAGTTCGATGTCATAGTTATATACTTCACACTATCAACACCAGAAAAGTAGATTAGATGCTAAATCGCCTGATTTCACAAGGCTACTACTGGAGATCCATTGGAGTATTCGTTATCTTCATAGCTTTCGGAACTCCATGCCGCCTGAATAACTAAATCTGGATATCTTGTACATAAAGTTGTATAATTTTGCAGTTTCCTATCACATCAAAGGACCCTACTCTCGGATCAATCTGCAGCCTTCATAGATTGCCGTTCAAAAACGGTGACCGTATTCAAAATGAAATAATATAGAACGATCACATATGGCAAAGTAGGCGTCCACCGTGATGCTTAGACATATCGAGTAAAGTGAGATCCTCTTTATCTTGTCTGACCGTTCTGTACACAAAAAGAAAAGTTACTCTTAACGGTCGTTAGTTGTACAACTGATGAAGGCGGTCTGCTCATGAGTAATGTCAAGCTGGAACTTCCGCAGTATCATAATTTTCTCGTCCATCCAGTTATTTCCTCTAATCATAGGATGTGTTCATTTGAACAACTAATAACCCGTATCGGACGATTACGGTTGAAACGATGTGGTTCAATGCCGGCTTTGACCATCTTCGTTGCTTACGCACCAACATCAAGCTATGACGAAGGCGAAGTCGAAAAGCTCCATATAGACCTCAAAGAATTCTTCAGAGAGCACCAACGTTCTTCAAGGTCATTGTTGGAGATTCTAACGCGAAAACTGGACCTAGGAGAACGATTGAAGAACCTCACATTGGGACACCACGGAATAGAATAGAATGAACAGGGTGAGAGGTTATCTGAGTTTATTATGACGACTCAAACCATCCATGGTAACTCACAATTCCAAAAGCCTCACTCTTATCGATGGACGTGGGAGTCTCTCAATGGGGAGTGGAGTACCATAACGAAATAGACCACATCATAGTAAATCGATCGTTGTCTGAGCGATGTCGCTGTTGTTCCTAAGTTCTACACGGGATCAGACCATCGCCTATCCTGCGCATCGTTCCGTTTTTCGCGGAGAGAAGAGAAAGCCGCTAAATTCAAACAACGAAGTCCCAGAACTACCGTGAACTGGGACGTATTCAAATTATTAGTCAGCTCTTGGGAAGATACTGGTGTCGACAACATCGACGAAGAATACGACCGGCGCGTTGAATATCTTCACCTTAGCACTATGGAAGCCGATAGTCCTAAAGTCACCAAGAGGCGCTTGTCTCCGCAGACACTCGAGCTGATACGTCAACGTGGAATCGCACGAGCTGCAGGCAACCGAAACCTTACGTCCGAACTCGCGAAACGATGCAGAGAAGCGATAAAAGAAGACCTCAAAGAGAGATAAGCAGCATTTATGGCAGAAGCTGCGCAATGTGAGAAGAGCGTTTCCAAAACCCAGCGAGGCTTCGCTAATCATGAGACCAAGATCATTGCTCCTCGATACCCTGGCAGGACACTTAAAGCTTTCAGAATGGCAATGGAGAAAATTATCCACCAGTACTGCTCGGATCACTTGGCTAGTCATGTCTTCTTACCGTCATATAATTTGAAAGAGGATAAATCTGTTGTTTAACCGGTCCTCCCTTCCAAAATCCGACATGCTATATAGCCGATGAAGAACAGAACAACACCCGGCCCAGTGAGGATCAGACCAAAACACGTGAAGAGAATACCGCCACTTCTCATCAACTCCCTGGCTCGGCTCTTCACTCGCTACCTGTCAAATTGCAAAGCCCTCATTCAATGGAAAACCAGCAAGGCCCTCTTGTTGTCCAGAAAGGGAGACCTTCACGATACAGGCAATTATCCCCCAATCTGTTTGCTGTCCGTCGTCTATAAACTCTTCACCCGAGTCATCCTGCACAGGATTGACAGAACACTGGACGAAGGACAGCCATGCGAACAAGCAGGGTTCCGAAAGGATTTAGTACCATAGACCACATCCATAGAATCACGAGACTGATTGGAGTTTCGTGAGAGTACAAATTACCGCTCCATCTCACTTTCATCGATCTGAAGAAAGCCTTTGATTCAGTGGAAACAGAAGCAGCTATGAAGACTCTTGATAACCAGGATGTTCCTATTCGGCACATAATGATCCTTCATGAGCTATATAAAGATTTCACGACCGAAACATCTCCATTCCACAACATTATCACGGTTGACGTCAGAGCGGCTCGGCAAGGCGATACAATTTTGCCAAAACTAATTACTGCCACCCTACAAAACATCATGCGAACATTAGAATGGAACGATATGGGAGTAAAAATTGACGGTCGACAATTAAACCATCTTCGCTTGGCTGACGATATTGTTCTCATAACACCAAATAACATCAAGCGGAACGAATGTTGACCGATTTCGATAACGCCTGTGGAAAGATTGGTCTTCAACTAAATCCAACGAAAACGATGTTCATGAGGAACAGATGGATTTTGAATGCCCCATTCACGCTCAGCGGGACGACAATCTCCGAATGCTCTAGGTACGTCTACCTAGGTCGTGAAATCAATAGGATGAACAACCTAGCTCCAAAGTTGAGCAGGAGGAAACGAGCAGCTTGGGGGACGTTTAAGGGCATCGAAGATGTACTGAAGAGAACAAGGAACGTCTGACTCCGTGCCCACCTTTTCGACTCGACGATTATCCCTGCCCTAACGTATGCAGCAGAAACGTGGTCACTAAGTAAGCAGGACGAAAAATTTTTTGGCGTTATCGAACGCGCAGCCGAAAACTCGATGCTAGAAGTATCCCGTACCTCGCAAATGACAGAAAGGATCTGAAGTTTAGATTTATGTCAACGATCAAAGTTCGGAGACGCCGTTCTGCACGCCATGATATCGAAAATAAGGTGGGCAGGACACGTGATGCGCTTCAACGACAATCGATGGACGAGAGCCGTCAACGACTGGATTCCTCGAGATATCAAGCGCTCTACAGAAAGACCACCGACGCGATGGTCCAATTTCTTCACGAAAGGTATAGAAGAAAATATGATGCTCAGCGAATCCTTAGTGCGAGGGGGACCCACTGGGCTGCTCTTGCACACGATAGGGAAAAATGGAGGTGTTGCTGGTACCATCTCGAGTCACTCGACGGTCAACGAGACGACAGTCGATACAGGTGATTCATAAGATTTAGTCGAACTAAAATTAATGCATTTCGAAAGATCAATGGGGTTTTCTCATCAAACGTCTGGAAACAGATCATGCATCTTCAAAGTCAACAAAATCAAAAGAATGGAGAAATTGCTAACCTCGATCCACAACGACTTCTGTAAACATTTAACCATCAAAGTAGTTATGTTAAGGTGTGCTAGTTTTTCAGAAAGCTCCTTTACTGGTCGATTGACGAGACGAGCTTAATATTTTATTTATGGACATCATTGGTATGCCTTGGATGTCTCTATAATCTCATCATGATTGTGATCATGGTATTCGAAGAAGTTCACCGAAACTTCTATGATCCATGGATCCGTTTGAATATCTGCTTTGACATAGTTTTTGTTGTCGACTTATCGTTCTGACTAGAAGACGTGAGAACAGTTACACTAATATTATATTTTCAACCACTTTATATATCATTCTAAAAGCGCAGTAACGGCCTATCGTATTCCAGGAGAAGGGCCTTAGCAATGCTGTGAATAGTGGTAAAGAGCAGTTCTCTTAATTTGAAAGTGTAAGAGTCATACATTAGGGAAATCATAACTCTTCCTAACTGTGCTTGCGCAAAAAAAAATTTAGGCTGCTTGAAAGATTCATGCATTTCCGCGATAGTTTAGCGTTTAGATAAAATGCACTGTTGACAGACTGACTAAATAAACAAGAAGGATTTTCTAGCGTTGCTTAGAGGAGCTACAATCAAGATCATTGCTGTGGCATCAAAGGAGTAAAGTGTGCCTTTAGAGTTCATCGATAATGGCATTCATGTGACAAGTGTCAAGGAAATGTTCTTCAACAGAATTAGATCGTAAGAAAATCTAATAATACTTGCTTCCGTTTTTTTTTTCACCTTCCAGATGAATTCTAACTTAGCCTCAAAACCGACCCGTTTCAGTAAATACTTCTTTATTGATGTCATATGTATTTTGCCGACTGACTTGCTACTTTACTTAAAATCTGATTTGGCACTTACAAGGATGAATCGCTTGCTGAAGGTAGAGAGCTAAAGATGATTCATGGCGAAAATTAATGGTAGACTTAACTAGTTTATTAGTTTTATGATTTAGTGTTACCGTCTCGCAGAGTTCAACGCACTAACAGAAATCCGGACGAAGTTTCCGAATCTTTATCGTGTCACTAAGCTGATATTCACATGCTTTGTTATATTCCATTGGAATGGATGTCTTTATTACTTCATCAGTGTGCTTTACAACTTTACAAGTACGTTTCAAATTACTATGATCACAATGGCTGATGTTTGAATCACATCTTGAAAAGAAAATTTGATAAAAGGTTAAAGATAGTGTCAAAAGGCTAAATCAATGCGAACAACAGAAAATTGTTGGTCGTCCTAAAACACTGCAAGCGAACTCTTGAATGCGACAAGGAAAATATTTCATAATTACGGTAAGATTGCTGAACCAACCGTAAAAAGGAAAAATTTGAAAAGTAAAGCATGTGTAGAGAAATAAAACGCAGACACGTCATTGATCCGTCTTTACAGTGTACTTTTCCACTGTACGGATCCCAATGCTTCCATCATTCGATTTCCTTTTGCCTTCATCTTGAACGCTGTAGAATATTGGACGAGCGATTCTTCTTTCAATCTCAAGGATAGCCTGGCTGTGGTGTTCTATAAGGCGTTGTTGTTGACTGCCAGAGAAAGTTTGGGAGAGGAAGGAATAAGGTGGAACTCGGCTCCACGCGCGCCGTAGCGCTGATTGTTCTGAACAAAAACGCTAGTATTGGGTCTACAATCTCTTATATGAGTGTTCTACATACAGTAGTATAGTTTGTAGTAAAAAACCTTCTACGACTTCGGTCGTTTTCACGTGTCATTTGATCAAGTGTATACCATTGGAGCGTGACTTGAATGCAGATTGAGACCAATATGTACGATCCACGTAGGCTACAGAATGCAAGGCGCACCGATTCGCTGAGGTTAACCTTTTCATGCTTAGATTTCTCACATATTTCCTGTTTCTTCCTGGCCATCATGTACCCTCGATGTAATTTCTGCGTATGGCTTCATGTTCTTGGACACCTCTTTCAAATGATCTTTCCTCGTTTTTTGCACCAACCGACTCTATTTCATCGGCCGGCTACAGTATAAAATCGATAATTGACAAGATACTGATCAAATGCAAAGAGATGATAAGAGAGCTGGTCTCAGTGAAATACGAGAGAAACAGCGTGGCACAGTGAATTTGAGAAATACGCTCCGAAAAGTCCGCAAGCGTCGATATGGAAAGCAACACGCATCGTCGGGTAGTGGTTGAAAACTTTCATTATTTCAGCAGCATCTCGTGATGACTGGGTATTTACTTATGGAAAGATTTCTGATCCGATCTTGGTCGGCTGCAACATCAGTGAAAACTGGAATACAACACAGAACGACTGCAGCACAGATGTTGTGCAATCACTGCGTTTTTTTTGATAACTACGACAATGCAACGGAAGAAGTAGATAAGGCGATGATGTACTGGACAAACAGGTTTGCTGAGAGCGCTTTTCTAGAAGCTTTTTAGCATAAATTAGATTGATATTTTGGCAACAGACTGTAGGAACTCAACCGCAAAGGCATTCTGATGTTAAGAGATAATGCTTTTATTTCAAGCGTTATAGAGTCCGCTCTCCCACATATGAGAAATGTGAACGCTCATCTTCCAGAATTGAAGACGATGAAAAGCGAAACACAAATTTGAAAACATCGTTCTTCCTACTTCACAATAAATTGCCCGTTTTTTTCCATTTATTTTCCGATAATAAGCCCTAGGTGCGATTGAGTGGTCATTTTTGTTTGTGGGTTCCAGATATTCAGAAATTCATAATGCTGATGGATCGAGACTCCCATCATCTAAAAGAAAGTTTTTTATTTCTCAAGTTCGATGACAGTTGATAGAATCCACTAAAAGACAAGTCCTCCAAATTCAAGCTGAAAATGGCTACTGTATGCACTGTTACCCTCTTAGAGTGATGCCATCACGAGTGCCTTAGATGAGAGAAGCATTAGCCGATCTGTGAGATATGGAATCCGATCTTATTATCAGTATTTGATTTTACTTTCTTCATTCTTATGACGTTTTCGAGATTTACAGGAGAATGGAAATGCCTACAGTTTCTACGCTCTTTCACCTTCCGAGAGCATTTTACATTTTTCTAAGTTGATTGAAAATCTTTTAGTGCTATGTAGCATGAAGACCATAATGCGCGCCCGTTACCGAGCCACGGAATGATAATTTTCAACTGCCTTGCGAGTCGCCTTATTTCAAGCTCGTGACAAATTGGTATAGCTTCTCCATATTTGATGGCCACGGTTTTGATCGTTTTTCTTAGAGCCTAGAAATCGTACTACGCCAATCTATACCTTATCTAGTTGCTCAGCTATTTTTACGATTCCATATCTGTTATATTTCACGTTACTTTTTTCTAGGACGGTGAAACTTTAATGAAAAATCCAACCAACTTCTACATATTGAAAAAACGCGCCCTTTGATTTCCATTTAGGAGTGGTCTCTGATGCGTTGTTATACATCATGACTAATGAATTAAAACTCACATTAGAAAACGTCTATTGAACAGCTGTGGTATATTTTTTATTCAGGTCTTATACAATGATGTTCGGTGATTTTTTCAAGCAATACACATTGAGTTTTTATTGGTCTGCACTAACTCTTGTCACTCTCGGTGAACAGGTCATATTTTTGAAAGTACACTAATTTGGCTTCTTACATCGCCTTTAGTGCTAACACTTAGGTCATAAATCAGACAAAAGCTATTGAGTGACGTTTTACTTTAAGCCATCACCAAACGACTCATTTCAAAACTCGTTTGAAATCTGTGACACACTACTTGGTCTGGTTATATTCGCGGTGGGAATTTTTAACAATTTTTAGTCACGTAATATTATAAGCTTCTTTTCAACTTTTCATGCTCCTTTTCACAACGTCATAACTATTGAGGTGATTGTCGGTGACGTCGGTAACATGGTAACGACGATGAACATGAAGCGATCCAATTTTGAAGAGATTCTAGACGGCTGCAAGAGCTACATGATCTACAGGTGGGGGATATAAATAAGTATATAATAGGTTGGAGAAAAAGTTCGTGGAAATGCTTATAATTTTTTTTAATGTCGGTCATTTTTCGTGATTTTGGGCTCATTTGAAAGCCCTTCTTCTCCCGCGTTGATTGGTATATAATTTATCTACTTATTTCAAGACTGAGTTAACAAGCGAGCAAATTAGGTTGCCCCGAGCCAGATTGATGCGTTCACTTGCCACCGTTGCATTTGAACCCAACAGCCATTTGTGCATAATCAACAACCTTATTTGCTCGCTTGTTAACTCCATCTTGAAATAAGTAGATAAATTATATACCGATCAACGCAAGAAAATACGGGCTCTCAAATGAGCTTAAATACACAAAAAATGGCAGACACTCAAAAGAGTTATAAACATTTTCTCAGGACTTTTTCCCCAACTTGTTATAAACCTAATGGCAGGTAAGTACGTGCGAGAGCGCGCATCACAGCTTTAGAGACCAAATGTGAAAGCTCAGCAAGTTTCCTTAGTTAAACCAAAATAGAATTGTGAATAGCGGAGAATCGTATAAACGGCTTTGCTCTGTTGTTGCATGGGCATTAATGAAAAATATTATAATCCTTATGCATTGCTATGGTTCAAAATGCAACCTCAATACTGTTAACGTTCAAAATATCTTAAAAGCACATCTCGAATGGACTTTGGTTTTTTTTATAACTCGCATATCAAAAAATGGCAATTATTCATCACAGTATTTCAAAGAAAATAAAGCTAAGTACTAGTCAGTATGCTATCATGTTTTTTTAGGGCCGCTTAAACTCTCATTCATTCCATTTCAATTTCCTTTCGATTAGCTACTGAATGAATATACACTGTTCTTTGCAGAAACAAAAATGAAGTCCGGAATCAATTAAATTCAAGCTGCGTAGTATACTGCGCGAACGGTTTTTGTCCAGTTCACGGTGCGCAATATACTTCGCCTTGCTGTCCCAAAGTATTATAGATTTTACTTGAAGTTTTATTCAAACCCTACTTTGGGCACATCATGGAGTACACCTTTTGAATACACAGTGCACTCCATGGTGTGCATGCGTACTATCGTCGGACAGAGCCTTCTCACTAGACCTCCCTCTAGTAGTCATTCGATAGTTTGAAAACGACAATTTGGATACTATATTTAAATTATCTATAAAGTCTTTTTAGATTGCTGTAGCAGCCAAGAAGATTTTAATACCATCCTCGACTAGTATCGTTCGTACTGCTAGGAGTATGGATAGATTCCACTAGAGTTGTGTCATTTGATTGCTTAAATTTCGGCGATTGTGAAACTACGCTTGGATGTTAGCAAATCTTCCTAGAATGCTGTAAGATAAAAGAGATTTTTCTTCCTTTGGCTGCTATAGCGCACTAACAAGGCCTATTTGAGAATAAATATACGGCCTAGTAACAGCCGAAATTCGAGTTACCTAATGACTTTTGAAAGTTTGAAGTAAGAACAAAGACCCTAACTTCAGGGAGGTAACACAAGACGTGTTATGCCCGTTCTCACTTCTCTGGCGGACTCCATAGGACTACCATGGTAGATAAGTGCGTAGAGTAGCGACTAGAGGTGCCTTGCAATTTACACGTGCTCGTTTGTTCGATCCCCTGCCTTGCGCTCATCAAGCCTTCCATCTCTTGCTTGCAGCTATATTGGTAACAGCATACTCGTCTGAGAATAGTTAGAGACCGACTTAGTGCATTGCTGATCAGCAGCAAGTTATTGTGTAGATCAGATGTGCGTCAGCCACCCTTAACGATTCTTGATAGAGTAGGATGCTTGGTGCAACCCTCTAAAGTGAGCAACGCCAGAGAAATTTCCTTTGTCGTTTCATTTAATAATCTGAATCCATATAACGATATTTGCTAGCCGTGTCCGGGAAACTTATTTTTATTAAGTTTTCCAGAAAAGTGCTTTACTCTCTCCAGAAGAAAACCGTGGACTACTTTATTTACTCGTGGGCGCATGGTGCCGGGCAAGTAAGTGAAGAGGTAAGTTGAAAGTAATTGTAAAGCAAGCAAACAGCACGAGAGTATAAATAAGAGTTGCTCGATAGAAGTAGAGGGCGGGAAATTTCTCCTATTATTAGTTGCCTCAGAGTTCATAAGTAGATTGAGACGTGAAAGTACAGCAATAATTCAATTTCCATTAACAAGAGCCAGTTAGCTTTACGCACGGATGGCAAAAGAAATCACTTCACCCAAAGGACAAATACGATATTAAGCACTATATTTACTGCTTATCAAAATCCGACTCCACAATTTACTAATTACATTTCCCAACGACTTTTACTCCAAGGAAATAGCTGATTTTCTGCCACCTCGACTTTATGGACAGCTTGCCGTTCACATTCACATGGAAACGTTAAGACGAGTCAAACTATTTGAAGTGAGCAAACTTTAAACACTTTTCTTTTATTCTCATATGTAAATGTGTGCAAATGAATAACGACTAGTTATTTCCAGAGATATAAACAAAAACTTTTATGCTACTTTCCTATAATGTTTTCCCTGTCGATTTATGGGTAAAGATGGAACATCCGTATTTCATAGATAGCAGCCTTACAATCAACTATTTGGAAGCCATATTAATTAATGTTATCACCTCATGCTAATACATTCCGGTTTTGCAGGACTGTGAAGTAAACCTTTTGTACGAACTGATCCTGAAGCTGGAGTTGCGAGTGTACTCTCCGATGGATGAAATTTGTAGGAAAGGTGACGTTGGAACGGAAATGTACATTGTGAAAGAAGGTGCAGTGGAAGTCGTTAACGAAGACGGCACGAAGGTGTGCAATTATTTGATTAAGTAGTAGTCAGTAAAGCATTATACTTTTTTGAAACTTCAAACAGCCGGTTACACACATGTACTAAGAGTAACGCAGTAATTCTCACATAGAGTTAGTTCAAATGAATAGTTTCTTCTGTTTAGCCGTTCCGAGGTGTTATTGATATTATTTATTGAATATTAGCGAAGCATACAACAATACAGTTAGTAATGCAGCTTGAATACACAATATTCGAGGTGGCTAACGTTTCGGCGGGTCGATATCGTCAGAGCCTGGAAAGATCACATTGATCCACAATCCACTAAGCCAAAAACCTCCATAACCCTAGCAGAAAACGTTAGAGATGTGTTTTGGATCGCATAGTAAAAGCTTCATTTTAAAACACTCACCGTGTTTGATATTTGGGTCTATCAATTATTAATTGAAGACCAGCCGCTTAAGGTCAGTGCATCAGTGGGCTGTGCCTAACTCGGGCCGGAAAAATCAGCCTGAGATATGGTTCGAGGTCACGCGTGATTACGAGGCACTCCTCTTTTCGGTTCATTTTCGGGCCTTTGTTATGTATCCAAAAGGCTTCTAATGTTTTACGCGCAGATGTTCTTGATTCCTGTGCGAGGATAGTGAATTTGACGCCGAACATTAGTCCTGCATGTTTTTGGTCCCTATGAGTGCCTAGTGGAGTTTTTGAATCACAGTTGCATAACCCAGTTAGGTGCTCTTTTACCGGAGGAATAGTGGTCTACCCGTTTCGCCAATGTACTCATCGCCGCATATCTCGCAGGAGATTAGGTAAATTATACCCGATCTCATACAGTCGCCGTCTCTGCCGTTCGGACAAACTTTACAATCATTGGTTTCGCAGAGGCGGTCATACAATCGGTTGCGGACTAATTGACGCTTTAGTGTTTTTGGGGGTATTTCAACTAATGCTACCTAATTATCCAAACCTGCTCTTTTTAGACATCGTTTAATAGCTGTACTTATTTCGTTAGAGATGAAAGGCAGGAGGAAAGGAACCTTATTTTCGCCAGACTTATCGTCTGGGAGCATAGAATTTCCTCTAAATCTAACCTGAGAAGCTCCTACCGTATCGTAGCCATTAGAGATGGCTATTTTTCGCGGCCAAGCTTAAGGATTCTACCTTGTGTTCTTTCCCTGTGCACACATTTGACGCTGTTCGGAACATATTCTTGAGTAGTGCGCGTTTTATGTGTGGAGGATGGGCTGATAGGTAGTAAACCAAGATGTTTTTGTTGCTTGGTTTACGGTACCATTTTGTATTGTAGGAGTTTTTGGACAGGTTGACCTGAACGTTCAAAAAAGGGAGCCAATTTGCTTTCGGTTTCTCACGGGTGAACTTTATGTACTCTGACTGACTGTTCAGCAAAAAAAAGCATTTGTCCATCTGCTCTTGGGTTGAGCAGACGACAAAGCAGTTATCTATGTATCTACAGTAGAGTACCGGCCAGAGTTCGATTATTGGGCTCTCAACTTTAGACATAAAGGCTATAGCAAGTGTTGGCACTAGTCGTTGTCCCATTGCCAACCCTCTGATTTGAGCAAAATAGCTCGCGGACCATCTAAAGATTGAACAGTTTAGGCACTCTTTTAAGAGAGCCATAACCTGCCCAATGGAGAAGCCATACATGTTTGTGGTCCTTTCGTGCTCTGTTAAAAGCTCGTATATGGCTTGCATTGCGGAATCATTAGACACGTTTGTATAAATTCTATGCTCCCAAACGATAAGTCTGGCGAAAATAAGGTTCCTTTCCTCCTGCCTTTTATCTTTGAAGAAATAAGTACAGCTATCAAACGATGTCTAAAAAGAGCAGGTTTGGATAATTCGGTAGCATTAGTTGAAATACCCCCAAAAACACTAAAGCGTCAATTAGTCCGCAACCGATTGTATGACCGCCTCTGCGAAACCAATGATTGTAAAGTTTGTCCGAACGGCAGAGACGGCGACTGTATGAGATCGGGTATAATTTACCTAATCTCCTGCGAGGCATGCAGCGATGAGTATATTGGCGAAACGGGTAGACCACTATTCCTCCGGGTAAAAGAGCACCTAGCTGGGTTATGCAACTGTGATTCAAAAACTCCACTAGGCACTCATAGGGACCAAAAAACATGCAGGAGTAATGTTCGGCGTCAAATTCACTATACTCGCACAGGAATCAAGAACATCTGCGCGTGAAACATTAGAAGCCTTTTGGATACATAAAAAAGGCCCGAAAATGAACCGAAAAGAGGAGTGCCTCGTAATCACGCGTGACCTCGAACCATATCTCAGGCTGATTTTTCCGGCCCGAGTTAGGCACAGCCCACTGATGCACTGACCTTAAGCGGCTGGTCTTCAATTAATAATTGATAGACCCAAATATCAAACACGGTGAGTGTTTTAGAATGAAGCTTTTACTATGCGATCCAAAACACATCTCTAACGTTTTCTGCTAGGGTTATGGAGGTTTTTGGCTTAGTGGATTGTGGATCAATGTGATCTTTCCAGCTCTGACGAAGGCGACCCGCCGAAACGTTAGCTTCCTCGAATATTGTGTATTCAAGCTGCATTACTAACTGCATTGTTGCATGCTTCGCCAATATTCAATAAATAATATCAGTAACACCTCGGAACGGCTAAACAGAAGAAACTATTCATTTATTCAAACTATGCCGAGGTTAACAGATGGTCTTGGGATTTACTAGAGTTAGTTTGTTCGCGTCCGTCATCCACGAAAGCCGTCCAACTTTTGTATGTGGGTTCAGCTGCTGTATGAAAATTTTTTTTCTCGAAATTGATCTTATTTGAAGATTGGGCAAAATTGGTATGCTTTCAACGAAATTGATGGCTGATATTTCGGCAACTCAGCCTCCCCAGAGTAGTGTTATTATATGTTAAACAAAAGATTTTCTAACTGATTTAGAGTGATGAGCAAATTTTCGCGTCAGGCGAGACTTGAACCCATATCTCAATACCTGTCAACGTGAGTGGGTTCAATGGCGACACCGACTATACGGGTCAGGGCGTTGACGGATGACGGCTGTGAGTTAGATGCGCTGTAGCGTAGAAATAGTGTTGTGCAAAATGGACGTCAGTAGTGCAACGGGTTAGAGCACGCGTCTCCGGATAGAGTGAGATGTGATTTCAAGTTCCGTCTGATGCGAGAGATTTGCACATCACTCTATATCACTGGGTATATCTATGGATTCTTACTACCGCTCGAGGGATTATATAAAAAGATTTTCCTTTTGTTCTGACTGATGTTGAATGGCGATCGGGCCTATTGTCTCTCAGTGTTGAGATAGAGTAGGTTACAGCGTTTTCACTTAGATTGCAGAGCAGAGTTTTTCCCGGGCTACTCTAATGCTGGTACTAATTTCCCAAGCCAGAATTATTATGCGATCCGAGAAGTCTGAGAGCACTGAGACGTCTCGAATCAGCGACGCGCTCATGATGATTGGCATTACTATCACTGCGCCTTCAGAAAGGAAATCATAATTTTATACCTAGCATTTCGCCGTGGAATTTGCGAAGTCAAAACACTTATAAAGGAGTGTAGTAGTTCGCACGCTTACTCCGGTAAGAGTGAAATTCACGTCCCACCTCCTCGTAAGGTTCACAGTTATGCATCGCACTTAGTATATATTTAACATAGAGTTAACACTATAACACTACTATAAAGCAGTTAATTGAAGAGTCTTGCAGAATTTTGTAAAGCTTTGCAAGATCAAAGAGGAAAAAACAAAATGTCATATGGCGTTCCTACTTTCTGGACAAGTCTAGTTTATCCAAACGTTGTTTTACCTGCGTACCCCATCATGTGAAGGATCTCACACCGTTCACTTGCTTATTCAGCACATCAAAAGAATTCAAAGGAAGTGTCAAATCAAAAACAAAGTTATGCAAAGAGATAAAATAATTTAGTAGAGATGAAGTAATTTTCCAGCTCTATATAGACTTTTATTTTCCATAAACGAGTAAAGTTACACTGATGTTTTCGAGGGTTTTCTAGTCGTACACGTCGCCTTTCCTAGAGCTCTGCACTCAGATAGATGTTGGTGAAAAACGTACATCGGTGTTCTCTTTGGTAGACATGTAACCGTCCGCTATGTGAGGAGCCTAGTAATCCATAAGATTTCAATGCTGCTCATTCAAGTCACTGCAATGAATAGAGAGTCACGTGGTAATAGGACAAAAGTTCATTCTGTACGTTGTCGTTTTCTGTAAATTGTGTGAGTACTGCACCCGAAGTTGTCACGTAATCGGTATACAGTGCCGTTCAAATTTTCTGATAACTTTTCTTTTTCCAGTGCAACAGTATGTTTACAGCCAATATCACTTACATCAACAGCTTGAACGAGAAATAATTTCCATTTGTTCCTTTCCAAATTTCAATTTCTTACTGATTTTACACAATATTGAACCAACTATAAGAAACATCTAGCTATTGATGATAAAAAATCCAGGCACCGCCGAAAGCGCCTACGTAATTTTCCAAAATGAGGGTATTTTAGGTATTCGTGCGCCTTGGGGCAGGGACTGTGTTTGGCGAGCTGTCAATTCTTAATATTCCCGGCAACAAAAACGGAAATCGGCGAACTGCTAATGTACGATCGGTTGGCTATTCGGATCTCTATGTTCTTAGCAAGGATGATCTGTGGGAAGCCCTCCGAGAATACCCGGAAGCAAAAAATTCGTTGATGGAGAAAGGTGAAGAAGCGTTATATTTGAATTCAGAATTGAATTCTGATATTTCAGGTAAAAGTATTCTAGCCAAGGATAACTTACTGGAAGAAACAACCGATGAGCAGGAATTGGATGAGAGCTTACCCATTGAAGAACAATTGGAAGCAGTAGCCAAAGCTCTTCATAGGCTTGAAATGCAACTCACCACGGAAGAGCAGCGCTTTCGTGTGAGCAGCAATTCTGTTCTAACTTCGTATCACTGTCCTACTAGCACTACTATCTTGTTAACATCAACTGTGCCCACAACATCTTTGAATTTGCCCCATTGTTTTTAGCAACCCCTCATCTCCTGATTGGTAAATGGGGAGGGTAAAAACGCCAGATTGATACATCGCCAAATATGCTTTTCTAAAGCTCAATGATTCTTGATGAAGCAGAATGTATGGTGAATCTGTCAGAATTTATCAACGCTAAACCCATTATCCTTTTACCCGCCTCTTTACCCGCCGACCTTTCCGGTGTAGTTAGCTCGTTAACCCACCGTTTCAAAAAAGTTTTCATTTTCCTTTCGAGTCAATGAACGCTCATAAAAGTCATTTACTTTTTCCACTTCTTCCATTTACTGAAAAAACCAGCCAAAACGTGCTATTATGAAAGCTTCCATGTCAGCAGCTAGGCATAAGACAACGATATGAAACCTTGAAAATTTGGACATGACAAGACTAAAGACGTATGACGCTGTAAAAATTGTTTCAGAATTTTACTGGAAGAACAAAAGAAAACTTATTTGCGCTAGAGGAGGAAGTAAAAGAAGAGTTGAGCCGAATATCTGGAATGTCGTCATGACGCAACTGTCGTCGGATCGCTACGAAGTGGTAAAAGTTGTGACCACGCTCACGTATAATTACTTCACAATCTACAAAACATGTATATCTAATGATAAAGAATACGGGGATCCGTGTATTTCTATTTCAAGAAGTGCCATCAACAATACTTACTTATCCTAGGTGGCTAGAGGAGAGTTGTGTTTCCAACAATTCTATGCATAAGCCTATGTTTGATCGTGCTCTAATAATTTCTTTTTATGAGGAATCATTTGGAAGACAAACTTTAATAGTTGATAAAAGCACAATCTCCGCAAAAGCACAGGATCCATTGTGTTAATCGAATCTTGAGTTAGAAGTCACCATTTAGATCTACAGCTATAATAATTGTGAAGTTTTTAGCACTATTATTGGTAGATCAATAGGACAAATGCGCATTCGGTCACCTAAATAAGGTTTTGAGTCGAACAAATAGCACACCTCTTAGGTACTCACTGCAGGTAATAACTGGACTTGAAAGAACAATCAATCAGCAGTCAAGTTATCTTTCAGTTCGTCTGAAAAATAACTTTCATAGATCACTGATAAGGAATCATTTTACAGCTACGCTTTTTTAACAAGATAGTGGTTAAGTGCCAAAAATGGGGCAAAAAGCTTTGCGTATCGAATTAAAATGCAGAAAACGAAGTATGCTGCAATCGACATTCCACAGAGTTCGTTTATTTTGTCCATTTCATGCAAAATATATGCATGGCAACGGTGCATCTAAAGAGCTATATCGTTATCCAAGAACATATAAAGATACAATTCTCTTCCCTGGATAAAAATTTTTGATAAGAGTGCTGGTAATCATTCGGAAGCCTAGATCTCCGTGGATTGCTGTACATGCTCGTTTTTTTGAAAAACATTTTTATAGTACTGTAGCACTCAAAATAAAATCATGCATCATGTTCACCGCGCACTTTTGTTCTTATTACACCTATAATTTGTTAGAAGCACCAAAAGCACATTAGCCATTGCAGAAAATGTTTGAGTATCACAGTCATACGTTTTATCCGGAGTTCTTTCTCAAAGCAAAGAACAATTTTGATTTTAGTGGCGAAAATTGCATTACACGCGTGATTTGCGTCTCTATAATCTATCGATCGTGCGTCGTTGATCTCAGCCAACACACTCTCAACCGGCAAGCAAATGTGCAGCGTATGTAAAGCTCAAGCCTATTTCTAATGCTGCAGTGAATCGGTCTTTCGGAGAATAAGCATAGCCTTAATCGTTGAGACTCGCGCTATGGAGTGATTACGCATAATTCAAGAGAAGATCTCTGTCCCACGAGAAATAGCGAGTGAAACACATAATTTTCTATTTGCTACAGCTTTGTAGAAAAGCCTTTCTGAAAAGCAAACACATTATTAAATTTATCAAGGTTTGAGCTCAGGAACGATTACCAATAGGCTTAGAAAGAGTTGCGTTTCTCGATATATGAGCGTGATAATGATAAAAAGAGAGGCGTGCGTGAACCACAATTTTATTTTGAATGCAGCTGTGCTGTAAAAAGGTTTTTTCAAAAATCGAGCATTTACAGTAGTCTTCGAGACTTAAGCTTTTGAGTGATTACTAACACTCTCATGAAAATTTTTGTACTGCAAAAACTCCTCATTCTTCATTTATTTCCGAATAACAAAAAAGAGTCAACCACGTTTTTGCTAACATATTTTAGGCCTTTCATGAGGCCTGGTGTGGCTCTCATGTATGCTAGACGTACGTTGAGCCCTTGGGTTCTCATCAGTAGCACGATGCTCTTCGGTTCAGTCAATTTCTTGTAAAGGAATATACTCCCTAAATATAAATGAAAAGTAAATAATTTGCGATCCTCAAAGTGATAAGATCGCCAGACATGCAGTGTTTACAGTGGATTGCTCGTGGCTGGTAAAATGGATATTGTAATATCTTTTTATTCGCTGATTTTGAAACTTCGCTCAGAAGGCATCACAGGTACACCAATAGGTTCAAAATATGTCGTCAGGATATATATATATATATATATATATATATATTCATTAGAATATATATTTTGAGCGAGGTCAAAAAACGCTGGAAAAGAAAGATTTTACAATTTTACCTTCTAGAAACTAGTGAATACACATGTGCATAAACCTCTAGCACTTATTTGCATGTACGTAGTTTATGTTTGTATAGAATGTGTTTCCTGTCAAAAGTACCATTTTGGAAGTCATATCGATGTGCGAGAATAGTGTGAAGCCCTATCTCAAACTAAAGTGTGGAAACTGCACATATTTATCATTGAAGATGGACTTGTATGAGATACGACGTGAAAAATAGGTATGTAGATAAGTATCGCTTTCGGATTGTGATCTATAGAGCGGGATTTGCTCTTTAGTAGCCCCTACTTTTGCTGCTGCCCAAAACGGACGGAGACAATGTTTGCTTACTCTTCACATGCAAGCCCCTTGCCCAATACAGAGTTCGGAGCTTAATTCTCGAAAGCCGCGGCGATTCATAAGTACATTTATTACGATTAAAGACTTGCTACGTCCACCGTGATAAAAGAATTTTTTTGCATTAGAAGGCTGGATGGAGGAGATACGTGAGATTGTGGAGGAGCCTTTACTTTACTACGCTAAAGCTGTGCGTAGCATATGCGGCGCTCTCAATTTAAAGTTGCTGTAGTGTAAACACATTTATACAGCATTTAAAGTGTTCCGAAATCTATGCTTAGAGCTTTCATCCATTTTTTTATACCTTCCCAATCCATGTGATAGCTGAGACTCATCACGGAATTAGACTGGACTTGAAATCAATCAATCACCAGTGAAGTAACCACTCAATGATAGTGTTCAAGAGATGGTTTTTCGCAGATTCTAAATGTAAACATCATCACAAGCGACACATTGGTAATAAGCAATGATTTGAGTAGAGAATATATAATAAAGAGCTTTGTTTACAGAGATAAAATGCTGAAAAAAAAAAATGCACTGCAATCAATGTTACATGTAGTTCGTTCAATTTACCACCTCATACCTCATGTTTGCTTAGCGTTCAACGATTCTTATAAAACTGATGGTATCGACTGTTTCTGAAACCTCGCAATAAACATTCGAAATAATTTCAGAGAAGAAAGAATGTTTAAAGCGTAAGCGAAGTTGGTACGCCAGGGCCACACACGTGTGTTTTGGAGGTCTCGCCCTCCTTGTCAGTGACCCACACCCCACATCTTATAGACTCTATGATAATTTGTTCTTCTACAGAATAGAGGAACGGGATAGCAGCAATTTTTTTTACCGTGGTTTAAACACAAAATTTCCAACTGTCGTGAAGCAATACGTTGATTATCTAGGGCTCGCACCATTATCTTCCAGCTCATTTTCTGATTCGTTTTCCTTGTACTCCTTGACTGGGACCCTTGGAGACCACTAAAGGTCTGTCGTTCTCTTTGGTGTCCTCACTATCCTCTTGTTAAGTTTTGAAGTCCAGCCATTCAAAGACGATTTCATTGCCACAGACATGGTTCGTACAATTAAATGACTAATTTCTTCTTCAGCATATTTGAGTTCGTAGGTAACAACATCTGTTCAACCCATTGACTGACGTCACAGCGGTTTCGCCTTCTTCAACGCTCGCAAAGCTCAAATTTGAGTGGGAACCTACTAAGCTGAACATCACAGCAGAACGACTCCGTATCTGAATATCTCAGCGCATTTAGTCTGTCGCTCAGATCAATCAAGCATTTGTAACTCATTTTTTCAACAAAAGCTAATCATTCCCTCATTGTCAATCCTTATGAGGGACGACAGTTATTGAGCGAAATCAATGACATGTAAAATTGACGAATATAAAGACATTAATTCACATATCCTGCAGATCCTTAGCAGACGCTAACAATATTGTGGTTGAACAGTAGGCGAACTGTCGTCGCTTTTTCCATTGAAAACAAAAATTGAATTTATTTCATGACCGTGAGGCAATACGTGCAGCTAAATAAAATATGCGTAGGGCATAAGAAATCCAGGAATGAGAGAAGTCGCTGTGAAAACCATTTCATAGAGCGAAAAATATTAAGGTGATATGTCTTTGTGTATCCCACAGTGTAGCCATACAAATGTTTGGCAATATGGCTCAGTTGTTGCATATTTCTCATATTTATTATATACAGTAAAGCATTAATAGAGCCCACTGGAGGATGTCCGAATTTTCTCGGTGACACATAGCGAAAACATGGACGTCGTCCACTTTCAAAAAACCAAGAACGGGCGCCCAAAGTGTGACATAACACAGTAAGTAGTTTCCTGATCATCTGTAGCGTTATGAAGAGACTTACAAATTCAGCATTAATAACAAACATAAAACAATAGCGAACAGCAGAACAGTCTTCATAACACTAGGAAAAACTTAGCTTTTCAAAGTTTCAAAGATTTTCCCGCTTGCTTCATGGATAGGAACTGCACACGTAGTGAAAATAACTAATTGAAAAAAATCTCTAAATCAACCTACACTCAGAACACGTGTGCAAACTACTGTTGATGAATGTGTAACGGAGCACGTCTATCACAGTGATTAAAGGTCACCAAAATTTGGTCATTGGCTTCACCTCGCAATCTGAGCTATGAAGCTGTCCTTTTAAGATAAGGAAATTGACTGAGCTTATCAAAACATTGACTTAATGCAAAAATAACCGTCTCAAGTCACTATACATATTTTTATATCACTTAATCTTGATCCTTCTTCACAGTGTGATTTTCTTCCTTTGTGCAGATCCTAGTACTTCCAGCATTCAGTCGTTTACTCCTTGTCTACCTAACGTCATAGACTACTAGTTGAGCGTGTCTCCTTGCAATCTCTAAGACAGCCTGGTTGTGGCGTGCCATAGGGCGTTTGTTGTTGACTGCCGAAGAGGGTTGTACTTTGAGATTGGCCCACACGTGCCGTGACGCGCATCAGAATTAGTGGCCCAGGACGCCCCCCTAACATTTGGTCACACCCGTAGTGCTAGGAATGAGGTCAAATGAGCAGCGCGTACCTCAGGGACTGATCAACGCCAGACCTTATTCCTCGCCGTGTACATGGATCCACTAAAGCACTAGCCCTTCTTGAAGTATCATGTGGAGGATGTCATTATCCATAAATATCCTGGACGATATCTTATCTATATTGAAATGTTCTAGTGCATATGAAATCGATTGCGTTTATCATGACATGGATCGGGTTCTGACCCAATGAACTGCTGACGAACATCTTAATGAATGCGAATAGTGTTGGTTGATGAAGCGACAGAACTAAGTCAGTTTTACAATAAATCTCGAAAGAATGAAATGTCAAGTGACGAAGAAAAATATCTCATGCAACCCCGTTTTTAGTGATTGACACACCTACGTGGTGACAGTAAACAGCACTCGAAGTTGTATCTCGTCAAAGACTGTTGTTATCCAATAAGGTCAACTGATAAGAAACATGGCGTTGTTACGACACACGACCGCCTTACGTCCTTTTAAGTGACATTTTCCTCTGATTCACAATCTCTGTTACTGATTCGATTGCACGTAGACTCAGCAGAGATCTATTAGAGTCAAGAACACTACTGAAATGAAAAAGAATGTGTTCAAAATAGGAACGAGAACGCTAGTTTCGGTTATTGTACCGAGATTTCTTGATGGTTTATTTTCCACTCGACAGTGAGTGTTTGGCTCTCTTGTGGCTAAGTACACGAAGTGTAGGTAGCAAGATTCCTTGAACATGACATATTTTGTTCTTGGGATTTCCTTTTCTGTGATCCTATTAAGCTTTTAATAAAGTTTTCTAGAGTAAACAGTTATAATTAAGTCACTTTATGAGCAGTTATCTTTTACACTTCCTATTTAATCTAAAAATCCTCGGTGTATCCAAATATTTGGATGCCCTCTAGGGTTTCGTATTCATGTTTCCATTGTGGAATAAGTTGCTTTCTCTACAGTGACAAATTCATATTTATTCGCGTTAAACACTTCTTTCAATGACTAAAGTATCGCTTCAATTATCCATTTCCATTTTTTCAACATATTCAGCAGCCAAACAACTCGTGATCCTGGAAACTTCCTATGAACAGCGCACTTCCTCCTTCCACTCAGAGGTCAGATGTGCGCTCGTTCATCATCTTCACGGCTCGCATCACTTCTGGACATCTACGAGGCCGGCTTTATACTGTAAGTATTCTAATTGACGTAGTTTGTTAGAATATCCTAATACTAATCGAATTCGAATGCAAGGATGAAGAACAAGGCAGATATAGAAAGTTGAAAAAATGACGTGGTTGAAGATTGACTTTCAGTCCTCTTATTGACAAAATTCCACGTGGCTCGACATTAGAGGTTCGCTAACTACCTGTGGCTTCTAAAATAATTCTTCCACTCGTTCCATAATTCTTGTTCTGGCTTACCAAATCTAGCCGAAATTGTGACAGTTTTGTTGCCCAGCTATGGTCAAAGCACTTAGCGATCATAATAGGTTATGGCCTCTTAAGAATTTGCAGTGAGAGTTTCTCCGAAACGATCTCCCATGGAGCAAAGTTTGACAATTATATCTGGAAGTCCATCAAATCGGTTGTGGAAAAAGTTCGTGGCGTCTTGATTTTTGATACCATTTTTCCAATACTTTGTTCTGAACAAAAGACATAACTAATAATCACCCACTTTGACTTTTTGAGACCATACAAATTCATGCAGAATGTTGGGGATAAGCTCGATAAAACAACGAACTCCTCGACTAGCAATTGACATATCATTGCGGGATTGTCTCTGACAATTTCAGGGACATCTTGGTGATCAACATCTTATGCACGGCCCGAGCGTGACTGATCCTCTAGAATGCTCTCTCCCAGCTTTGAACTTCGCCAACCACTTCTTAGCCGTCCTTTCTCCAGCCGTTTCATTGTGACAAGCTCCATTAATTTTCCACGGCGCTTCACTAGCACTTTTTCCCATGCACCGATCATGCATGAGTAGCAAGTGAATGTGTTCTCACGACAGCTCCATCTCAAAACAAGTTTAGGCAAGCTATATACCAAAATGTTTGCGAGAAAATACCCAATTGAACGAAATCAAGATTATCCAATTTCATTGCAAAACTGTCACTAAAAAACCGAAACGTCACGAACTTTTTCCGCAACCTCTTAAGTGCAAACCTATAACGTGAAAAAGCTCGCTGAGGCGACTTTGATGACCTCCTTGCCAAACACAGCGAAAATAAAAGCACTTTCATCAAATTGTGAAGCTTTTCATATGGCCCGAGCCACCGGAAACGCCCTGAACAGCCGCTACACACAAAAGGAACTAATTATGACACTCTTAATGCATTGAAGAGATTCGCTAGAATAGACGAACTAACAACAAATGTTGATTATTACCGAGAGTAGAACGTATAATCATTTGTCTATTCGAGTCCTCCTTATAGATCAAATTAATTTGAGCATTGATCTTATCTCTAACGCATACATTCCTGGGCTAACTTTAAACAAGTCATTTATTAGGAGGGTTTCCTCTGGAGTACAGTACCCTTTTCCTGCACTGGCTGTAGTAACACATAATGAATTTTAGCATACATGCCACTCGCAACCATGTAAGTGTCACGGTAAAATCCCTTCAAAAACCCTGTCATATCTATCGAAGACCAGCACTCCCGTAACAACATCATTTAGGCGCCGTGGGCGAATGTGTTAGAGCAGCAAAACATTCTACTAGATTATGATCCCAGGAATCTTAGATTGAAAATCACCTGTCAGATCCATTTTCCTTGCTCGATTTTTGACAATTTCTCGTTTTTAGTAGAACATATGTGGCATAATTGTCGAATGTGCTCTGCAGTACACACGTGGTCGTTGGTTCGATCCCGTGTGCTAGTCTCATGAAGCCCTCCATTCCTTTGAGGCGGCACATTGGTACCAGACTTGTTTGCGAAGATCGCAGCATGACTTGATATATTAGTAGGCCAACCGCAAGCGATTGTAAAAGCCAGATATGCATTCAATCATCTCTAACGATGCTTCATGAAGTCAAATGCATAGCGGAAATGATCAACTCCGGAAGCTTTATACCTTAATCCTTTATAGAAAAATACGGTAACTCAGAATCTGCCGCAAGTTTGTGTTTTTATAAGAGTTCTTATTTGCTATTACCAAAAATCCAGGGTTACTGTTTATGGCCACGTCACGGTTAGTAAACAGCCATATCAAATTGCTTATGGCTCTGCTAATATCAACTAGCATTCACGAATTACATCATGAATTTCGCATAATTTCCTACAATGATTGCACCTGTCCTCTGATGAACTTTCAACTTTATTTACCGAAAAGTACCATCTTCACTTTTATTTTCCACAAGTTATACAAAATTTTTCTGCATTTGTGAACAGCTACATTTCAGGTATACTATGTGCAGCAGGTATTAAGAAGCAGGAGAGGCTACTACCTGCAGAAAGGAACTCGATTTATCTATTTCACTATGACTAAGTAGTACTTGAATAGCATGATGGTTCTCAAACTGAATCAAGAAGAGAAAAGTCCTGGAAATAGTAGCCTCCAACTAAGAATTCAATTTCGCCTTCTATTCCATGTTGCCATATATGATCGAAAGCATATACCAAGACCCCTATAAGCCTGATCTGAGCAAGAAAATACAAGCCTTCTCAGTTTTCAGAATGTACAGACAATTTCACTAGAACATTAGCGGGAGTTCTAAAAAAGTGATAGAAATAGAATTTCGCTGAAAATAATAGTGAAATGATAGGTTCAGCCCAGCATAGTATGACGTCAGAAGTCCAGATAAAGACTCAATTACCAACTTAGGCGACTAGAAAGATTCTGTTCACGAATAGTATGAGCCCCTAAAACAATTCCTTTTTTCATCCTCTCCTAATTATCGCCCATGCAAGTAGTCTTCTAGTAGATGAAGAGCATGATTCCTTTCTTTAATTGAAAAGGTGTATTAACCACGATTAAATATGGCTACGACACAACGACGTGACCGATCAGCTTGTAAAATCGACTCAAAATAGACTGACATCCTCCTGAGATGAGCTCTACCAACCTGTTTGTTTAGTTGTCGTCAGCTCTCCTCTCTACACGAGCAATTAAACTATATTTCATGCTGAAATCACAATTTACAAGGTGGTGAAAACAGGGTAATTAATATCGGTTCAAACTAAGAATGCTCACTGGCTCTTAGGTGGGCTCGTTATATTACCACCAATGCCGTTAGCATCCTCTAATTGATTTCCTCATTGTGCTCATTTTTGAGATTTAGGAAGCGTATGGTAGAGAACTTAGTGTTAAAAGCGAGTGAAAGAATTGAACGAGATTTGGGTCAGTCGATCCATCCGTACGATTTTTGAGAGGCTCGAACACGACTCGTGTTGCCTTCTTCCTCCACAACCTCTTTCCATATTGCTTTCCAGATTTGCTAGATCCTTATGTGCATGTAAGACGTGATTTCCGTAGTTAAAAAACTATCCACGTCAAGCTGTTTCCATAGTACCGAAGGTTTTTTCATGACTGGAATCTTCCACCGATTTACCTTACATGTTGACTTATTCGGCTTTCCGCGAAGCTGAGCTCAATAATCATCGTCCTGTTGTCCTTAGCAATCTTGATACTCCTCCACGACAACATCACCAAAACGCAGAGTATTTTCGTCCTAGTTGAATGTGTCCAAGTAGATCTTAGAGGTTCTATAAGTACTACGTCAATGAATCTTCAACAGGCGCTTTATTATCAGTCATGTGAGATATTTTGAAGTAATAAGCTTCACCTCTATTCCCTGGTAAGCTATTCAAGATAGTAATGGACGAAACATCCTTGTTTTACTGATTCTGTTTGAGATTCTTCTCAGCTTTGAAAGCAGTTTTTACAGCTTCTCAAGATACTTGCATGCCCCGCAAACCCTTGAGTGTCCACTTCAAATAAACTTATAAAAAAATACCCATCGATAAGTGCTTCTTATTTCTGGACTCATAGTAAAGTTTTACTTCTACTTCTACCTTAGAGCTCGGTTTGAGCATGAGTGGCTCTTCCATAATTTGAACCCTACTGTGTATCTCAGTTTGATAAAAAGTGATACTTTAGCCAAAATTAGGTGATCATTTGAGGAAAAGAAAAAGTAAGGGACCTGAAATTAAGTGACATAAATTGAAGAAGAGCAAAACTTGGAACCTCATGTGAGGTGGATTTGAACCCGTGACTATCTTTTCTTTAGCTTTTGTGCCACGCACTGTATCATCGAGACCCTTGCTTTATGTTCTCTCATCCATTAAAAATTACTCATACCGTTAAGAACTGAGTCTACAGCGTAATGGTCAGAGGTGCTCCGCAATAAATACACACTCGCTGGTTCGGCCCAGCCTCCGAGCTTACCAAGCCTTATGGTGTCGGCGACGGTACCAACCTTCTCCTTGATGTAGCAGCGCTGACCTGACACATCGGTGTGCCACTGCGAGTCATTGTAAAGACGAAACATGCATTCAATCACCTCAAACGATGCTAGATGAAATCCAGTGCGTGACGCATTCTTGAGGGTCAGCGCCAAGAGCTTTATCCTTTGCCCTTTCGTTCTCTTACAAAGTAATCGTCATTAATCCTCCGCGTACGAAGTGCTGTATTTTGCAACACGTCGCGCGACGCCGCGTCTCCCTGAGCTACTTTCATCACGGCGGAATTTGTACTGGCGCTCGCAGCACTGGAAATAAGGATTTCTTACAATGGTGTTTTGTGAGGAATTTTCTTACCATTAAATGATGGGAATATCCAGATAGGGACTTCTGTAAGAGGTTTTTCAGTATAAACGCCCACGTGTCGGAAAAATTCCTGTTCCAACGAAAGAATCGCATCCTGTGCCTCATCAGTGTAGAGCGAACACGAAAGTAGTCCTTTTACCACTACACGCCAAACTCTGGAAATCTGGGAGATCCTGGGGATCCTGAAAATCCTGGGAATCCTGGGAATCCTGAAAATCTTGGTAAGTCTGGAAATTTTAGGAATCCTGGGAAACCTAAGAATGGGAATTCTGGGAATCCTGGGAATTCTGGGAATCTAGACAACTCTGGGAATCTAGGGAATTTTGGGAATTCCGGGAATCCTAAGGATCCTGAAAATCTTGGGAATCGTGGGAAATCTGGGATTTCATGAATCTTAGTAGTCCTGAGAATCTTGAGAAGGCTAGACATTGTGAGAATCCTGGACATGTTGGAAATCCTAAATATCTTGGTAATTCTGGGAATCTTGGGAATCCTAGGAATGGGAATTCTGGGAACACTGGGAATTTTGGGAATCTAGGGAACTCTGGGAATCCAGGGAATTGTGGGAATTTAGGGAACCCTATGAATATTGGGATCTTGAGAATTCTGGAGATCTCAGGATTACTGGGAATCGTAGAAATTCTGAGAATTCTGGAAATCTTGGTAAATCTAGGAATCCTGGGAGTTTAAGGAAATCCTGGGGTGTTTTGGTAACCATGGGAATCCTGGTGACCCTGGGGGTCCCGCTAACCCTGCAACCACTGCCAATCGCGCGAACCGTCGACATCGACATGGGCTGATTCATGCGCGCTGCGTCAGTGAACCGCGAACGAGCGCAGTGGTGGTGTTGGCGCTCCGTCGTGGCGGCTGCTCGTCGGGATCGATGTCGATGAGGACGGGTCCCGCCGACGAGTTTTCAGACCTTTGGTCTCTCTAGATAGCCCTGTTTGTCCCTTCAATTGCTTCATTACGATAATTAGCGGTCTCCCAGTCAATGGCCCGATTTGATTCATTTCCTCTACAATCGATCCTCCACAAAGGGTCTCGCGACATTCACGTGTAAAATAAAAATTTCAAAATTAAAAAAGGCGATTATCCTCTCTTTTTCTTTTCTAAATTTCCCCTTTTTCACCTAAGATGTCGTGGCCACCTGAAAGTTGATTTTTTGAGCAGTTTTCCTTCTGTTTCGTCTGCTACTTGCTGAAGATTCCGTCCTCTGTAACGTCATAGATTATCCATAATCTGTTTTTGATTCGTTATTTTACTGCTCATCAGCAGCAATGTGGTGATATAGCGATCATTAAGAGTAAAAAGTGCTGCGCAAAAATCCGACTTCAGTTGGGAGTCGAACCTGCGTCGCACCCTCACTGAGGCGCGTGCTAACACTACACCACTACACCAAAGAGGCCCACTGCTTTGCTATCACTCTTTCTTCGATAAATCCTATCGTAGCTGTCAGCAGCCAACTTCAATCAGCTATTTTTGAGTGATTTACAACTTGATCCCGAACAGGAGTTGAACTCGCGTTTAATCCTGTAGGGGAGAGTATATTGGGCATGTAATTATAAACAATATCACTAATAACGAAATGATTAAGCGTTCGTTGATTTCTTGCAAAAGGTTGTGAGTTGAGGTGGTCGAACCAAGCCACATCGCATTTTTCTTGATACATCTACCTTGCTGACCCACTGCGGTATTCACACCTTTTCGTTGGCGGTAGTGTTTGTATTATAGTCCAATGGCCTTAGTCGATACAGAGTAGTTGTTGGTCAGTTTTGCATCGAAAAACTATTTCCACTGAGGGGTTGTTTCCCATTTTTTACGCGAAGGAAGTCGATTTACGAGGATTTTGAGCGTATTCTGAATAGTTCTCTTTCCATATTAGAATCTCTATGGTAATTGGGGAACGTTTTATTTGCTAAATTTGATCTTTTTGCTTGCTTCTCTAAGTCTCTACTGCTTTAGCAGGTCGACCGACTATAGGAGAACACTATGATTTCTTGCAAGATCTTAACGAGAGCGCCTATTTGTTCCCTCATAGAGGACTTATGGATACTTGTTCAGTATGAGGCGAGGCGACAAATGAAAAACCGATATCATTCGCTAGACGGCAACTTTTCATGGAAGTGTTAGTCCGCATTCGAAAGCTTAGATTCTGGCTACAAACCTCACGTTGCCGTTTTCGAAGAGACCCTTGTATAACGCTGTAAAATCCATATAAAAGTATGTCTCAGACTCGCATATCTCCGCCATACAGAGCCCTTCTTGGACTATTAATAGTCATTCGATATCGTAATCGTTGCTGGATTCCAACGCTGTGCTTATATCCTGAAAAAGACCGTTTCTCTCTACAATCCAACAGGGAAAACATGTTGAATTACATAGGCGAGCAAGGGGTCTTTGACCACTTCACGTGCTGGTGGGTGAGGCGGCCACGTGAATTGCTGGCGCGATATCTCTCTACGAGTCCTTATGCTCGAAAATCGATGATCGGTCGCGCTCACCCAGCAGCACGTGAAGTGGTCAAAGACCCCTTTGCTCGCATATGTAATTCAACTTGTTTTCCCTGTTGGATTCCAGAGAGAAACGGTCTTTTCAGGACATAAGCACAGCGTTGGAATCAGCGACGATCAGATATCGAACGATTACTAGTAGTCCAAGGAAAGAGCTCTGAATGGCGAGAAATATGCGAGTCTGAGACATACTTTTATGTGCAATTTACAGCGTTATAGAAGGGTCCCTTCGAAAACCGGCAACGTGAGGTTGTAGCTAGAAATCTAACCTTTCGAATATTTACTAACACTCCCATGAAAATTTGATGTCTAGCGAACGAGATCGGTTTTTCATTTGTCCCCTCCTAATGGACAAGTCGCCACATGTGCTGGCGCTGTGTCAATTTGCAGGTTCATTAGTCAAAGCGGAATGTCCTTTTGCCTACTCTTTCTTTTTTCGTTTAGCTTGTTATCCAGCAGTCGCATCATTTTCCGTGAAAATGCTTAGAGCTTTCTCGAAGTGGGTACGCCAGAGCCATACGCACGTTTCGGCTATGTCACCCGCTTCATCAGTGGCTCACGTCCCCAACTGAGCCGAACCCTGTTTTTATAGCAGGGATGGGGAGACTTTATTCATGGTGATAGCACGTGATACTTGTCATTACCACTTCTAGTCGATGACTGACGCCTGGTGGTGCACGTGTAGATGTGGCCCGTGGGCCACTGATGAAGAGCTCGATACTGCTGACGCGTGCTCTTGGCTCTAACTTATCAATCTTGAAGAGGCTCTAAACATTCCCCACAGACTATGCTGAATGTTAAATAAAAGGATAAAAGGATAAAGCTGTCGGCGTTGATCAATCCCTGAGGGATGCACAAGCATTCGACTTCAATTTTTTAACTTCGTTTGAGGTGATTGAATGCACATCTGGCCTTTACAATGACTCGCGGTGGCCTCCCGCTGAACCGAGTCAGTGCTGCTTATCCTCCCAGACAAGTCTGAGACCTGTCTGGTACTAGTTTACCGACCCCGGAGGGATGGATGGCTTGGTGAGCCATGAGCGCGAGATCAGACCACTGACTTCGTGTGCGACGCTGATCACCTCTAACCACTGCGCCACATGCGTTCCCAATGTAAGATTTAAAAGTAGTCGATGAGACGTGTCTTTTTTTTTTACGCGACCCGTCATCACAATTTTTTCGTTATTGTGCGGGATCCCAGTACTTCTAGCATTCGATTCGTTGTTCGTCCTCTTCTTGAATAACCTAGAATACTGGTCGAGCACGTCTCCTTGCAATCTCGAGAATAGCCTGGCTGTGGCGTTCCATATATGACGTTGTTGTTGACTGCCGGAGAAGATTGAGGGGTGGGGATCGTCTTCACGCGCGCCGTGACGAGCAACACAACCACTCGGCTGCGGCGCTCCCGATGAGTCTCATTATTTTGAACAAGTGTTAAAATATAATTAGGAATGTTGAGTGAGATGCAAAACATTCGGCCTCAGTGGGGAATTGAACCAGCGTTTCACCACATAGAGGAAACGCGTGATACCACTACACCACGGGTGCCACCGCTCTGCTACCACTCTTTCTTCCTCGTACTTCCATTGATCGATATTTTCGACCTACAGTTAAGATTGAAGAGTTGTTAAATATATATCGACATGTTTTATTTTTGTATTTATAAGGAATTTTGTTACTTTCTATCAGTTCTATTCTAATAACTCGTTACTATTTATGATTCAGAACAATCTTATTTACTTCAACAATCGGCTTAAGAACTCCCATTTTCGTTCGATTGCCCAAGTTTTTTGGTATTCGAGGTGGCAGACTCACTTTTCTAGGTTCATTTCCGTTTGGTGGCACAGATTTTCAAGCCCCTCTCCTACGCTCGAGAAGAACTCTTCATAAAGAGTGTTAGTTATCATTCGAAAGCTTAAATTTTGTACTATCCGTACACTAGGCCGGTTTATTGAAAGGACTTTTTTATAACGCTCAAAGATTCAAAACAAGATCAGGTTTCGCACGCGCACATTTCTCGGCGAAGAGAGCTTCTTCTTTGGACTATTAGTAATCATTCGATAGCGTAAAATTTACCGATCCCAACGATGTGCTCCTTTTCTGAAAAGACCGGAGGATAGTCCGAAATGTAAGCTTTTGAGTGATTGATAACACTCTTTATGAAAACTTCCTTTAGAGCGTAGGGGATAGGCTTGGAAATTTATGCTAACAAATGGAAAAGAACTCGTTTCTATTTGTAACGTCTCTATTCCTTTTCATCTGATTTCGTTAACTTAAGAGGATTTTACACGGTTCTTGTGCTTCTGTTTTTGTGTATTTGACTTATTATTTTTGATTTTTCCCAATAGTCAAGACCTTTTTTTCACTCAGGTTCGAACAGATGGCACTGCGCAAAGTGCGCAGTAACCTTGACAGGCTGTTCGACAAGAGTCTCACCGACCTGATTCGCGGGATCCGGAATAACAAGGAAAATGAGGTCTGTCACCCACGTTGCTCTTCACTTTTTTGACGACCTGAGAATTTACTATGTTCGAAGTAATCTGTTAGTTTCCTTTTTCCCATGAAATTGCTTTTTTTTTTGTTCAACATGCCAGTACTGTTTGACCCTTTGGGACGGAAGTTGATCGCTTCTATGAAAGCGATTCGTAAGCGGGCCGCCATTCTTGTTATTTGATAAGCGTTTTTTTCCTTTTTTTTCTGTAAGAAATCTGGATTTTTTGTGTTACGTCGATGCTATATGTTCTTCTATATACCCCCCTCCCTCCCCCCATGCTTTGGATGGATTTAGGCTTTCTGTTTGCCTATGAAACTCGAGTACAAATCGTGATAATCTCTTTCGTGCTACAGCGTACTAAGAAGGCTTCTTAGAAACCAAGTATGTCTTGAAATCGCCGTTTCTTAGGCTGTTGAATGGCTAATGAAAGTCTAGTGAAGAAGCTCTGTAGAACACGCCAAAGGGTTCACTCAATGCATTGCAGCATATTTACAAAATAAGCTGTTGCTTTCAGGTTGACAAGAAATTTCTCGGGCTTTCTCCCTTTTCTTGATTATTTTTGATGCATTTCAGTTTTTGTTTCGTTCAGAGCAACTTCTTGCGGTTATTTCGATATATAGCATTTATACTCTTGTTTCAAGATGGAATTCCCCCGAGAGTGAAAACGATTGTTGATGCTGCACCAGTATCGTTTAGGGTACAAGTGCTGCTTTGGCACGCAACGATACTCGTGTAGCATCAGGAATCGTTCTTGCACTCGGGACAATCTCATCTTAGAACAAATGTATAAGTGTTACATATCAGAATAACCGCAAAAAGCTGCTCTAAACTATAGCAAAAACAGGAACTTAAATGCGTGAGAGAACTCAAGAAAAATGAAAAAGATCAGAGGATTTTTTGCCAGCCTATCAATTTGACTCAATTGTTAGACCGCGTGGTTCTGTAGGAACTGAAATGGAGTTGAGAACACAATTTTCTCCAACTTCTTCCACAAAAATCAGTGTTTGAGGTCACTAAACTTTTGAAAGACCACTCATCATATTCGGTGTTGTATAGAAGAGAATAATGAAGTTCTTCGTGTTGATCAGTTTCTGAGTTATGCACTGTGCGTTCGTCTTCTTTGAGCATCATCTGAGGTGAGTGAATGCATATCTCGCTTTTACGACGGCTCTCTGTGGCCTACTGATACATCAAGTCAGTGCTGCTGTTTTCCAAAGCAAGTCTGGTACCTATTCGCTGAGCATGGAATAACGAAAAAGCCTCGAGAAAGGGATTGAACCATCGATAGCGTGTCTTTCACAGGAAGCCTCTAACGGCTGCACCACACGTGTTCTTATTGTATTCGTTATTGTGTTCTCATTTCTACATCGAATGTCCCAACGTGCGATATTAGGAATTTTTTGGAGGCGATGGTTAAATTGTTTCAGGAATCCAATGAGAATCGGTCACCCACTGTCCAAATCTAATTGTGTCGCATCTCATTTTGGAAAACTGTTTAGCAAATATCTCTTCGGATTCTAAGGCTTAGGCTGGAATGGAGTGAGATACTGATGATTCACTTGTTAGAGTTCGTTTGTTCCTACTGCGCCGCACCCACCCATCATTATTTTCTAATATGGTAGACAATTGTAAATTGGGAGTTTTGTTTATATGTCTGGAGATCGACACGACGCTTTTGCGTTGTGAGAGACTTGTTTGACTCCCGTCGGAAGACAGTTATTTCTTTTAAATACCCAGTGATGTAGGGTGATGTGCAAAACTTTTGCTTCAGGCGGGACTCGAGCCCGCATCTCACTTTATCTGGGAGCGCGTGCTCTTTTTCTTTTTATATCTTTTCATAGTTGGAGGGCTGCAAAGAGTAGAACATGACGGATCAGAGAAGAGACTGCTTTATTTCTTCGTCAGTTGGTTGGATCTGAAATAAGTAAAAGGATTAAGCCCTCGACGTTGATCAATCCCTGAAGGATGCACCGTCATCATTCGTTTTTGTCTGCATCATTAGAGATAATTGAATTCATATTTGGCCTTTACAAGGATTCGCGATGGCCTCGCGATCTATCAAATCAGTGCTGTTCCTCCTAAACAAGTCTGCCAATAATCAACCGACCGTGGAGGAATTGAAAGCTTGATCAACTTTGAGCGTGGGATTGAACCATCGGTCATTGGTTGATCTACCACGTGTGTGTTAGGGTACCTGTGAGCACTGAACGCGCCCTCTCGGATTTGAAATACAGTCGCTAATCAGTATATCACCGGTCTTTGGACTCGTTCGAAAAAAGTTTCTGTTTATTTCCTAGTCAAAATAAGGGCTCTTCTCGACTATGGCTTGCCATGCCGTCTGTTTTCAATAAACCAGCGAATGATTACAAACATGTGACAAAGCCCTTGTGAAGAACAATGAATGAGCGCGAAGAAGACCAGTCATACGTGACTCATGTTGGCGGCAAGACCGGAGAAAAGTTTCTTGAAGCTTTATTTGATGAGTAAGTATGTATTTCAAAATTTTACAGTAACTCTAAAAGACATAAGTCCAAGATTTTCTCCCTGTATGTAGTTTAACCCCTTCGCGACCGTGGATCCACCTCCTCTGCATCTCCAAACGACGGTGTGGGAGCGCAGTAAATGTATCATTCTAATACCTCAACTGTATTATTGTTGTTATTTTCCTGCTTATAACAACATGATATTTCTACAAAGACAAAAATAGTACAAATGAAAAAAACAGTAATTTATCTGATGCGTTTCCACTCTGGGAATTAGAGATGCAGAGGAGGTGGGTCCACAGTCCCGAAAAGGGTAACCGTTGGCGCGTTTTACAGAGCTTCTTTACTATACTTTCAGGGGTCATTTAGTAGCTTGAGAAACTGCGATTCCAATACTGTGCATGGTTCTTGAAAAAGCCCTCTTATTGCGATGTAGCATCAAAGAGAATGTTACGCTTCGTACTCGAGTCTTATATGCAAATAAGAGTCCTAAAGGTTAACTCTTTCGGAGCGACGTTTATCCAAAACGGTGCATGTTTTTTTCAAGGCTTTCCAGGCGGAGAGGGACCTTTTTTCTCTGGGCAATTGGTGACTGTTCAAGAGTTTAAATTCTTGACCAAGAAGCCTTTCTCATATTATTGTAACAGTGAAAACAATATCACATTTCACACTCGGCTGGAGTCTGCGAATGACTTTTCGGTGGGTTTTTAGTAGTCATTCGATAGCAGAAGTATTGACTAAAAGTAATATTTCTGTAATTAAGTTTAATTATGAAGAATTTTCGACATAGCATTGAAAGAGCGAAAAGAAGATTACATTTTGCTGCCGGAATCTTCTCAGTTAAAAGGTATGTATGACCAAAAGCATGTAAGCATACAGAGAAAATTGCAAAGTTCCACATTAACACAAAAAAGAACGTGAGATTTTCGAAATTGTGAGAAAAGCCTGATTAAATAACGAAAATTGTGCGTTGCTTGCGAATTACGTTGCGCGATCGATCAACTTTTCTCCTCAAAGGGTCGAAGGAACTCATTTCTGAGACTATCTTTAGTCAGTAGGAAACTTTCTGCTTCTTTATTGTGACTGTGTCCCGCATTGAGGTACTTTTCAACAGGGATTAATTGGTACAGCGATTTGTGGCTGAGGATCAATTGATAGACCATTTATGTGGAGTGCTGTGCAAAAACGTTTGCGTCAGCCGGGATTCGAACCCATATCTCACTCTTTCCGGATCTGGGTTCGAATCCCGGCTGACGCAAACGTTTTTGCACAGCACCCCACATATTGGGCAGACTATAACATCATACCACTGCAAGTGGCAGTCAAAATAGAAAGAATTTAGACTGATAGACCTTTTATTTTGTTCCCTACTCTCTGACGTCCCATAGTTCTTGTAGGAAGAGCTTTGGATGATACCTAACTAACTTGTTAATTGAGCAGTGAATTGAAATCATCTCATAACTGATGGATTTTTTCTTCGAAAAATGGACCAAATTGTTAAACTGTATTTTACGTTCTCATTCCATCTGTTTTTTCCATCTATAAAGTCTGTGTTTTTATTTCTCTTTCTGTCAACCTCATATGCTTCTATGTATCCCTCCATGTTTTTGCAGCTCTTCAGAATTGCTCGTAGTGAAGAATAAAATATTGGCGTTCCAGTTGTGGTGTGTCAGGGTTTGGTAATTGCTTTCACAGTCCAAGTCAATCATATCCTGACATATATGCGTAAACAATGCATAAGCTTGTGTGGCGTGGTGGTTAGAGGTGCCCTGGGGACACATACGCAATTGACGGTTTTGTTCCGCTCCAAAGGCTCACCAAACATCTCATCCCTCTGGGTTCGGCTAATTGGTAGCAGACTTGGGGAGGATGGCAGCACTGACTCGGTGCAACGGTGGGCTACCGCGATTCAATTTGAAAGCCAGATATGCACTCAGCCACCTCTAGTGGTGTCCGATGAAGTCGAGTGCAAGGCTCATCCTCCAGGGATCAAACAACACCTGGAGCTTTAGACTTTCTTCAAAAATTCTTTATACATTCGAATAAATGACTAGAGTGTTAGTAACGAAATGGTAGAGGTGCTTGGCAGCATGCTACGTGGATTCTCGCTGTTTCGACCCATACCCTTGGTATATTAAGCTTTCCATTCCTCTGGAGAGCAAGTATAAGTGGTACTGGACTTGTTTGAGTGGACAATAGATACTGAATTAGGTCGTCGACTACGAAAAAATGGGTAAAAAGAGTTTATGTGGTGAAGGAAGTGGCTGGAAGGTGTTAAAGTGTGAAAGGTTACTTTCCACGTTCAAATCGAAATCAACCCGCTTTCGCTACATGTTGACCGTTTGGGTGCCATGTCGATTTCTCGCCTGGTGCGCGGCGCGGTCGACTAACTGGCAAGGCGCTCTCCAATGGTAATGTTGTAGTTCTGTAATGAAGTTTAGATAATTGTTGGCACTACAGAGGATTTCATCGTTAGTAATAAATAGACTATGACTGAAATGACTCCCAAAACGCTATCGGTAGTGGGAACAACGCCATTGCATCCTAATGAGTAGTTAAACAACCAATTACTCTAAAATTCTGTAGATAACAGCGGTCTAACCGGTCGACTTCCGCGGACCCAGGCTGGGCGTGTCCACCAGCGTCGGAACGACCCCACCCCCTGCCCCGACTAGTCGCCGCCTATGGTAATACTTTTCGCTGCAAGTCCGCGCGCGAATGAGTCCAAAACCTACCTGCGTGTCTTGCAGCGAGAAGTAGTACTGTATTCGGCGACTAATCTAAACAGAGGAGGTGGGGTCGTCTCCACGCTGGCGGGCACACCTAGTTTGGGTCCGCGAAGGTCAGCCTTTTGATTTTTTTCAAAGTGCAGGAAAACACGCGCGCGGCAGTGGATTGATGTCTTACGACGTTCTGTAATACCTGAATAAAAAGCACCTATCCAAGGTGATAAAAAAGGAAGGAATCCAAGAGTAAGAAACCTTAGGTATAACGAAATTCCAGAAAAAAATTATACCCACGTGCCTATTTTCCACCACAAACGGCTTTTATTTATGCAATTTTAGGGTATTCGTCAAGAACTGCACCCCACCACATACTGTTAGAAATGTATATCCTGCAACGCATTTGTACATTATATCATATATTTGAAATTTGACATTTTATAGAACAGTTTTCATGATTTGCGAGCAGTGTTGGTCATATATTCAGGCTCGATACATCGCTTCATGCATCGACGAAATTAAAATGGAACTACGTCAGGATTCAGTATATGTCAAAGCGAATGCCATAGAAAAACTCGCATACGTAGGTTCTGCTTCCTTCAACTTCCTTACACATCACTCTAGCATCTGACAAACCGTCTCTTAGAATGTATACACATATGCATAGGTACACGTATATGTATATATGCGCATATATGTTATGCATACATAAACGTACATATATATGCATATATGTATGTATATATACATATGTAAATATACAGCTTTCGTGTGGCTGAAATGAAATCTTTTTCTTAGTACGAGCCAATGTTTCGGCGATTTCTCCTTATTCAGAATCGCTAAGGTGTGTCGTCAACACAGCCTATTAATATTCTACTTTCTAAATGAAAATCTCCAAAAGAGAAATCTGATTCAAAGGAAAAGCAAATCTCTGTAATGTGTGTAACAATGCACCGGTAACTTCTTCCACCACGTAAATAGCCTAGCAACTCTGAGGAAGGCCAATTCGCCGAAACGTTAGCCATCGTTTTTGAAGAAGATATCCACGTCGCGAAAGTTATATATATATATATATATATATATATATATATACATATATACATGCGTATGTTTATGTACGTGTATATATGTATGTACATGTGTATGTACATTGTATATGTATGCGCATAAGGATATATACGTGTGTGCATATATTTTGTGTATATATACATATGTAGATATGTATATATATATATATATGTATATATATGTGAATGTATATATATCTATTAAGGGACAGTTCACGAGATGACTTTCATTTTTCATGTTGAGTACTAGATAGAGTCGGTCTTTTGATTAGTTTACTTGATAAGCAAATTCAGTGTGTTAATAATAATATCTATTGAGTTTGACATTACTGCACAATGAAAACACAGTGTCTTACTTTTCTGCGATTTAGCCTTTTCAAAGCCTGAAAAGGTCAAACTGACATGCGATCCGCTCAGCCAGTCACCATCATAACTGACCTCATAGAACTCAATACGTAAGCATTTAATCGCATATTAAGCGGCTGCTATTGGATATTCAGCGTTTTTTATGATCGAGGTCTACATAATCACTGCGGACCATAGAGAATCAAAACGATAAGTATCCAGTACAAGCTGTTCACTATGCAATTTGATGTTTAGGTATCAAGTTATATCTTATCTGCTTTGATCATGAAAATGTTTTACTGAGTACATTGCATGCCTCAATTGGACTAATTCAGGCTCTAAAAATGGCGAAACAACGAAACGTTACCTATTGTATTATTAGGTCGTTCCATATGTTTTGTCACAGGAGCAATAAACACAAAATTTATTAACCAGAAATATTTATTGCGCTTTTCGTATCGTTCAATTGCGCATTTTCTTGAGAATATTCTACTATGCAACTTTCCTATAGTTGCTTTGAGATGCATCTGTCGTGGCAACAAATTTGCTTGTTGGTCATGCACGAATGATGCGTAAGAGGAAAATGCTAGTGAAGCGACGCGCAAAATTAATGGAGTTTGCTTTGGACGACCCGAGCGCGACTGATCCTCCAAACTGTTTTTTCCAGGTTTGGGCTTTGTCGTCCTTTCTGCAGCTGCATCGTCTCTCCGTATTCCATTGATCCTATGCGCCATTTTTCCTTTTCCTTTTCCATTCATTTTCCCCTATGCGCCATTCGTGCATAAGTAGCAAGCTATTTTGTTGCCACGACAGCTCTATCGTAGAACAAGTATAGCTAAGTCTATGAAATGCAGAATTGAATGATACCGAATTCATGCAATCTCAAATACTTTGATTGCTAAATTGGTGTTTATTGCTCTAAGGGCAAAATTTATGGAACGAGCAAATATAAATGTGCTCAATGAATTTGCAATAGCGACCTCGTTCCTGCTTGTCAAGGAAAAATACTAGCTTCTACGGTGCTGCGTGGTGTGGAAAACTGTGACTTCTGTTGTCGCTTTTTCTGCAATACAAACCGTTGACGACTGGTCGCTGATAAATTGATATTATGTCGCATACATAGTGATAGTAGAACGAGGGCGTTGGTAGTGCAATTGATTGACACACGCCCTTGGAAAGGGTGAAATACGGGTCCGATTCCTGTCTGGGTTGAGAGTTTTGCATATCACTCAACATTCTCGGATATGAATCTATGGCCTCATACAGCTGCTAAATGCAATTGAATGAGAAAGAGATACTAAATTATTTGATCTATTCCAAGGTTAATAGATAGCGGCATATCGCATCGGTAGCGAAGAGTGTTAGACACTTATGTGCATCGATCTAAGCTTGATTATTCAAAGATACATAGAATTTTGTCCAACTAATTTCTTTTTCAGCTACAAATGTTGGGTTATGACATTTCGTGGGCCGCTTTTAACATTATTGAAGTGATGGCCTCAACGAAGTATACGGAAAAGCGTATAGGGTCAGTTTTCATCTGTTTATTCATAGCAATCAGATTTGCCATTATTGTTTTCGATTTGATGTTTTATTGTCACAAATGAGGGCGTAGTGCAGAGTATCAGTAATGCTCGGTGCAAGGCTCTCTAACTCCCGACACACTCCAGTAGTCAATCAAAGAATACCCGGAAGAATGCTCTGGCCTGGTCATCCTCGAGATTCAAAGGTCTGCTCGACCATTATTCTATGCCGTTCATCAAGAAGAACGATGCCTCAAGCAAGCGATGAATGCGAGGAGACAGATTGAATTCCAGTAGTAATGAGATTCGCTCAGTGAGAATGTGATACTAGTCGTAAAACATAGAACCAATGAAAACTGCTGTATTTGTGCTATCGACATGTATACCTGTGTTTCAGTTACTTAGCCGCTTCCCAGTGTTTCCATGACACTACAGAGGTCTTGATGTTAACGACAAATTTGATTCGAAAAGATCTCAATAGGTGGGTGGCACATGTTGAATCATACCAATGCATTCTCTTAAACATTTCTCTTCAAACAAACTAGCGTACTAGCCAATCCGATTTTTTGGAGCTTATATGTAGTCCTTTCATGACATGTTGGCTCAAATAATGATGAAAGGATGTATTGAAATTTGAGCGTGGTCTAAACAAAGCACTCGAGATAAAGGTATAATTATGAAAAAGTACCAGCCAATGAGCAATCGAGTGCACAACACTCTGTGTTAGGTGAGTGTTTCACTTGACATAAAGTGTAAAGCGTACGTCGTCGATAACTCTCTATAAGGAGTGTAAGGCTCCCGAGAGAACTGACTATAAAAAGATCGACAGACGACGGGTTCTGCTCGGCTGATGAGTCTGTAAGGACGAAAACACGTGTCTCGGGCTGTACAAGAGCCCTTACCAGACCACATGACATGTTGGCTCAAATAATAATGAAAGGATCTATTCAACTTTGATCTTGGTCTAAACAAAGCACTCGAGATAAAGGTATGCTTATATGTAGCTTATCTTGATTATGTTTACTCTATATTTATCATTCTTCAGCCCCAACATGTACGACTGTGGCATAGCGTTAGGAGGCCTATCCTGTTTTGTCACCCCGGATCTTGCAAGGGATCTTGCTAGCGATATTGTTAATCTTGTACGTTTTGTTTATCAAGAGCCTTAACAAGTCCAATAAGCCACCAAGAAGAGAAAATTTGTCTTATAGTTGTCGTCTTCACGTCCGTATACTAGGAAACGAGCTGTTCTTCTACTCTACAAGATATTTCTGAAATATCCGGAAGCACTTAGACCGACATTTCACCGATTAAAGGAGAAACTTGAAGATCCCGATCCAGGTAATTATCAAGTCGTGACCTTGTCCTGTATAGATCATATCATCCTTTCGTTAAATTTTCTAGATTTTCTGTACTAGATTTGATGATGAAGCTTTGTTTTAACGTTCTATAGGTATAAGCTTTTCGTTTTCATTCTATATTTTCAAATAAACTCCTTACCACGCCCAAACAGCCAAACCTATGCATGATAAGCATTTGAACATCTTGTGAAAATTATGAAGTGTCGGAATCATATGTTTTATACCGAGTTTTTCCTTGCGAAATGGAGGAAAACTCGGAATAGATGTCAAAACCACGTGCGACACTAAAATTTCACTACGCGATTGATCAAAACGTCCTGAAAAGCAGTGATTCCGAGTGTGAAATGTAATTTTTTTTTGATCTTACAACACTTTTTTAAGACCTCTTTAAAATCATTTACCGATTCAAATTCATGGGTATTTGTGGTGTGGATCGAAATCTTACAATCTTGTGAAAATCATCTACAAACCCTACCCTTGCAAACAAAGCAATCCGAAAACTTCGGGCTTAAGTCTCAAGTTTCTTGTCGTCGCTACAGCGCTCCAAGAACTCCCAAAAAGATTTTTCGAAACAAAGGCCACTATATTCAAATCGCCGGGATTTGAGCTATTGAATGGTTACTAGAAGTTTACGGAGAAGGCGAAAAAGATCTTAAAGGGCTGAGAAATGCGTCACGATAACGGAAAAGTACCCCTCGTGGAAACAAATTAGTTTACACTGCACAAACTGAGCGGTTTTGCCGCCAATTTTTTCTCTTGTACGTCAATATGATCAATGAATATTTGGCAGAAATCACGCCTTTCTATTTATTCTCATCGACCAATGTATTCTTTTTATCTCTTTTTTAATTACAGGTGTACAGAGTGCAGCTGTGAATGTCATTTGCGAATTGGCTCGAAAAAACCCAAAGAATTATCTCACACTCGCACCGATGTTCTTCAAATTAATGACAACATCAAGTAACAATTGGATGCTGATTAAAATAATTAAACTGGTTTGTTTCGTGATCGTTTTAACTTTTTAAGAGGAAGTTGAATGATCAATTATACTTTTTTTATAAGTCGTTTATGAAATTCCCCTAAGACTATTCTTTAACCGATTTACTTTCGCGAGCCCAAACTGGATATAAGGTCAGAAGAAAAATCTGGAATCGAAATCAGTTGCTGTTTCATGTAAGCGATGAGTTGCAGGCGTATTGTGCCATTTTCACTTGAAACCAAGTTTTAGGCCTAAAAGTAGTTTTCGAACGAAATCCCGGCGCTTTCAGCAGCTATAAATTATGTCGTATATATTCAGTATCCTAGAAGCTTTATCATATAATGTTTATTTCAGTTTGGTGCACTCGTTCCACTTGAGCCACGGCTCGGCAAGAAACTACTGGAACCTTTGACTAATCTTATAAATAGGTAATATGCTTATCAAAATGCGAATGGAAAAGTTTTCAAAAAAAAAAAGAATCATAAATGAAAAATGTCTGGAAAAAAAAGAAATAGAAATCTGATAGGAATCTTTTACTCGTTTTTGATCCAGCAACTTATGGCTAAGTTGCTTCGAAATTTCGTCATTATTAGGTTGGGAAGAAAGTTCTACGGGACTTGTAAATTTGAAATTGTGTGCGTGAACCACGAGTTGGCCATCACAAGTGGCGTCAGCAACTATCCTAGAATTCAGCTTTTATCTTTACGACCTAATTTGATCCACTCTTGTAACGCTATTCGTCTCTCAGGATCTAAATCAGTAATGTCAGCTCCATTATACCAGGAAAAGGAACTTGTCCGAAAGGAGCTTTTTGTGGATTGTTGGAGATGAACAATGAAGTTTTGGCTCGACCTCTTACATAGTTGTGATTTCGATTGCCATAGGGTAAAAGCGAAAATGTGGTTGAAAAAAATCCCTGCAATAAATAAAGTCAATGAAGAAAAATTATGTATCATATGGTGCTATCCTTCCAGGACGCCACGTGTGATTCTTTAGGATGTACACCGATCGTTATAGGGGGAAATAGCACTCAAAAGTCTGCTAACAATTTGTAAATCTTCTGATTTCAAGCGGTAGTCGAATATACGTTTGTCTCATACCGAGAGCTTTGACATATCGCCCAGCAACCTTGGATCTATAATATAGCATTATAACGCTCAAAAAAGCTCTAAAATAGAAGATTTTTATTGACAGTTCAAGTTTTGATTTACGTTATAAGAGGCAATTACGCGAAGTGCTGCTCCATCATCGTTATCAGTTCTTTTCAGCACATCGGCCATGTCTCTGCTGTATGAATGCATCAATACTGTGATTGCCGGTTAGTCAAAGATTTACTCAGTATTTCCATCACAACATATATCTCACCCTTTCGGTACCGAGTGTACATTTCTGTATACACTGATGCCGCGCCACGTCTCAGCTAGCTTCGGCTTGCTATAATGAGTGTGCCTCGGTACAAACTTGGTTTTTATCTGACAAGCTAACTTGATTATTCTTATACTTATTCTACTTATCTGACTATTCATAAACACCTACGATTTGTAGCCTCGCAATATTGTGTATGTTTATCAGTGGCATAGAATTTGTAAGAACTCACGGTACATATATGTTAGACGGCGGAAAATTTTTGAGCTCAAGACAATCGCGGGGCAGGTACTTTTCATAATAGTGTTAGCAATCACATGAAAGCTTAAATCACTCCCTACAACTGCACGTCGTTGGTTTTCCAAACACTCTTTTCTCACGCTATGACATTCAGAATAAAATTTTTTTTCCACACTCGCTTTTCACTGTCATTTTATGCGAGTAAAATTGCCACAGGCACGAAAAGCATATCAGCGTGTAGAGGAAAAAAATCCCCAATTAAATAACAATATTTCAAACGCGGTCGATCGTCCCGTCTTTGCCCTCCCCCCCCCCCCCCCGGCTCTGTGACCGGTAAACAAGATCGGCGAGAAGGTTGGTCACCTGTCGTCCCCTTGATCGTCGAGTGACTCGAGCGGGTACCAGCAACACTTCCATTTTTCTCTATCGCGTGCAAGAGTAGCCAAGGGGGAAAAGGTTTAAAGCTGAGTAAAATGTGTGGAGAAGTCACAGTGACGATTTGTTAGTAAGGTTGACTTGTTGACTAGTTGGCCTGATCTACCGCGTAGATCGATAGTGATTTGCCGCACAATGCGTTGAAACGGTGGCAATTATTGAGGATTTTTTCACCGCTTCGACAGAAACCTCAGATAAAACACATGGCTCTGATACTACGGAAAATCTCTACATGCTGCTACGCTTTTCATCCTTCCAGTTATTTGTACTCGTGGTAAAAATGAAGGAGAAATGTGAGGAGACGCCGAAATTAGATTTTGGATGCTACAGCGTCATAAAGGAGTGTTTTGAAAAACCGGCGACGTGGAGTTTCAGAGAGAGATTAAAACTTTCAAATGATCACTAACACTCTTGTAGAAAGTTTCTGTCTAGCAAATGAGATCGGCTTAAAATTTTGTCGCTGTCTAACATGTAAGTACCGAACTCACAACAGTACACCAAATGCTACCGGAAATTTATTTACAATGCTTAATTGTGGACATTTCATTTGGTAAGCAATTGGTTGGTTTATTGTTAACTGGGAAGCATTGACGTTCTTTCTACAAATACGGCTTTATTTTACTTTATTCATGTATGTTCTACTATTCATTGGTAATGACATTCCTTCTAATAACGATAGAACTCTAACTTCCGTTACGAAATTGAAACATCGTGATGATAACGCGCCCCACTAGCCGAGCGACTGCGCCGCGTGCGAGGTGAAATTCAGCACGGTACCGAAAGGGTTGATTACATGTAGTTGCACATTTGCGTGCATAATTGAAATATTTTACAATATTTTCAAGTGTATATTTTCAGTTCTGATCAGTATGTCGGCTGGAGGTGATCATGCGGCCAGTATACAGGCACTTTTTACTTGTTCTGATTGGTGTAATCCCACGTGATAGACACAATGTACTTTTCCAGCTTTGCGTCCAGAAACTTGGAGTATTGATCGAGGATTCAGATCAAAACTTGAAGTATCTTGGATTACTGGCTATGGGAAAAATATTGCAAACTCATCCAAAGGCTGTTCAAGCTCATAAGGATATTGTTTTGAGATGCTTGGATGACAGAGACGAGAGTATAAGACTAAGGTATCCGTCAAGATTTTTCTTCCTAGATTTGTTCGCAATTGAGTAGAAAGCCGAGATGTAGTTATTAGTGGGATCATGAACTTGTTCGTCCTTCGTCCACTCTGGTTTTTTTTTTTTGCAAGATACTCTGAGCGAACCAAAGCGGTGGCTTAGGTGGTGTAGTGGTAACATGCGCCATCGGTAAGGGTCAAACGCGAGCTCAATCTTGCCTAGAGTCGAGTTTTCTTGCGTATCAATCATAATTCCTAGATTATATTCGCAACATCATACCAGTGCGAGAGAGCGGTAGAAATAAAGGGTATTTTGAATGCTAATTTGCAGGTCACTTGATCTGCTGTACGGTATGGTTTCAAAGAAGAATATAATGGAAATTGTAAAGAAGCTAATGGAACATGTGGAGTCGGCCGAAGGGTCACATTACAGGTTCGACTTCCCCGTTTCCTTTTGAGTCCTTCATTGCTCATATTTTTCTTAGAAGGAAAAGTTTACAGGGATGAGCTTCTCTCGCGGATAATTGGTATTTGTAGCTACAACAATTATCAGTTCATTACCAACTTTGAGTGGTAAGTTGAATTTATTTCAGGATTTATTTTGTCGATAGGTTTTTTTGTTTCTCAAGCAGATTGTATTTTGGTAAAAAATTTGTTTACACAAAGGTTTTTTTTTTCGTATTTGTATTCTTCTACGTTTCATCATTCTTTGAGGTACATCTCTGTGTTGGTGGAATTGACGAAGGTGGAAGGAACGAAACATGGCGCGAAGATCGCCGAGCAGGTACGTAGAACCTGGACGAATAAAATTGGAAGGTTTTCAAGTGAGGGCGTAGACTGGATCTCGCATCCGAGGCTCACCAAGCCGCCATCCCTCTAGAATTGGCGAATCGGTCACTAGAGCTATCTGCGAAGTTAACAGCAGCGACTTGATACATCGGTAGTCTGCGTTGAGTCATTGTATAGACCAGATATGTATTGAATAACCTTGAGTGATGCTCGATTAAATCGGATGCGTGGCCTGTCCTCCAAAAATTGATCAACGGCGAGAGCTTTGTTCTTAAGTATTTATCTTATATGAAAGAATACACAAAGAGTAGTTATGTTGTTGGTGGTTTTCAGATCCAAGACGTTACTGTTCGTGTGGAATCAATTCGACATTTTTCCGTGTCGCAGATGGCTTTACTGGTAAGATGACCCTCATATATCGACGTTAAGCAATGTGTTTCAGTAGCTTTTACCCACTGAGCAAAGGCAGTCATTAAGCAAACTTTAGGTTGAAAATGCTCATATTTTGCTAGCCGGAAGTGCTCAACAACGTAACAACATTTGCGAGGTGCTGCTGACAGCTGCGTGGATATGTGGAGAGTACAGCCAGTGAGGTTTTTTTCATTTCATCCATATGATTTGATATCGTGAACTCTTTCGGTACGCGGTTTACCCTTCTGGGCCCACCGATTGCACACCACGTCTTGTCTTGCTGCAACTTGCGCTAATGGATGCAAATGGGATACTTATTCGAGGAACTATCGATTATTCGGTTCTTGTCCAGTATATGGCAACAAATCAAGATTCGAGCCCTTTTGCTGGACAAGAACTTTTCGTAGAAGTTTTAATGATAATTTGAAAGCCTAGATCTCTGGCTAGCGCGGCACGTAGCCGGTTTTTTTGAGAAGACCCTTTTATAACGTTGTAGAATTTGAGATAAAACTATGTTTCACATCGGAGGTGCAATTCAACTGTTATTTCTCTGAAAGCACGAAAAGCACATGAACGTGTAGAGAAAGTCCTTCAGTGTCAGAATCATGCGTTTGATTGGAGTTACTTTCAAAGCGGAGAAAAGATCCCTAGTCGAATGACAAAAATCGCACTTCAAATAAGCTCTAATGGTCGATAGTGGTGGGCCGGAGATTTGAAGCGGCAGGTCACCAGACTCCCCGGCCTTAGGTTAGCCTTTAAACAGGGAAGTCGAATATGTGGAACCCGATCTTATTTTCCGTGCTACATTTCAGGGAAGCGGTTCTTTCAGAATATAAGCACTGCGTTGAAACTGCTAAATCTTACGTTGTCGAATGACTAATAATAGTCTGGAGAAGGAACTCTTCCTTTCGAGAAAAAGGCGTGTGTGTAGCATAGAAGTTCTCATTTCATCAAAGCGTTATGATGAAGACTTTTTCGAAAACCGCCCACATACTGCGCTAGCCAAAAAATTAAGCTTTCGAATGATTGCTAACGCTCTTGTGAAAAGTCCTTATCCAGACAATGGATTAAATATTCATTTGTTGCCGTATGATGGCCAAGTGCTCTCATCCTTACAATATTTATGATTAACGGCTTGACAAAAACTCTACAAAGAATTTGTATGTATTAGTGGTATGCATGACATTTTCTCACAAAAATGTACATAAACACTTCCGGAAAAGGATTTACAGCGTCCACCAGCATCATACAGTATGAATATATTCATATTGTGCAGAATCAATTTTGATGAATTATTGATGGTTTTCAAAAAAGAATGATTTAAGCCCAAAAAGGGGTTGGTACGCCCAGGGTCATACACCGGTGTTCGGAGGTACGTCCTCCTCGTCAGTGACCCCCGCCCCACATTCAGCCCTGCATTGAAGCAAGGAGGGAGGCGTATGTGGTGATGGCACAGTGTACTATGACACTGTACCATCACCACCTCTCAGTCGATAGATCCTTGCTGTTAGATCAAAACTATATCAAAAGATCGACTGTTTCCGAAACCCCCAAAAAACATTCAATATAATTCCAAAAAAGTATGATTTAAGCCAAAAAAGGGGTTGGTACGCCCAGGGTCATACACCGGTGTTTCGGAGCTACGTCCTCCTCGTCAGTGACCCCCGCCCCACATTCAGCCCTGCATTGAAGCAAGAAAACAGTCGATCTTTTGATATTGATGGTTTTATTGTTCATTGGAATGCACTGGCGATTTCTTCAGTGGCATTCTATCTTCTATGGTCACAAAACCCTTTTGGTGACGATAGCTACTCATATTCAATTAGAAAGCTATGACATTGTCATTCGAGTGCGCCTCATCTGCAAGTCGACCATGCCGCTTGCTAAGCAAGAAGCTAACATGATATTCAAAGGATTAACATAATAGGTCCAACATTATAGATCTACTGATTACCATTTATAGGTTGTTCTGTATCAGCGTGGCACCTTTGATCAATCTTATCAGGTCTCTGTTTAGCTGCTTTCAATCAGTGTAATGAGTTTGTGACTACACCTCTAAGAATGTTGAGTGACGTGCGAGGCATTTCATTTCCACGGGGAGTTTGACCCGCCCGGGATATGGGGTGAAACGCGCGTTCAACTCCCACTTGGAGTCGAATGCTTTGCATATCACTCAACATTTTAGATATATGGTGACAATATCATAACATTGCTTAGAAACACCACAATGAAGAACTATGAGAATCTCGAGCATCCAATACTTGTAAGCTTAACGGAGGTCTGATGCCGACATGTCCTTACCGGACCGAGCCCGTTGAAAATTGACTACTGACAGCTCCGATAGTTCTTATCGCGGAAAGAGTGGTAGTGAAACGATGGTATCGATGGTGTAGTGGTGGTATACGTCTCGGTATGAGTGAAAGACGGGTTCAACTCCTTCTTGGGGTCAAATGCTCTTCACATCACTCGACGAATTGAGGCGTCTGTTTAATGCAGTTAATGAATCTGATTCAGGCATGTGCGGAATATCCCATCAGTGTTGGAATCAATGCTACGTGCTCGTACATCGGTGATGTCTGGTCATATTCTTTCCGTCTATGTTCAGAACATTGGAAAGTTGTATAGCACCCTGCTATCCAAGGCTGAGAAGGTGTGGTTGTACAGTGGATGCTGGACCTTTATCCATTTTACGCATTGTATCCTTACAACATTTTTATCTATTCGATTGTTTTTGTCATGTACATTATTCACGTGTAAGTCTTTTACTAATTTAGGAGGATGACTGGGATGCTATTGAATCGTTGGATAATCTCATGCTCTCCAAACTGGCAGATTTTGAACTTGCGGAGCATTTGGAGGCGCCAGGAACGAGTAAGTGATTTTTCTATCTCGTCTTATAATTTTTTTAATCAACTTTCGATTAATTTTTTCCTCGTATTTGCACCAATCAACATAAGTCACTCGGCATCAAGCAATCTGATGCATTCTTCCTTTTGTGCTGACAAGAGATGGGCACGTATTTTGGTGTTCGGTGGCTAATATGGACACTTTATAGGGCAGTATAAGTTGATCGGTGTTGTGTTATGCAAAAAAAATAAGGATTGTTTCAGGCATGTAACTTAATGGGTGTCTTGCGTGTCGTTGATGAAGCGCATACACGACGTGAGAAAATCGCCCATGATGTTGCGAGACTTTACGAAGGAGAGCTGAATCCAGTGGCAGCGAAAGCACAACGAAAAGTGCCAGTGCCTGAGGGGTGAGAGAACGTTTTCTTTCCACTGTGGTATTCATGGAATATTCTATTATTAGCAATACACTTGATTTTTACGAATACTTCACCGCGTGCATTAATATCAATGCATATAGAATGCTGAAGTAGATCAAACCGCATTCATTTAATTCAGTGCATTTCTGGATGTTTTGCCTCGCCAGGATTTTTGCCACATATTACATATCCACTCGATAACTTGTCTAACTTAGTTGTGCGCGTTAGGTCCATGAAAAGCTTTTATTTACTTTTGATAAGGCTCTTTAAGGGCGCGAGTAGTGCAGTGGGCAGATGTGCTCTGCAATGCAAACAGCGTCTATGGGTTCGATCCCCCCCCCCTTCCCAAAGGTCGCCAGTCCTTCCATCCCTCCGGGATCGGCGAACCAGTACCAGACTTGTCTGGGAATAGGAAGACTCACTATATACATCGTTGGTTCACAGCGAGTAAAGGTCACGTGTATTCAGTCACCTCGAACCATGCGTGACGTAATCCCATGTATCCCACATCTCTCAGGGATCGATCAGCATCATTTAATCTTAGTTTATCAATCAAGACTGCTTATTCTCAACTGATTTTCTAACAAGGTCTCACCATCATCTTGAAGGTTTTATACCAACGTATTTTTAAACTCCAAAGCCCGAAAAAAATTGCCAACCTCCTCTTTACATGTGCAATTGATGACCATAACATTAACCCTTACGTTGCCATGAATCCAACCCTTTGCGTCTCTAACCTCAACGTGCTACTGTTAGATGAAGCACGCTGGGTGTCAGACGCAATAAGCTGGAGGTTAGAGACACAGAAGATTGGGTCCATGGCTCCGTGAGAGTTAAAGGTGTGCACCTTCTTTGTATGAAATCATAATGGAACCCCATCTTTAACATCATTTACAATTTAGTTTTCTCTTAGGGTCTACATCTACAGTCTAAATTTAAATTATGTACGATTTATACTTCTTGTGAATACTGTTGAGGCATTCTAGACAATGATGTGTGTTACACATTCTCTACTTAGTTCTGAATTGTTTGGCGCGTTTAAGGAGTTTTCGTGGCGCGTAAACCGAAGCCCCGAGGAGAAGTTTACTTGGAAAATAAGAATTTCGAAGCGCTAAGTAGACGAAAGAAGGAACGACCATTTTGGAGGAATGCATTGGGCAAAAAATTAGGCATGATCCCACGTGGTAACTACGAAACTTTTGTGTATTTTCCAGTAATAGTGAACACCTGAAGAGTAGATGTGTTTTTTTCTTGGTCATCAAGCATTCGAGCAGCGAAGCTTCTACTGTTACATGTTTTAGACTTGATCTCGATCAGTGGATTGGTGAACCATGGCAGGAAACCTCAGAGTCAAGTGAAGAAAGTGATATTGAGAACACATTCGGACAGGTTGGGTATTTCAACTTATCTTTCAACCATTTTGTGTCCTTTTTCTCTTGGAATTTGGTGCTCATGTTTTCAGCGATTGGTCTGATATTGTCAATATTTATTAGTAAGAAGTGTGTAGAGTCACCATATATCTTGTTATATCTGCCAATTTCTAAGTTTGTTGTTCTTGAAATCACATTTAGTTTTTAGCAAACGGCATTCGTTTATTTGAATTTTCGAACAGTTATGTCTTGATTCAGCCAGTTCCTCGGGTTCTCAAAGTTCACCAGCTTTGATACTATTGGCGATAAGGATGGGACGATTACTGGAATGAAAGCGAAGAAAATCAAGGTGATTTTTTTAATGTGGACGTCTATCATCGAAGTTTGTGATAGCAATATGCTTACTAACTTTAGTACTCGTAATGTCTCAACGGTTATAAATGTATAGGAATCTGTGGAACTCTCTCCAAGTGAGATAGAGCGGCGGCGTAAAGCTCGCCAAGCTGAGCGAGAGAATAATCCTTACTATGTAAAAGGAACAGCCACAGCACCGAAACGTCCAACGAGATTCATGGCTCTCGATTCGTCAAATGCCAATAGTATGGATAAAGTGGAGATCCAGAGCCCACTTGAAATCCTGGTACTTTTATATGTGCCCATCTACTACAATTTAACGCTTAGGATTGGATTATAAAGCTTACAAGGTTTATAGGAGTTGTCGGATTGTCGCGTTATATGGAGCAACAAGATGCGACTTTGACATGGAAAAAGGCAAAAGAGGATACGAAGAGGAAAAAGCGTGGGAAGAAAGGCAAGAAGAGGCGTGTCAGTTGCTCCAGCGAGGAGAGAAGTTACTGTTGTACATAAAGTGAGTAGGCTCAGTTTTTTTGCTGTTTATAATTTCTATATTTTTACCATTTAGCACTGTTATGATATTATGAATAAACATCTGAGAGTATTGAATGGTGTGCAAAACATTGGACCTCGGGCGGAGTGAACCCGCGTTTCAGCCGTACCGGGAAGCCTTACTACCACCACACCACCAAGAGGTGCTGGCGATTACGATAAGTTAGAAGCAAGAATGATAGCAAAGCATGTCTTGGTGGTGTTATAGCAGCACGCCCCTTCAACCTCTGCGGTATGGGTGAAACGCTGGTTCAACTCTCGCCTGATGTCGAATGTTCCGCTTATCACGTACTACTCGCTTCCTATATCTATAACTCTGTCCATTTCGTGATCGTTTTGGGAGTCCTCTGTACTCTTAGGCAGTGTTTTCTAGGCTCTGCTAAACATCGTCACATAAGCCGCAATATTCGCAATCGTTCCCTTTTTGATTTAAGGTGAATCGTGCAGATGGAGAAATGCCAGAGGACGCGAAGTCGACGGATGAAGACGATAAAGATGCTGTAGGTCTTTTCTTCTACTTCGAGATGTTATGGTCGTAACGTTGTTTTTGCTTTCAGAGGATTCTTGTCATTTGAAATATATGCAAGTTGAGCTACAAGAATTTCTTAATCTTACTGCTTTTAGCAGTTTTATGATGTTGTAATAGTATATCTAGGAATGTTGAGTGATATGCAAAACTTTCGATCCCAGCCTGGAGCTGAACCCGAGTTCCTGTCCATACCGTGGGGCACGTGCTACCTACTACACCACCGAGATTACCGATCTGCTACCACTTTCTTCCGATATAAACTACTGAAACTATCGAATAATTAATCCTTAAGAAGTTCGGTCTGGTGAGAACACATCCACATTAAATCTAGTCAAGCTGATAGCTTCAGTTGTTTATATCGAAGAAAGAGTGGTAGCAAAGTGGTGGCCTCGGTGGTGGTGATAGCACGCGCTCCGAGATCAGTTGAGACCCGAGGTCAACTTCCGCTTGGCGTCGAAAGTTTTACATGCCACTTGACATTATCAGATATATGCGAGTTGGTTTTAGTCTGTTGATAGCTTTTGGTAATCTTATTCTCATATTATGTTGAGTTTTTACGCTTGACGACGTGATTTGGTGAGTTTAGCATGGCATATCGGACGAGTTTCGAGCACTTGACATCAACCTAGATGAGCCATTACGACCTGACGAGGTGGTGCGCGGGCCGCAAGCCTATAACCGTCAGTACCATTCCTCCTCAATATCTGCTTTGGTACCACGTGCTCCCACCACCATGCCTTATCAGGATGTTACACCTGTGAACAAGAACGACTCGTCAAAGAAAAAGAAACGGGAAAAGCTAGTAGACGCCGATGGGTATGTGAAATCTCACATTCCTGTCGCAATTGTTCTGTTTTGTACATTTGGTATATCTTCCAGTATTCAAAAAGAAGAAAAAGAAGAAACGGCCGGCAGCTACCACTCAAAATGATGGTCTGGACATTGACACTTGGTTGACGGAGGAGATATCACAGGCCACCCATGGCAGGGAATCTAGAGAGCACAGTTAGCTCTACAAAGGTGAGCACTAGTCGACTAGTATTCAAGGTGTTCTGACGATAACTTGCGTTGGTAACAAACTTCGCATTCAGACTGAGAAGAAGACGAAGAAGAAGAAGAAGTCTGAGACAGTAAGAGAGGCTTATGAGGTGAATTAACCGTCTGCCTTAACATTTTCTGGGAGTGAGAAATGACTTTGTTTTTATATGACTAAATAATGATTATAGGAAGCTTCCGGTGTCTGTACGCCCTCAAACCCTAACTGGGATAGTGGCGTATCGCCAAAAGTTAGTCATTGCCCTGGGCTGCTAAATATGAAGCTCTGCTCTAATTCGGATATTAATGTAGTGAGTATGTTCCATCTATCTTCTCATTGTCGTTCAGTTCTACTTGCGCTCCATCATTTTCTATTTCCTTATCGTCCTTTTCTTACCATACCAGAAAAACTTCGTAGGCCAATTTGATCTGATATGATGATCTTTTATGATAGGACTTCACATCATCGTCTAGCATAGGATCTGATGACTTAGTTGTAACAGTGGAATTATGTGTATCGGTCACTGGTAGACGTCGGCTGAAGGACATTGAAGCGAATGTGGTTGATACCATGTATGTTCAGATGGTGAGAGATAAGGTTGGTTGGTGTTAGACGACTTTGCACCCTTGTACGTGTTTTAAGTTATGTATCCTTTTCTTTACTTTATCCTTTCCCGAATAACCTATCGAGGATGGAGTGCACTCATTCCAATGCATGTGCACTGTCTTAGGGTATCCCGTCGCACAGAGCTTTCCCATCAGACTTTCAGTAGTCATTTGGTCATATTGATAAAAAGACGATTTCAGCAGTGTACTGATCTCTGTTAAGGTCTTTCTGATACGCTGTAGGAGTGGAAATAATATTATGTTTCACTGGGTGGCTTTACATTAGGCTCTTAATATCGATTTGTTAGCGTACATCGCGGCAATTCTGAAACCAAAAGTATTCCTAAAATTGCTTTCATGGAATGAGCGAAAACACGTTACCTTTTACACCAGAAGTAGTCATCTCTTCAGTTTACACTCCATAATAGGTTGTTCATATATTCAAAGCTGCGCTGTCAAGCGAAAATAAAAGCAAGTACTCACAGAACGATAGAACAAAGGGCTTTTCCACAAATCTAGTACGAGAAAGCGAGAAATTTCTTTGAAGCGAAGGAAAAACTTCAAAATCAACATGGAAATGAGGCATTTTCGATTCGAAAAGGCACGCGACGATTTTCATTGTTTATTCAGATAAATCTTCTTCCTCTTTCGAAAGAATTTCGAGTTCTTTTCCAGTGTTCCCATACAACACGATTTTCTTTCAATGATCACATAGTTCTGTTGCGCATATCTCCGAGTGCAAAATGCACATGTTTCGGCTGTATAAAGATCATTTCAAAAAACCATACTCACTTATAGAGTTACGGTTTTTTAAACTGTCGAGTAAGCACTGAAACTCTGTTAAGTAGCGATCTAATCTTAGCCGGCACAATAAAAAACTGGAAGGTCTTTATATAGCAAAAGTGCACTTTTGAAATCGCCGTTATTTGAGCTGTATAATAATCAGTAAAAGTCCAAGGCGAAAGCGAAAAGGGCTTCTTCTTCAAAGGGTTAATTGTGAGAACGAATGCTTTTTATTCAGTCTATGCATTAAGAGTAAAGTGCTTGGCCTTAATTAGTCTCTAAGGAATGTACCGTACATTCGATTTGATTAGACATCGTAGATGTGATTGAATTCATGATTGCTCCAATGATTAGCGGTGAGAGAGTTCGTGTATCTAGTCAATGATTATTTCACCATGGAAATCTAATCAAGATTTTTGCCGATCTTAAAGTTATGGATGATTAGTGTAGTAAAGGAACGGGACAAACCAGGCTCAATCCTGGGTGTATGGCAGGTTATGCCTAGCCATTTGTGCAGCACACGCCGCTCACCCGCTGCAGTATAAATCTACAGCATGTCTCGCATCAGCTTCTGGCTGTTGAGCGATAGTTTCTGTGATGAAAATAGGGTCACAGTTGAACTGTCTTTAATCACGTGATATCTATTGTTCGAAGCCTGTTGATAAATCTAGAAAACGGTGTGAATATTTATAGCCCGGATCGTTACTGAGAACGACCCTCGCACCCGGAGAGACTGGTGAACTACGGTTATACTTAGCCGTCGGATCAATACGATTTCACAAACTCTTCGCGGAACGATAACGTATTTTGCTGAGGTCAGAGTGCTACTTTCTACCACTTGAATCTCAAATCTACGATTGATAGGAAGTCGGTCCTGGAATTGAATTGTGATTGAGTGATAATCAGTCATAGTCCAAAGCAATTCTGTATTTTTACTGCTTTTTAGCAGTGGTATGATCTTACAGATGTACATCTAGGAATGTTGAGGGGTATGCAAGATGTCTGACATCAGTCGACGAGTTGAACCCACATTTCACTCATAATCGGGTGTGCGCGTTAGTACTTCACCATCGAGGCCATCCTTTTGCTTCCACTCTTTCTTCGTCACTAACTGTTGAAGTTGCCATCAATCAACCGAAGAGAAAGTGGTAGCTGAGTGATGGCTATCGATGGTGTAGTGGTAGCATGCGCGACCCGGTTTGGATGAAGCGCGGGTTCAACTCCTGTCTAATGTCGAACGTTTTGCATTCCACTCAACATCTTCGAGGTGAATATTTCATAAGCTGCGTTTAGTTGTTATTCCTATCATGTTTTACGTGAGGTGGTCTACTCGTAACATTACTTATTCTCAGGAGGAGGATGGTTCGATCACGGGGAAGCTCGATTTCAAATTACCTCTACGAAGCACAGATTCTCTTGTTGCGTCGACAATTAGCAAGTCAGCTTGCTTTTTCTTAATCAATTCGATATATAACATCAAACATATTTGCTCAATTTATTATAGGAATGAGTTTTCACAATTGTTAGCTAGCGATAATGTGGAGTGTTCCGCAGTCAACAGATTTTACTTCCCAATACGGCTTCCGTGACCTGCTTACAAGGGTCATGGTGATAGGTCACTTATCAGGTGAACATTGGCATTGTATAAGTTTATGTCGTTCTCATTTTACGGCTTTTACCAATATTATGGTGTGTAAAAAAATGCACCTAGGAATACTGGGTGATTTTCGAAATCTCAGTCTCCCAAACGGGTGTTGAACTCGCGTTTCACCCATACTCTTCACGTGCTGCCACTACACTACCTAGGCCACTGCTTTGCTACCACCCTTTCTTCGATAAGAACTATCGAAGCTGTCAGCTTAACCGGGTTTAATGCCGATGCGTGTTTACCGAAGCGAACCCGTTACAAGGTTGGTTGCTGACAGATTAAGATAGCTACTATCAAAAAAGAGGTGTGGTAAAGCAGTGGCCTTGGTGGTGTAGTGGTCGCCCGCATCCCTGGTGTAGGTAAAACGCAGGTCAACCCTGGCTTGGGGTCGAATGCTCTACATATTACTAAATATTCTGGAAATAATAGCATCATGTTGGTCATACTGTTACATTGACGCTGCCATAATAGTGTTTACTTTAGTTTATTTCTTACTTCATGTTAACATTACCATCTATCAGTTATGCTATTAACAACAAAGATTTAATTATTAGATTTTTGTTGATTTCTCTTCTTTTTCTGCTTTCGACACTGATTTTTTTGGTGAACGAGCTGTTTCACTTTTTTTTCAATAGTTTATACTTATGCCACAAAAGATATTTGCAGTAGTTGAAGAGGTTGGATCAGCAGCGTCATTGTATGCAACAACTACATCGGGCGAGCCTGTGTGCGTACTGCTGAAGAAAGTAGTGGGTTTTGAATCTCATATTGTTATTAAATTCGACTTCCATCCTTTCGATACGATGTTGAATCATCGCCTGACACGCGGCGCGGTTGGACGGCAGGCGGATTGCACCACAACAACATTTTCGTAATCTCGTAGTGAAGTTGGGACTTATGTAGTTATAAAAGAGGGTTTTATAATAAGTAAGAGAGAGGATGTGAGTGAGGAGACTTTATTAGGTTATCGGTAGTAGAAACAACATTAATGCTTAATAAGCAATTAGACAATAGTCTGTTACTTAGGAACATCTTTTTTCGTAAATGTATGTATATATTTCTGTGAGGAGTTGTTATAAATTGAATGCTGTTAAATTCATTTCCTTTGTAAAGTATCATTAGGTTGGTGCGAAATTAATGGCGGTTCCAGACCGTGGAGCTTTGAATAGTTATAACTGGGCTCGAACACATCCTTCTTAGTCAAAATAGGAATCATTACAATCAACACATTCTTGCGAACGAGAAACAAACTTCGTTATTTCTGTCACGTGAATATCAGTGTCTCGAGATTTGACGAACTTTTGTAATGCATTTTCTGCATCTTGTTGATTGTCGAAGCTATTTCCGTGCAAGAAGTCGAGATTCTTGAAGAAGTGCTAGTCGCGTGGCGCGCTGTGCGGCGAATGTGGCTCATGAAGCAAAACTTCGTAGCCTAATTCGTCAAACTTTTGAAGCGTTCGTTGTGCGACGCGAGGCTGTTGGCTGGCTGTACTCCAACCGTCATTACTTTTGCACTAACTCTTTTCAATCTCTCGATTAACTTGGAACAGCGAACAACTATTGAATAGTCGACATTGACTCTCTCTGCAACGTCTCATTTAGTCGTAAGAGGATCAGTCTAGATGTTTGCTTCTAACTGGTTGTTGTCAACTTCCCAAACCGGCCACTGTGTTTCTCATCTTTAAGGTTCTCATCTCCTTCGCGAAAGTTCTTGAACCATCACTGCAATTTACGTTCGTTAGCAGTTCCTGAGCCATATGGGTCGATAATGTTGCCGGTTGTCTCTGTTGCTTTGCGATACATTTTGAACCCACGACGTGATTCGGCCATTACTTTTTTACCAACCAACGTCTCTGCCGTAGTATAAAATACATATAATAGTAGTAGAGTAAGCATCATTAGCGGCATGACATAGTGTGAGAAGTTGCTCAAACCGTCATTACTTTTGCACCAACTTTATGAAGCTCCTGGTCATAGTTGTCGAAAGTACAATGAGTTTGTTTGAATGAGAACCAGAATAATTAATAAGTTTAACAAATAGATGCCACATTTGTGTTGGGACGCGCACCCATAATTGCACAAGCCCCGATAAGCCGAGACGTGGTGCGACGTCAGTCACCCATTCATGGGACACTTCGTACCAAAGGGGTGAACTGAACATCATGTGGTTAGGATATGATCAACTTAATATTTATTCTGTCCATAACTTTTGTTTCTTAGGAGGACAATGTCCATGTTGGCTGCAAAGCTGGTAATCAAGAACTTGTCAATGCAATTGTTAAGGATTTTCAAGATATTTGTATGGGACGATAAGCTTCACCACTTCTTTGTGTTGATTTTTCACTTTTTTCTTTTGTCTTTTATCGTGACATTTTCAATGACGTCATGTACAGGTATTTTTGTAAATGGAACTCAAAGCCATCAATGGTGTAATCTATCATGACCAATTTCTAAACGTAACGGTGAATTAATAACGATGTACATTGACAAATCTAACGAGTAAACGGAAGTCTGCGCTGATAGCATTCATTAAGACTAAGAAATACGTGGAACGTGATTTTATGTTAGTAAATGCCCATGGAACTAAGCGGGTTTTTGTGTCTGCGTTATTCGTAATTCAGTGATGTGAATCGCTTTGACTTCAACTTACATTACTTGGTTAAAAAATTTGGGTATAAAAATACATGCTTAATTACTAATGATGCGTTCAAAGTGTTATTGCCCCTCCGAGTTCTTTGTGAAGACTGCTATCAAGATGTGCTCATCATGATTGCGAGGAAAGTTCTCTTAGATATCTGCGTTTATTGTTTATTTATTCATTCGTTGTGCTTCTTCTGGGGTTTCTTTGCTTACATTCCTCAATTTTCTTTCTAAGTTTGTTTGTAAAGGATTATGGCTGTATAGACCGAGCAAATATTATGTGATTGTTATCCTGTTGTTTCCAACACCCTATTCTCGTTTACTCTTGCTTGTTAGCCACATGTTACTTGAGTAATATTGACAATTTTTGCCCATATTGCATTATCTGAGATCATGAGACACCTCTAGCTTCGAGAAAACATCTGTTAACTGTTCTTTTAGATGGTATTAATTATGGTGCTGCAACGTATCTATCAAGCAGGCATATGAGTAATCAACTTCTCTCTAATTCTTAATTGGCTGTGAGTTTGACTTGTTCATGAAAATGTCCTCTTGAAGCTCCTAGGGCAACCATATCTCGTTCCTCGTTAGTTTTGTTATCATTTTTTTACTTTTCACTTTGCATAACGCCCAGTAAATCTGTTGTAGTGATAGGCAGTGGGTCGCTCTGAGATTTTTGTAAGCAATACTCATAAAAATTCGATTCTTTCTCTATACAATGCAGTCGATAATGTGATCGAGATAAACAAGATGTGCAAACAGCTTCTATAAAAATACCAATATGTAGTGTTTAAAAATGCTTGAAAATAAAAAGCAGCGTTTCACATTTTACATCACATTTCACATGATCCGTCATCATATCGTGAGGATCCTAGCACTTCACTCATCTGATTCGTTCCTCGAATTCATCGTGCCAAAGTCCTTCAAACCTTCACGTGTTGTTCCCACCGCTGCCTGAGGATTTCCCTGAGAGTGTTCTAGAATGGTATTCGACTCAAATCTTTCAGTCCTGAAGATAATCGAGTTTGGGTGTCTCCATTTGGATTCAGATGGGCGTCAGAGAGGCGGCTCGAATCTGAGCCTTCTCCCTCATAGAATACATCTCTCACTGCTACGCTGCAATGTCCCAGCCTTCAGAGCAATATTTGCAAAAACAAAAGCATATACATAGGCTTTCTTTTCATTGAAACCTAATGAGAGTTCAAGTAGAAAATATGTAGGGTTCACTGTTGGGGCATGTGGTCTTGCCGAAACACGCGATATCGCCGAAACTGCAAGCCAATGACGTCGCAACTTCTAAAAGGCTTCAAACATTTTCACAGACTAACTGAAGGTTAATTTCTCACTGCGAACGAAGGAGATCTATAACCTTTTACAATCATATGAAAGAATCTCCCATTCTTGATCCGCCTCATTTCCGGTGTTGGGCGTTCTAGCTTAACCACAAAGTTTATTCTATGTTTCTTCACTAAAGCAGCCCTTTCAGCATTCATCACAGCTCGCATTGATGCTTTCGTGTTCTTGAAGTCATCATTACATGTGACTGTAATATGTTGAGGAACTAACCCTCTACTCTAGTCAAGGGATCTGCTATTCTCTGTTTTTCAGCTCAAAGCATTTTTTTTTCGTTGACAAACGAACACGAGAGCGCGTGTGGGCAGTGACTAAAGTGCACTGCAACACATAAGTGGTAGATGATTTTATTAGCGCTCAAGCCACATCGGGACTTCCATTTCTCCGGGGTCAGCGAATTGGTACCAGACTTGTCTGAGAGGACAGAAGCACTGACTTGCTAGATCGATAGGCCACCGTGAGTCATTCTAAAGGATTAATATCCATTCAGTCACCTCAAGTGATGCTTGATATAGACGAAAATTTCTTAGGTATTGATTAATCGAGACCTTTATCTTTAAGCTAACCCGAGATTGACAAAAATCCATGCAGCCAATATTTTCGGCACCTTCACATTTCTTGGAGCGGGAATGATTCGAGTCGATGATCCGGTCGTTCGCCTTCGTGATCTGAATTTCATGGACTTCAACAGGGCGTGTAGTTGTTGTTCACGTGGCGACCTCCTATTACACAACACAAAAGCAAGAGAAATTATATTGCAAAAGGACTTATCGTTCATGCTAATGTGACCGGTCGAAAATGATGTTCTTGTTCGACGATCTTTCGTTGGAATCACGATGACCATCTCGACGGACACTCAACTGGAAGTCCAATTAACGGTGTTCTGTAATTAGTGTCAACTGACTGCTCATTACATCATCTAATGCGTTTCTTCGGCAGGGAGTCCCATTCATTACCTGCAAAACACACCGTAATCGATCATTCACCGTGTTATCTAGTCATCGAATAATTACCAGCGTTAATTATGCTGTTAAGGAAAAATCATATATAAAACTGTTTTGAGCGACTGATCAGCTTGCTCAAGATGCACGATTTATCTTGGTCTCTGTGATTTTCAGCCACACAGTGTTTTGAGCCAATCTAGTTGTTACGCATTGGTTTCAGTGCATGTCACTGTTAGAGACAAAAATAACCTTGACGGCCTTCTTGAGTAAATCTGGTACTAACATAGCAGAAATTGGGAAGCTCCTGAATTGCATGCAAGACACGAAATCTTCTGTTTTTTTTTTTCGCAGACGTTCGTACTTGCAACGACAGCGGTTGAAGAAGTATTTTCACAGCTAGAAGCGACATTGTTCAATAATGGATTATCAGTGTAGTCGGCACCTGCATTTCAATTAAAAGACCTAGAATAGTTCTAAGCAAATCTGAGGTCAATGTGACTTTTTAGACAAACAAGATATATCTTCAATGATTTATACCTCATCGTAGTATAGAAGTGTTATTGGGTGTCAAACAGTGTCGTTGGGAGCACCATTCATAGTAAGGTTTCCCCATTGTGCATTGTGGAAATGAGCAGTTTCACTATTCAGTCAAGAAAAATAAGAATGGCACTCGATCTGTGGAGTAATATTAGGTTGAGGGAAAAGTTTTTTGACGCCCTCTGAAATTCAGAGTTTATACATGAATTCAGTTGGAAACGACAATGATTATTTCTCAAAATAAAGACCATCATTATCCGCAATTTTCTGCCAACAAGCTGCAAGCTTCCGGACCTGCTCGTAATCGAGCGCCGTAGCACCTGGACTGTAGGCTGGGTGCTGCGAGACTTCGACTTCCAATTCATCAAACTTTTCCTTAGTCTTCTTTACCGTGTGACGTAAAGGCATTATCTTACTGAAGCGCACGTTTTCAACGAATCAATGAATTATGACGAGCTATAACTAGCGTTGCCGTGAAAGTTTCTTATCGAAATTTGGTTTTTATTCGTGAGACATTCCTATGAGTTCACAATAACCTATAGTGTGTGAAACAAACTTAAAATCTGACTTTTTCGTAGATGTTAAGGAAGTTTCTCCTCAACTTAGTATTTCTTCTTTTCAGTCTCCCAGGTACTGTAGCTAGCGAAAAACTAGCCATCACATATTTATTGTAAGGAGTAATATCCACATTAGTTTTTATCATTATCAACGATATTTTTACCATATCACCAACGCTAATATAAAATGAAGCAAAAAGGCTTCTAGGCCAAAACCACGAGAGGCTTCATTTATGTTTCTCGTTGCTTCTGTACCCTGTGCCCACCCAGTACACCCTCTCAAATCTACTGGAATTGATGATTACGCAGTGAATTTATCCCCGAAAGGCAAACTACCAACTTTTATCAGTTTCTTCCCAATACTTCATTTGTATATATTGTCGTTTAGTGTCTGCTACTTAATCAATTTAATTACTTTGCGATACAAAAATACTTAGCTTTGCAAGAAAACATCTTGAGTTGGCGGTCGTTAATTCTGGAGAGGTAGGCTTTAGCTCAAAGTGGCCTTTGTAGCGGCAAATTAATGAAATTTTTGTATAGTTTGGCAACTGCTGTGCTGTCCGCTTGTGCGCTCGGTGACAGTATGCTGATGACCATCTGTTAGATGCATTCCACAAATAGTTACTGCTCGTATTTCACAATAATTGGATATAACGCGATAAATCTGAAAACAAGTTTAGCACTTTGAAGTAATGATTTGTGAAAAAGCTGAATTTTTTCAGAAATAGTATTACTTTGGTACTTGGTACTTAGGTAGCATCTTACATGTCCTGTGCTGCTGCTGCCGTCCGCGAAGGTAAATTCGATCGTGGTTTCTCAGAAGGCCAGAAAACAGTTGTGCAAAGTTTTCCCCTCCCTTCCCTCCCTCCCTCCGTTACCTTGATAGTCCCTGTGCTTTTAGAAAGATTTATCGTTCTGAAACTAAGAGTCTTCCAGAGCGGCAGTATATCACAAGTATCTAACGTGCTATAAGCGCATTTAGCCCACTGGTTAGAGGTGTCCCGTGAAGTATACGAGGTCTATGAGTCGATCCGTACCCAAAGCAACCAAACAAGCCACCACGAGTCATTATGAAGGTCAGATATGCATTCAGTCAACTTAAACGATTCTTGATGAAGTCAAATAGATGGCGCATTTCTCAGGGATTGATCAACGCCGCGGCCTTTATCTCTTATTCTTTAAAACGCCTGTGAAGAGTTCTGCATTGATAAGTCGGATTGAAAAACAAGTGCTAGGGATATTTAAAATAGCCAGCCGAGCATGCTAAACAATGAGCAGAACTTCGGGCAGGAGTTGAACCCGGGTACCACCCATACCGGGGGTGTGTGCAAGAGTGCTAGCGGAGAATCGCCTCGGTGAAGTAGTGGTAGCGACGTGGAACTGGTAGGAGTGAAACACTAGTTCAACTCCCATCTGATGTTTAGAGTTTTACACATCGCTCAGCGTCCTTGGATAATCGTGGGATCATAACACTGCTATGGAAAAATTCTACAAGCAAAACAGGAAATATTTGTTTATCAATCAATGCCTAACTAATTAACAAAAAATAATTAATCCTGACAGGAAAACATAAGGAAGAAAAAAATAAGTCTGTACGTACTGCGACTTAAGGAAAAGTGTACAAAGTGTGGAACATGTAGAAATGAAATATAAAGCTGAGGAAAAGAGCTCGGTGTTCAGCATACAGGAATGGGGACGTGCAAGCATTTGTATTACACGTATAGTTACTGCCAGAAAAATCTCACCGCACGTCTTACACACTGAAATTGCAATACTACGTGTAAGCTGCCCAAAAATCATTGTTATGTCGAACAAGGGTGAAACATTGAAACGCAGAAAGTAAGTTCAAATCAGAATTTAGTTGTGGTGATTGTCTGACGGTTGAAACGAATCACTCATTACAAGGTATAAACTCCAGTCAAAACAACTATGGAAGTAAAATGTTGTTTCAAAGTTGGCAAAATGATTTGAAATCAAAAGAGATGAGCACTACGGTTCACATAGGTGAATAAACTGCTCTTGTTTCAATACAAAACCAACATATACTCTTCACATCTAATACAGTCACAATATAAGTACTTAGGATACGTTTGTTTGCTTCAAATAACGGAGACATCAAAGCACTTCTCCAATCAAGGGCTAAATTCCAAGAGATTCAACTTTTAGGTAATAACTTGTGGAGGAAATCTTTGAAAATCAAGGTGCTGTTGAAGATGATTTCAGAAGATTTGTATTCTTCGGAAAGCTACATTTATACCTCGATAGCTTACGTAAATTTGTACTTCAGTGCCGAGTGTATAACTGTTTCGAGGGCCCATTTGTGTTAATGAAATATAATTCTATGTGCTCAAGAAAACCGAGTATTAGCGAAAGATTAAAAACGCTGTAGCGTATAAAAATAGAGTGGAAACAACTAGACCAAATCTTGTCAATTTGTTCAAATGAAGTCATGTTCTTGCTTAGAACTCTCAAATATGTCTGCATGGAACGTTAGAATTGATGGTTCTCTCCGTCAACGTCTGCATTGTACGGTCACACTGATTAGCGTTTTTTTTTCTTTCCTAGGTTTTTTCTGTTGTGGTTACGGAAGTGTTTGACTGAATAGATGGTGAGACAGTTAGACTTTTCCAGGATGTGGAAGTGATGAGACTGCGAAATGTTAGACAGTCTAGACTATATGTTGTTCAATAAACCTTACTGTTAGCAAACTCATTTCTCGTATTGATCAAGGAAATACGAAAACATTTGATCAAAGCCGAGGTTAATAGAAAGTCGGTCTAGTCTAGCCTACTTTGTCCAGTTTTTCACCAAAAAATAAAGAGGAAATGGTGCATATCAGTTGCATGTGTTTCAAAAATGACTAATCGTGCGATTTTGCTTGAAAATGGCAATATGCACAGCTACACCAACCAAACTCGAGTCTTATCAAGAACCTTGTTTCTTTTCTTGAATAAGGTATTAGTTACCAATACCAGATACAATAGTATTTGAAGAGTTAACAGTGGGGTCATAATCTCGTGCTGCCAGTCTCCATAGCAAAGCGTTATGGCGAATTAGCTGATGGCTCCCGCGAGAGGTCTATGATGGAACGAGCTGATCAGTAATGAGTGATGAGCTTACCATTGGCCAAATGGCCTGCAACAGGTTGCCTTTTTGATGCGATAACGTTCAGCCACACGACCGTCGCACGCCGCGAGCGATTGTATAGCGATAAGAGACGATTTAGATTTATGGTAGATTAAACGCCCATCGTTGCTGGTATTTTTTGCTGTTGATAAAAAACGTTGTTGCCGAAGAAAAAAAGACAGTGAATTAGGCGAACTTGCCGAATCCGGTCTTTCAATAAGAGTGCCTGATGATGAGCAGGGCTGCCATGAGATGTGTCTCTTCTCAGAAAATGGACATGAAAATCTCCAGAGAACTCTGTTTACGTAACTCACGTGTTGTGAAATCGATTCTCACCTCATACTGTGATTGTCCTAATCAGACCACTTTTTTCCAACGATTTCAGTATTTTACTCTAGTTCCTTAACTGATAATTTCATGATTCCAGATCCCTTTACTGGCCACTAAAAAAATCGCAGCACTAATGGAAAACGGAGTGTAGTAGGTGAAAGCAAGGTGCTTCCCCAGCCTTAATTTGAAACTAAGAAGCTTATATGTTTACTTTTCAATTCTTAAAGAACACAAACTAATACAGGCAGAATGCTCTTTATTCCCATTTCATGCTGATATGCTTGGAATAAAAGTTACCAAATATTTCGACTTGCAGTGAAATCTGCGTTTCTTTATTCCAACATTTAAAAAGCTCATAAATAATAATATACAGAGAAAATACTTTGCATCAAATGCATAATTGTTACCTGATGATTTTGATTTGAAGGCGAAAACAAGATACCTCGTTTATCGCATCGTCATCAACTCCTAAGACTCATTAAGACAAGTCATAATGAGAAAAAAACTGTCGTTTTTTTCGGTTCGAAAAAACCTTGCTGACGTAACGATAGTGATTTCGCCAAACAAAAACTCTCACTTATGTAATGCTTTATTTATGGACATACGATCTACCACTGAAAGGATAAGGAATAAAGTGTTCGGCGTTGACAAATTCCTGAAGCATTGCATAGTGCAACAGATTTGGCAAAACATCAGGGCGAATGACTGAATGCATTCTGGAGAATGCGCTCACTTATAGTGACACACTTGTGCATCAAATTACTGGTGTTATCCCTTCAGAGAAATGCGGTTTCAATTTCACACTCATGGATGGATTGTGGGTTTCGTGAAGCTCCAGGTGCGGAATCGATCTGAAGACTATGTGTGCGATATGAGACACCTTAAATTATAGCGCTACAAGTACTTGTACGATTTTCTGATATTTTATTTTATCAAATTATTTTTCTTCACCGATCCCGTGATTGCAATTTATTGTGCGGATCCAAGCACTTCTTGCATTCGAATCATCTCCAGAGATCTCTCAATATTTCAAGCGTTGCTTCGAGTGTTGCTTGGAGATTTTATTTTCTTGGGGGATACCGTAGAAAAGTAGTTGAGACGATTCTTCTTGGAATTTGTAGGCAGTCGATCTAGGGCGAACTATAAGAACTCCGTTGACTGACTCCGAGATAGTGATGGGGAGGGGATCGAACCGACTCCTTGCTTATCATGCTGCCTTCTGGTACATCACTTTGCTCAGCATTACACTACTCAAATAAAGAAAGAGAGATCACTTTTCCAGTTTATCAATCAAATTAAAACTGGAAAGCGACTATTTCCACCCGTTAGGTCAGGAAGAGTAAGGAGGCGCGGACCGCTTATTCCGCTGCGTGAGGTTACCGTAGTCGCATTGGGCGTGGCCAGGCATGATAGCCTGATCGCGACTGACTCAGTTGATCCTCATTCACCGGTCATATATGGCGTCATGGGAGTATCCGTACTTTCCTCTGTCTTCATTGGAGCTTCGAGTTCAATCGCCTAGTTGCTCATTACCATTATCGCACAATATCCCAACTCAGATGCTGCCAGCAACGCATAGCCCACAAATAACGCAGTCCAATCGGTAAGCTTCGCTTATGGTATCATCAAATATCCATTGGGATCTGAAATGAAAGATTACTTCGCATGTCCGTTATACCAGTACACTTCAACCTTGATTGTAGAGGTAGCGTAATGTAAACTAAGCCATTGGAACGTCTTTCTCCAAATGAAAATCGTTGGAAAATTGTTCTTTTTGTGGTGACAGTCTAAAAATCATTAGCAAAAATTGTGCTTTGAATTAAGACTTGTAAGGACTTTTAGGTTTGTAAGATTAATGAGTCTCATTCATTCCGTGCAAGAATTCTGGCATAGCGAAAATTTTAAGGACTAATTGTTTGTTGATCTCCAGCACTGATTTCTGTTTCAACTTTCACTTACTGCTTTACTGCTTATTTACTTGCTTCTTTTTTTACGGCAAGGTGTATTGCTACAAGAATGTCTAATATCAGCAAAGCTCGGGCTACCCTCAGAAAAGTTGCTATATAAAGTTCCCAAAAAGTAGCAGAGGAAACTTCGCCAATTTTCTGGAAAAAGCTGTTATTCTACACTTTTGTAAAGTTTAAATAATATAGATTGTATGTTGCCGTGTTTGAGCTAGTTTTCTAAATTGAAACTTCCGCTAAGGCCTTTTTGTAAGTTAACCGTCATCAAGCGAATCATAAGTAACTTTGCTGGCGTCGGATTGATGCTACTGTCCGGACAGGAATTTTCAAGCCGATAACGATTCAGCGATAGTTGTAGGAATCCAGGAAAGTCGCGTCGTTACCAGCCACCGCCACCACAGCTGCTGCGAATGCGACGAAGTGCAGCTAACGAACGTGAACGTCGCCGGATGAACACCTTAAATGTCGCCTACGATAAGGTACCTACACATCTTGAGACTCCGTACATTGGAGCGATATAAGTTGTTTTGATTTCCAATGTTCTGATTAAAAAGAAGTGCAGAGCAAAATACTAGAACGACATGTTCGCCGTGTTTCTCAGTTTCCGGCATATACTTAACAAATAAATGCACTCAATTAACGCCTTGACCGGCCGTTTTTGTATAAAATCAAAGATGCAAAAGTTTTCAGATGTTTAAATTGTTGCTTCCTGGATTGTCCAGCCTAAGTTACTGTAGACAGGAAAGTGTATTAATTTTTCTACCTACGGTATTTCGAACATTTACGTTGGTCTTGATAAGATGGCATATTATTGATGAATTCAAAAGCCATTTTGAACATGACTGACGTGCATTCAGTTTTTTAAACAAATTACTTCTAAAAACTGCATCTATCTCAGAGATAGCCAATCATCATAAAAATGAATTGTTGGCTAAAGCAAAAATTTATCAGAATTTTGAGTAGATAGTCTTTATGACTTCAAACTCTATGAAGTTTCTCCTTATGCAATCACTTGTAGGAAACATTTTGCTTTCTTTGATATTTATTCTTCTTTCATATCACCGAACTTGACCGACTCTTTACTTGTTTACTTTTTTTTCAATATTGATGTGTCATTAGGACGAGGAGCTAGCGGCATACGGTCATTAGTTGTCGTCGAGTTTTGAATTTACAGCACATCAGGTCTCACGCGATACCGTATCAGCTAGCTGTCTCAAGGACGACCACTTAAAGACACACACACAAACCAACAGACCTTAGACGCTAATGAATGATATGGCACGGACGTTAGATATGCACGTTTCGCGCACCTGTTGTCTCTGCAATCGTCACCGATTTCAATTTACAGCTCTCATTCAAATATTCTTCATTAAACAGGTCCATGAATGTAAAAAGTAATTCTGTGATTTTCTTGTAATAAACTTTCCATGAAATGCGATGTCTGGTACAGTAATGCTCCGTAATTTCGAATTCCTAACTGTGGACTTCTATGAAACCTATTTACGCAGTGAGTACTAGAAAATTTTTTGCACTTCCAAACTTGTGTTTTTCGATGGATTGTTTTTTATTTCATTTTTTTCCGAGGTAACTCCGTTATCAGCACTCTCGTTAATCACCACTAAGCTGAAAGGAGCACTAGCTGACCTTACTTATCTTTGTTGCACACCGAAGCAGTCCACAAACTTTGCTTGTTCAGATAGAAAACGCAGAGAATGTAATGACTTTGGCACGTTACTTCAAAAACCATTTGAATAGAAGGTTATTTAATGTGATCAGCAAATGATAGGTTGTCTCCAGAGCGCAAAAAATTATTAGAGTAATCGAAAGGAAAGTGTTAAATACTACATGATTTGAATATCACAGACAATCCGTTGAATACGGATGCGCTATAAATTAGGTGAGATAGCAATTTTAAAGCTGATTTTATGTCACAATAGTCTCTCATTCTATAAAATTGATATATCTGCACCTCTCTCGTCGCACGTAGCACCCCACTGTTTTCCACAATGTTATGGCAACTGAGCACATCTTTGCAGCAAATAATTTTCATTACCGGACGCCATTACTACAACATACTTTTCCAATTTCTTTCTTACAAAGATGCATTGCGTGTGATGGTTCTATAAACCCATAAGCACCACTATCATCTTCTCATTTCCTGCATATATTTCACTATTACAGCTCCGTACTGTTCTACCCGAAATGGACTCCGGACGTCGCCTGTCCAAGTATGAAACGCTACAAATGGCTCAACAATACATCGCTTGTCTTATGGAAATACTTGGCGAAAACAACAATAAACAAACTAATGAGAAATGACGCTTTAGACTGGTAATAAACAAGAACGACTTCTCTGCCTCCTCATACTTCAGTTTTGTACGTTTTTATGGGTATTTTCAACCATCGATCTTATGGAAGCATCTCATGTGTCTAATGAATGTTTTATGAATTTAAAAATTGTATTTGCTGACTTTAAAGTGGTCAGGCTCCAACATCCGCAGAATGTTGAGCTTTTGAGAGTATGAGAAGAAGGAATGATATTGAATCTAGGTACGAAATTGGAAATAAGGTTTCTTCTTTGAGAGAGATGAAGGATTTTTTATACAGTACTTTGTAAATTCAAGCTCGTTTCACATCGTTCTTTAACGAACTCATTTCAATTGCAACATTTATAATCACACGTCTCACTCTCATTTCACTGCTACACTAGAAAAGGTGACTGTAAATGGCTTGCTACATCAATACACAAAGTAGTCCCTACAGATTGCAATATGACTAAGGAACAGTCAAAATGAGGCGTCACGAGGGGTAAATATCGCCGGACAAGAAATACGCGGCGGTCAACTGTTATCAAGAATTCTTGAATAACGAAGACTTTTATAAAACATGGCTGTTATTCAGTGCACTGTGACGGAAAGAAAAGGTCAATGATTCATAACAGGACGATTTGCGGTGAAACATATTCGACTGGAAATTGTCTGCAGCAGAAATTTGATTGCACTATTGAACATAAATTGTGGACTGGTTCAAACACAAAGATTTACGATGGTGGAGCCAAATCGTTTTTTAGATAACTCTTAACTGGCTGTCCTAGGATTTTTCTAAGCAATTTTCGACTATTATTTGAATAGTAATTTACAGACATTCGAAGAATATGTGTTGCGCAGTGATAAAAGGCGCTTTGCAGTGTATGCACGGTCTTTGGTGCGATGATGTACTCTAAACAAACCAAATTGTCCATTTCATTGGTGTTGGCCAGACTTGTCTCCCAGAACGATCTTTTACTGTTCATCCTTTACAAGTAGTTGTATAGATTGAATATGTGGGCTTAAAGCACTTTTACGAAGCTTCAGTTGAATCCATATCGTAACCGTGGATTGAACAACTCTGAATGCCTTTGATCCCTTGATAGGAATCTATTTTGAAAGATGCACTAGGTTCTTGTATTGCGTTGCATTAGATTATCTGCCTTGAAATCTGAAAAATATAATAAAATACCCAAAGGAATCATAAGATTTATCATCAATGCAAATTATTTCTATCTGTTTCAAAACATTTTAATGCTACGCATTTTTTGACAACCAATATCAAAGCAATATTTGAAGAGATGAAAACTACACATATCTATGGAAGATATTTTGCTTCATCTCTGGAGCTGTGTTTCTATTACATATTTCTAAGTACTCCTTCAATATTGAGTGCGTTTAGGATAGGACTTTCAACACTTGAGGAACAAGTTGCAATCTTTGCAGTTTTCGGTACATGACGAAACCTGTAAACATGGACGATAGATTGGGGGCATCATTTTGTTCTGCTAGAAGGAATTATTGCTTACTATCGGCTTCTGAGTTAGATAAGAGCTTTAAAGCAGTAAAGTGGAAGAAAGTGTATCATAGACCTTAAAAACCATAGGTGCATCGTGGTAGAGCAAGACGAATTGTGTCCTGTAGGCAAAAATACATAGTCTTCACTGGTTTCTATTTATCACAATGTCGTTTAACATTGGCTGAGGTATATTGGCTCAAAATCAAAGCGGAAACTATTCTTTGCAGAATACGTTGCACTCAGTCCATCTCAAGAGTTATGTTCCGGTCGAGTTTGAGCCAATTAAATATATGAAATGGTATTTATACATTAAAAAAGACTGGCACCTCATTGGATACACTTCTAACTTCTTAGGACGAATTATTTAGAGGGTTTAGAGTAGTGATCTGCGCGCTATCAAAGTTATGTTTAGAGCAAACCTACCTTATCCTAGCAAAGATTTAAGTACTACAATCTCATCATACAAATCTTGAATGAGGTATGCCCTCTCTTCACCTAGTGTACCTATATAGGAAGAAATACGTTGACAGAAACGATGCCTCTCTCACCACCTGCAAAGCACAGTACCAACTACTTTTTCGAAAAACCAAAGTTCTGTAGACGGATTCTTCAAACCAAATTTATATCTGTAAATGCAATGCGATAACTCTGTTGTTAGTTTTCAACCTCACCTTCCTTATTCACTCTTCCAATGATAGCTTTCGAATATGCAGCGAAAATCTAAATCGGTCACATCCGCTTCTTTGACTCTGATTAATCATTTACATGCGCTCATAATCATCAATAATAGCTCCGATGACACTGGATGGCTACAAGTTGTAATTTCATCCCACAATTTACAAAAAAGCATGCTCATGTGTACTGTCGTCTAGCAAAGCTATATTCTTCCCGCTGATCAATACCGCTTAGTTCTTACGGCATCTGCTTGGTGACTATTTCGATTCACTAGGTCGCATAGTGTCACGAAATTATTATGCTACCGTTCCTAAACGAGGCTCTCGAATCTAATCGAATCTCGACTTTATATCGTCGCTGTTCTACGACAGCAGGTCAATCAAACACATGACATCCTCGGCACTCTTACACTACCGAACTTTTGCACAGTACATTTGGTGTAGCCATGCTAGCAGCTCTCAAGCTATATGCCGTACTCACATTGCATAGCTGTTTCTACCATTCATTGTTGTCCTTTGAATTTCTGCAACTATTATTCGAATTTAGTGTTTATTCAGCTCCCGTTCTGACCGCTTGAGCTGACTCAATTCAGAAGAGCAAAGAAGCGTGAGCATGTAAATTTATAGCAAAATCTCTAGGGTTCTAAAACAAAGCGTCAGTATCTAAAAGGAAATGACGAACACAGTTTGTGAGATGGAAAACGTAGTGATTCTGTAGTTTTTATTACCTCAAATTATCTACCAAATGAAATGCTACTGTTCATTTAATAAGTATATAAGAGTTCTTACAAATGTTCAACACTGGGGTCATAAATGTTACTAGTTAGACTGCAGTAAACTGCATTTTCGACATCGTTAAGGAGCAAACTTAATATTCAGATTTACGTCATGAATGTCAGTTTTCATAATAGTAGCTTTCGTAGCTATTACACTATGCGAAAGTTCGCATCCATCGAATCAGTACCCATGCAGTAGTGCAACTACCGATGCACTGTCTTCTGCTGGCTGTGCGGCTGGCTGGTCAGCTACTTCGGTACTGAAACCGTTAACATATCCTATAATTAAAAACGTAGTGGTGTTAAACAGGCTTGGCTAATTCCAAAGTCCTTTAGAGATAACTGCCAGACTCTGCGATCTAATCATAGGCGCCGCACAATATAAACATCGCGAGCGGTAAGATAATTACAAGGCCCGAAGTTTATGAAGAAACTGGTCTTCGGATTTTTCACTGAACACCGACTAAAGTTTATATTGATCATTATAAGAGCAAGCGTAGTGAATCTAGATGTTTTTTTGTAATACTCAAAATTTTATATCATCGTTGGTCGCCTTGCCGGTCTATAGACCTTTTCCTTGTACTACTTTGATAACGATGTCACCCGAAGGAATTGGCGGATTACTGACAAGTGACTAGCGGTAGCCATAACTAAACTGAACAATATGCACTGGAGGTTACGCTAGATTGTGTGGCACCATAGACTGCTCACAAGGATGGAATAGTTTTCGCTATGATGAAAATTCGCCTCCAGTCCTTTGAAATTCTACCAATCTTGCAAATAAGTATGAGATAAGGCCTCATTTGATAGGCGTATAATATTTTGTAGCATGATTCAAGCCTTTACAACTATTCATGTCGGACTGATATCATTAAACTACACTTTTCCACTGATTTATCACGGATGAGCGTGTTTCAAGCACTGGAAGTGGAATCTAAAATGGAGATTACTCCACCCAACAGGAGGGATGTAGCAGGAGGAAGTACTATACAAATTCTCCACCTTGAACTCTGTGATACTCTTCGTATCGTCTCACAAGCGGATGCTGTGATGCGGCTCTGATATTCGAAAAAATCAGAGATTACTGCTGGTTGTTGTCCTTCTCAATTGTTAACGGATTTACCTAATTGAAGAAGTGGTCAGTGCTCCATATGAAAATCCGAACTGCAGGAAACAGAAACAGTATACACATGCACACTTGAAACACTACTGTGAAAGCACAACATTCAGTTTGCTCTAACGATTCAATATGGTGAAATTGAGTACACCTGTCAGCGTGTGGCTGGGTACTGGCGCTCTCCATGTGTTGGATCGCTGCGAACGACGGCTGTTTATCAGCAATTACCGTAATTAAGGGTACAATGCTATGGCGTTATTCGAATAGGAGATGGATGGCCCAAGATTTTGCCTGTCGACAAGATAAAATGAAAAACCTTCTTCTCGCATTGTGCTTGATTTAATGCTGAACGTTTGAAACCTAGTTTCTCTTAGGAAACTTTGAATGAGACTATATAAGTTATTTAGCTATTTTAACTGTACTGATCATCAAATCAAGAAACTTTTTCCTATTTGATGATTAGTTCTAATGCATTTGAGTTTTTGTTTCTACTATCATTTATAGCAGCTTCTTGCAATGAGTTTGATACACAACACTTATATATCTGTCTTAAAATACAATTGTTCTTAGAGCAAAAACGGTCGCATGCTTCGAGAGTATCGTCACGTGGCGAAGCAGCGATAGAATCTAAACGATACTCGTGTAGCATCAACAGTCGTTTTTTGCTCTCGAAACAATTTCTTTTTTGAACAAATGCATAAGTGTCTTATATTAGAATAGCTGCAAGAACTGATCTGAGCTTAACTAAAAGCAAAAACTTAAATGAATGGAAAATAATCAACAAAACACGAAAAAGTCTGGAAAATTTCTTGCTAATCTAATATTTTCTTTGACAGAGTCATCAAATTTGCCTACTCTTAGGCTTTCTGCTGTTGAATAAAGGCATCAGGCTCAAATCAAAAGTTCTGGCTTCACCGTACTTATCTTTCTAAGAATTTTGTAGTGCATTGTTAAAGATGGCCTGTAAAGGTCTAATCTCTTATTCAATTTCGCACTCCAGCTCAGCAGGAGCGTTATTCTTCCAATTCGACAAAGTGCCAGTCTTGTCTAGGAAAAGAGCAATACTTGTAATTGATGCTCATCGTGAGTCGTCTTGTAGTCACATGCACATTCAATCAGTTGTGCGATACTTAACGAAATCAAGTGCATGACTCAACTCTTGAGGGACCGTTCAACTCGTAGAGTTGTATCCTCTAATTCTTATGACTTTACGAATGACGAAAAAGCTATGCATATTGCATTTCCATTTTTTCTAATGATTTTCTGCTTAAGCGAGATCTTCATCTGAGAGAATCGCGTAGAAAGCATGAGAGCTTTTTACTACCACTTACAAACTCATTACTGAGCTATTGCTGTAATGAAAACAGCTCTCACACTAATTCACTCTCTCATTAGACTTTCAACATCTAGCAGACCTTCATGCCAAACGTTAAGCGTTGAGGAGGAAAAACTGAATATGACCTTTGATGAGATTTTTCCGAGAAACTAACCATTTTTTTAACAATGCAGAAATTGGTGGGCTGTAGAAGTCTTATACAAACATCAATGTGTTTAGTATGAAACAACTGAAACGAGAAAATCGTTAGAGAAACGAGTTGGCAGTGCTCTTTTGAAATTTTGTAGTTAATACTTGTGCATAATTAAATCATCCATAATAATCGAATAATAAAAATAATTTTAGTCCATTGAATAATCCATTACGATTGTGGTAGTTATATTCAGCACTCATTTACAACAATCTGTGATATCCTTCTCTAGTAGAAATCAGTAATACAACAGACGTGATCGTTGCCGTTATTCGTGCGGCTGGTGATGTCGTCGAGTCTATCCATCAGCCGTTTTGTGGTCGTCGAACATCACCGACGTCTCGAATCGACATCATGTAACGGCAATGTCAAAGGTCTTCGTGTCGCTCCCGAAACGGCAATTATCAGTAATGCTCCTGCGTCGACGTAATGTAAAAAGTCAGCGATGAGATGACGCAACGTTACGCGAACGGAAAGCGGTGCCGCTGGCCAATCAAAGTGCAGGTGGCTGGTAATTGGCCAATGACCGATCGAAGTCAATCCCGTACACGTTTGACCGCACATGCCGACACACCGTAATGAGGTATGAAGAGGTTAATCACCGCCAACAATACGATCGACCGACAGTGACCACCGTGATTGCCGCCAAACACGAAAGCAAAACTATCCCAGCGGGTAGTCGCTTCATGTACTAAGCTATTACCAGTTGCTAAAAAATCAATATTTTCTTTCTTTAGTGGAGAAAAAATTGTTTTAACATTTTTATAGGCTCATAATTGTAATCCATACACGACTTACAACTTTTGAAAAGCATTCCTAAATGAAGGATAGAGCGCATTGATCCATTCCTGATGTATGCGCCATGTAATAATCTTCATTAAGCATCGTTTGATATAATTGAATAATATCTAGACCTTACAATGACGCGTGGGGTCCTACCAACGTATCAGATTAGTGCTACTTCTTCCGGGAAACACCTGTTATCATAAGCATCGATCCCAGAGGCATGGAGGGTGTGATGGGCCTTATCTGCGGGATCAAACCATCGACTATCTAGTGGTTGGCTACGTGCGTGTCGCAGAGCACTTCTAACCACTACGACACATGCGCTTCTGAATGTATCTATAGAAAGGGAAGTTAGCATTTGGGACGGTGCATCTCGAGTGCATACGGATAACAAATTATGAATGATTGGAATTACAAGTTTTATGAAATACGCAATGATATGAATGCACAATTTCGAAGATTTCACATTGCATGAGAAAGAAATTGAAATACACTGACTGAGTGTGTAATAAGATTCCTGTGCTTTGTAGAACACGAAAAATTGACGATATGAACGTACATCCAAACCCTGTCCAAAAGTTGAAGAGCTGTATGGGAGTCTGAAGATAGTAGCTAACATAGTAACAAAGTAGTGAGATCGAGCAAAGAGGTTTGGAGGATTTCAACAAATTAGCGGAGATCATATTCAATTTCCTCTTTATAAACACTGAGAGCTATTTCTCCAAAAGTTTACCATCCAGGAATTTGAAGAATGACTAATAGATCGGAAAGTAGAGCCTCCGTAAAATTGGAAGTTGTACGCCTATCTTAGAAGCCGATTGATGCGAATGCATCACATAGTCACAAAGAAAGTGTGTCCATACCGTCAGATCTAGGGAAAAAAAGGCATTCGTAAACAAAAAAAGGATTTTACCTACTTGATGGTTACAACAGAATCATACAAAAATAAGAAATTCATTAACATTAGCTTTTCTTATGAACCCATTGCCATAATGAAGTTTATATGTGAAGAATCATTTCACAACGCTTATTATTTCATATTCACCGTTTGCCGATAATTCCGACTCATCTATAAGATTTCTTATTGGCTGCCTCCTCGACGTCACGGCTGCTCATCAACGTGAAACCCCGACCAGCATTCATTTGACGTTCGATGTCCGTCACTGTGATAAAACCATCATGATCGGTGTCCAAAGCCTGTAAAAAGTTCGTTTGCTATAGGTCGCCGCATCATAATTAATGCGACTTGTCTTCGCATGTACGGAGCGGATTCTAGCACATATTCCATTCGACTTTTTCCACTAAAACATCAACAACGAATATCTTCGGATTTTTTGCGCATGAGTCCGTTGTTGCTTGACTTCATTAGTGTTCTTGATTGTTGGTAGAGTCGCCTTTTTGTGGAATTCTTAGGTAGGTAAACTAGGGAGTCCTTATTCAAATTCACACTTAGCGAATCAGACAAAGCGCAGTTTCAAATTCCAGAACCTGAGCACATATCAAGATTTTCGAGCCTGTCGAAGCAACATCGTGCCTGGGGTTGACGGCATCACTATTTTCAAGAGATAGAAAAGTAGATACTAGTAACTACTCGCAAAAATTACAATAAGATAAAATTTATACTATTCAGTATTAATGAGTGATGTGCAAAACTGTGAACGTCGGGCGGGAATCGAACTCGCAATTCACCCTTACCGGGAGCGCATGCTAAGCAATTGCACTTCCGACACTTCTGCCATCAGTCATCACTCTTTCTGCAACAAGACATCGATTCATCAACAACCAACAGTCAACAGTTGGAATATTTGTTTGTAACATCTCACCACCGCTAAAGCGGTTAATTAAGAAAAATTCCACTTGGTCGTGTATAATTTCGTATCAAGCAGAATGCTGTTGAAGATGTCATTTGGTGCAAATACAGTAAGGTGAAAGTCAAGATCGAATAGGAGTTTTAGAAGAGGGAGAAGCTAAATGTGGGCACTCAAAAACCTAACTCAACGGATTCGCTCACCAAAACTGATGATAATGACGTATACCCTAGTGGTAATGATGCTGTTCTTCACGAGCACTGTTCTAGCTCGATCAGCAAACTAATGAACGATGTCGGTACTTAGCAAACCGCTCATTCCTCCGTTGTCGCAAAATTGGCAATAGGCCTATGTGGGCCCAGTTCACTGCCTCTACTCCTCTTAGAAATGCTCTATCTCCGTTGTCTCAGAGCTTTGGGGAGATCCGAGTTAACCAGTAATCAAAGACATTCAGGGCGAAGACGCAGAAACCCTCAATCAACAACTGAACCACACGCGAAATGTTCGAAGACCATCGTGGACGATGGATGCGAGAAAACGATTAGAATGCAAGTCCTGGCATTTGTACAGCAGTTGTGAGATACGGTTCATTCAAAAAAAATCTGATGGTAGGAAATGTAACATATAACACCCACCCGAAATCGTTCCAGGGCAAATTTTCGAATACTTATTTCGTTTGCAGTTACCTGTAATATAGACTTTTGCTTAGCAGCAGATAGTTTGAAAAAAGTTCAGTCATTTTTATACTAAATAAAATACATATCATACGATGTGTAACGCTCAACTCTTTCATACCGACTGCGGAATGACTAACAAAAGAAAACAGTGCATGAAATATCTCAAATGCGTATGAGAACAATTATTGGATCAAATGCGCACACTACATTTCTAAATGTTTCGTATTTTGGAATACATCCAATATGTAGATGAAGTCATCACTGATTAACTGTAAAACTGTTCAGATTTCTGAAACCCTTTCACATACTATCAAAGGAACAAAGGATGGAGCTTTCCGCGTTCATCAGTTCCTGAGAATTGCACTACGCGTTCAGTATCATTTGCGGCATCTCAGAGAGAGTTGGATACATATCTAGCTTATGTGATGACTCATAGTTACCGAACAATGCATGAAGTCAAGGCTGGTATCTTCTCAGAAAGCCTGGTACTAGTTTTCCGATCCACAAAGGATGGAGGCCTTGATGAAAATTGGACCCGAAATAAAACTGGTGACCGTGTATGTCTTGAGATACACTTCTTATCACTGCGTTACAAAGCCCCTCATACATCCTTTAGCTTGAAAAAAACACTGAAAACTATATTCCTATCTGTAGAGTTAAAAGGATATATTGATGAAAGAAAGAGCTTTCAATTGAGAAATAAAGGTCACGTCACTTCACATCACTTCTTCCTAATTTCAGAGTGCTTATCTCACCACTCTCATAACGAAATTTTCTTGATGAAAAGCAAAGATTTTCCAGTAGTCAGCTTTGGTGTGTACATATATATCATGTAGATTTTTGCTATATTAATATAAAGGATAAAGAATAAAGCTCTCGGCATTGATCAATCCCCTTGGGATGCGCCATGCATTCGTCTTCAATTTTTAACTTCGTTTGATGTGATTGAATGCATATCTGGCCTTCACAAGGACTCACGGTGGCCACTCGCTGTATCGAGTCAGTGTTGCTTATTCTCCCAAACAAGTCTGAGACCAGTCTGGTAGCTATTTATCGACCCCGCAGGGATGGATGGCCTGGTGAACCATGAGTGCAAGATCGAACCGACGACCTCGTGTGCGACAGAGAGTAATTCTAACCACTGCGCCAAATGCGCTCGTATATTAATATATTTACATAAATTGCTAAGAAACATCAAGAAAATTCATCAGTATTTGAACAGCGAGATATTTCCCGAGTGAAGTGAACAGATGTTTTTAATGAAATATATGGAATATATACATTTCAGCTTGACAATGTTGGTGACTCTAAAGGTATACTGAATGACGTGCTTACCCATCGATGATGATTGACCGCTGGCATGCCGATAGTGACAGCACCGTCTCCTTCGGGCAAACTATATAGATCGAAGATGCTCTGCACGTATTCACAGAACTCCGACTCGCTTACGAAACCCTAAATCCGAGATCTTTAGGATTACCTGGTTAATGCAACCGTGCCCATCTACCGCTGTATCTTTGCTACTATTAGGTATCTAGCTAAGTTTCCGAACTTGATCCAGAAATAAAAAATTTCTCACAAAAACTAGATTTTCTTTCACCTATTTTGTGCAGAATTTTCAAGCGCATCGCTTGGCATATTTCTGTACATGCTTGTACAACAATGGAGTCGTCACGGAAAGACATTTGCAACTTACTGCTATACGTGTTTGAAGTGGGGCGCAATGTTCAAACTGCATTTAACAACGTCAATCGCGCAAAGGTCGCCAAGTTTTGGGTAGAACTACGGCGTATAAATGATTTACATAGCATCGCAATGGAGTACTAATTTTGCCAATCAAGCAAGACCCGCAAGACCGCGTGAAATTGATCGAGAAGCAATCATTGAAGCGATTGGAGATGATCCGACTTAGTCAAGGAAACAAGGAAGAAGTTGACCGATTTGGGCTGGGAGCACTTGGATCATTCAACGTATTCACCAGATCTGTCCCCATCCGATTTCCATCTCTTCAGATCATTGGAGCACGGACTGGACGAAAAGAAGTTTTGAAACATCAATCACTTGCGTCGAGAATTGACTGGTTGGTTTGCATCGAAGAATGATGAGTTTTATGAGCGCGGAATTGATTTGTTGCCGGAGCGTTGGCAGCATTGCATTCAGGTAGACGGAGACTACCTTAATCAATGTTATTTCATGTTTTCAATTACCTGGAAAAAATAAATTTTTCAGTTTTTGGACTAAGTTCGTAAGCTTAGTTGGAGACCTAATACATGAACTTCCCTGAGATCTACTGGGTACTATTCGACTATGTCGATACGGGAGTGAGTAAATAGCAAGAGTATTTTGTCGCTGTATTCCGATGTAAACGCATTAACTCAGTTATTCAGTACTCTATAAGTAAGCGACTTTGCTAGTATTAAGCGAAGTTCATAAAGAAAGGACAATCGTTAAGCGGTAGACGAGCCCACATGCAAAAATTGGAAGATCTCCGTGGGCAGTGGATAAGAGAAGGAAGAAAAATGTAAACGGAGGGATCTGTTCATTAGATGTAAAAGACGATTTGTACCAACGCGATCGACCGCACGCCATATGGATTCGACGGCCAGCATTTTCCTAACCACCTCCCCTGCCCCCCCCCCCCCCCCTTTCCCACTCGCCTGTGCTTAGTCCACACTCTAGCCGAAGAAACAACGTCGGCGTATGTGAAACTCAATCTTATTTTCCACGTCACATTGTATTGAAACGATATTTTGAGAAAAGCAGCATGGCGTTGGAATCACCGAAACTTAAGCTAACGAATGGTTACAAACGAGTTGCGAAAAGAGCTCTGCCCTACGAGAAATGTGTGCGTTTGGAACACTTTGAAACACAGATGTTTTCCATTTGCTGCAGCAAAATAAAAAGACTTTTTCAAAAAACAGTCACGTAGCGAATTAGCCAGAGTTTTAAGCTTTCGAATGATTAGTGAAAGTAGACTGGAAAACGGAAGAGGTCGTTTCTTCATATACCACCGGATAACAAAAAAGAACTTTCTGCAAAATACTTACAAAATGGCTAATAGGAGAAGAAGAACATTCGAGAAGCATTCTTAATCTCATAGATTAGTAACTTTTTAGACGCCACACTAGTCTTGATTATAGTCACTCCAACGTCCAACGTTGATCCTTACAGCTCGGAAAAAATAAATAAAAGACAGAAAATCGTGGCTCATTTAATATCTACTGCATAGATGTCTACATGACCTCCATACAAAAGTATCCCCTTTACCTCGCTCGTTTCTGATTATGTAAAGCTGTCTTTTTTCGGAAATTAACAAGTTAGCAACATCACGCAATTAATGGGCAGAAAAGGTTCACTTACTTTCAAATCAGGTTTCAAAATTGCAAATACAAAGGTTGCTATGTGCGACGTGTCATTTGGATCTCGTTGATTTTTGCTAGAACAGTTAGCGTCTTCGGTCAACTCCCACAAACAGATGATCAGATCCTTAAAAAATATCAGTTCAGAGTTCTAGATTGATAATATGGAAGAAAAATGATTTACGAACGAAATGATCTATAGAATCAAGCTTAGTGACGATCACTACGAGCTATAGAAAGAGAGAAGCTAAGACTAAAAAGTGTGTACCAAAAATCAACTATGATTTTGAAAGTGATGGCCAAACCAAAAATGGCTAGTGTACCTCAAAGGTGATGTGTGAATGCCCACGAGTGCTTGTAATTGCTGTAAATAACCGATCAGAAAACTGGAAGTTGACTGCATTTGGAAAAAGCAAACGAAATATCGACCGCCATTCAACTTTTGTCATACGACCATTTGGGCACTTCTGAAGTCACTGATCGTCCAATTCTCGAATATGTCAATAGAATTTTGCGCGTACTTGTTTGAAATTTCGGTACATGAACATCAGCCACGCCTTGTTGAATCCAGTACGTTGCTGTAAACTCTCCAACGACGGCGGCTGTGCATTGTATGGATTGGACAGCAAATCTTCGATGTCGATTTCAACTTCTAAAGTCATGGACGGCAATATATTTCCCTTGGTGCTGCAGGTGAAACATTTACGTTAATTTTGAAAGTATGGGAGCATTAATCATACAATATGATCAACTACCGAATTCATAATACATTACCAATCTGCTAGTCGGTTGATATGATTTTCTCCCCAGAAATAGAGAAAAAAGAGACATTAGGCTTTCTTTCATAACACGCAAAAGTAAACTATACTATTATAGAAAGTTGTTACCGCTTCGCATTTCCTTCAACACTTCCTTCGTCATACTTTAACGGCAGTTGTTAAAATGTAGGTAGGGACTCCATAATGGCAATTGGGATGGTGGCGAAAATTGTGAGAGGTTAAAGTTACAAGACTTCATATGAAGTAAAATCTTGTAGACTGGAATGTGAATTGTACGCGTGAGTGCGAGCACCACGAACACAGTGTGTCATGAAAACGGATGTAAAAGTAATTGATATAGCAGTGATAATCTGATAATCTATTAACAAGCTTTAAGCCTTTTTTGAGGTTTGGTATGGCACTTGTACAGTACTAGACAGCTGTTGTTTCGCTCATGCCGGCTCATCAGTAGTACGGTGTTTTTTCAGTTCAGCCGAACTTGTGCTGGGGGACGCATCCCTACTCATAAAGGAATCGACGCCGAATTATTTGAATCACCGCATGTCGAGTGACAAAATTCCGCGGCACTGAAGTGACCACAGTCGAGTCCTTGCGACTGTTAGAATGGATCACATCTTTATTTTCGATTACTCCTATAGACCTCGCTCGAAAAGTGTTATAATCTAGTAATTTGTTAGAATGCTCTGAGATCTTTTTGAGTTCTCATATGGCACTTATGCAGTCCTACATAGAAAGGTTTGTAACATGTTATCAGACGATCAGATTATTACTATGTTTGAGCGAGGTCTATAGGAACATTCGAGAGTAAAGGTATGATTCATTCCACCAGCTACCTACAAGGTCACCGCCAGTCGAGGGGTTTTGTCTCGAGATGCGGCGATTCAGATAATTCGGCGTCGATTCCTTCATAAGTAGAAGTATATCCTACTAGAAGAGATCGGCTAAACCGAAGGGCACCGTTCTACTGATGAGTCTGGAAATTGCAAAACAGGCCTATCTGGTACTGTATATAGGCCATACAGACCTCAAAAAATGCTCAAAAATGTTATTAGATTATCAAATTATTATTGTTTCTAAGCAACTTCCATATAAACGGTGGAGAGTAAAAATAGAAAAAAAAATCAATCAAGGTGTACGCCGGGCTAGTACACGCTTCATCTATATAGATATATATGATATGGTTGACAGAGGATGGAGAAGGTGGTCGAAGTGGCTAGTGACGCTCGGCTCGGCTGAACGTGACGTTAATCGCCAATTCTCTATTAGATTTCCAGTAGCATAATGATGTCCCAGTCTCGATATCCTCAAGATTATAAGGAGGTTTGCTCAATCAGTAATTTACGAGGATCATAACACGACAAATCTCCAGTCAAACGACGAACGGGTGGAGACGAGTTTAGTGCTCAAGTACTGCATCCACGCAGTGAAAAATATTGCGATATGGAAAAAAACTGGTAAAAGTGAAATGTATTGAGGGTGACTGAGACCACGCTACGGATGTTCTTTTAATTATCGATATTTAGTTTAGCACTGTATTTTTCTTCTCTTCAATGTAATTCCATCACAAATCATCTTAATTTATATCTTATATCTTATCCTAATTTAGTGATGCGATGGATGTGAGAAGACCATAGTACACCTCTTAGCATTAAAAGTCTATGAAAGACGAAAAAATCACCATACCTACCGTCATCAAAGAAACACAACCAGTATTGACATTCACGTAGAGCCCAGTAGATGGAACGGAGAAATTTATTATTCGTCGGACATTGCGAACCGAATTGTCTGAAAGTTAGGAAAGTTCCATGCTCGATTAACTTAGTATATCCTTGCAATCGTTTTAGATAACAGTCGATTTAAAGGCAATGTCCACATGCTTAGTAATATCCGTAAGCAATCTACTGAAAAAATGATTAGGACTACATTTCACTTTGTCTTGACCGAAACATATTTTCCGGCCCCTACTATCAGTAGGGGTGACTACTAGTGGGGTGTGAAGCTTTGATGGGGCGGCGAGACGGTCGAACATACGTAAGTCAGTGACACATCAACCTCGGGAAGGCTTGAAACATTCCCTTAGTTTAAATTAGTTTTATCTATATTTGTTATCGAAACAAACATCCCATGATGTTATCAAATCGTATTAGATCGCTTCAACATTTGAGCGTTCGAATGGTTCGAATGGCGACACTCCTATGAGAAGTTCCTGTCCAGCGAATGAGAACGGTTCAAAAAACTTGTTGTTGTTTAATATATAAGTACCCGTCATGCTTTCTGTGAGCGCTATTTTGACTTCATGGTGGGTTTTGGTGTTATGTAGTAAAACTTAGATCACAGGCAAACTTTTCCGCTGCGGAAAAGTTGAAAGTTACTAGAGGGCTTTCACAAAATTATATTTTTGGCAAAAATAACGGCAGTTCATTTCAACATTCCACTTCCTATTGCGCGTTTTGTGGAACAAGTGCGTTCTGTGCACTATGCTCGTGTTTCCTAACCTTTTCTTACAGAACAAAGCATTTCACTGGACTCATAGTAATCATTCGATAGCTTGAGAATTTTGACTTTGATACTGAGCCTGGTAGTGAAGCGGTCTGTGGAGAAAAAATAAATAGAGCGCGTAAAATTAAAACGCGTAACCAGTGCCAAAGGTTGCAACGATGAACAATGTTCATGTCAACATGTAATTGGGCGAATGAAAGTTCTTATCAATAACACAATAGAATGAAGCCTCTTTTACTACTCTAAAGAAGCTCCATCTTCTGAAGTCCACTGAAAGAAGTTGCTCCAAATTATCAATGAAGTGGCATAGCATTTCAAGGGGCGCCTATCATTTCTGACAAACAATCCATTGTTTTGCGATTGTTTTGGCATTTTCCAACCAACAATATCTTTGTTAAAATCTCTTATATTAAACTATACTATCTACTGGCGATTAAACCTCTCTTAACGGCGATCAAAGTATAAAATTCGTTACAAAATTATCAATTTGCCACTTTAATGCACTTAGTCTCCGTGCTCGTCGCACGATGGCGCCGCCAGTCGTGTGAGAAATCCACGTAGGAGTTAGCGGATTAGGACCTGCACGTCCTATACCATGCCATATCTAATTGTTCACTTGATAGTTCCCTAAAGGATGAAGAACAAAGCTTTTGGAGGTGATGAATCCTTGAGGTGTGTGCTATGCATACGTTTTCAATTTTTAGTTTCGTTTGGGGAGTGCCATGGCCGAGTGTTGTGACGCGCGTCGGGGTGCGAGTGGGTTCAAACTCTCCGGCAGTTAACAACGAACATCATATGGAACGCCATAGCCAGGCTATCCTTAAGATGCAAGAAGACGCGTTCAACCACTATTCTAAGACGTTTGAGAAGAAGACGAAAAAACGACTGATTGCTGGAAGTAGTGGGATATGCACAGTGAAAAAATCACTGTGAAGTAGAATAACAATGAAAAAGTTTTGTTTGAGGTGATTGAATGGTTATGTGGCCTTTACTGTAACTTGTGGTTGCCCCTACCGATGTATGAAGTCAGAGCTGCTATGCTCCTTGACAGGTCTGATCTCAATTCATCACACCGGAGGAATGAAAGGTTTGATGAGCCTTGAGCGCGCGGCAATGAACCACCGGCCATCGGCCGATCGACCATGTGTGCCACAGGTTACCTATAACCACTGCTCCACACGCGATCTAAGTCTCATTATTATTTCATCAGTTTCTTCTAAATACAGTGTAAATCTGATGCAAAATGAATTCAAATCCCCAACTTTTAGGTAAAATTTACCGCCTAACTAGCAATAAGTGAACGTCAAGGATGTGTTGTCACACACTATGAACGCTGAACTACGGTTGAAGTAAAAAATAAATCTATGACAAGCTGTCATTATTTGTGATGTTCAAGCACTCTCCTAGTCATATTTGGACACCCAAAAATAATCCACGAGTCCCAAGGGTTTTCTGCGCCAATATTTTTGACTCGCGTCCCAGGAGAGGAGACTACCACCACGTAACCATAATAAAGTCGTAAGCGTCATACCTTTCTGTTCTATATATACATAGAGCTGTACTTGTCCGAATTTCCATGTAGGTGTAGTTTTATGCGGTTACAAAGTGGACTACGATTTTCGTTTATGCACTGAATACTACATGTCTTACAACAAATTCGGTATATCGTACGTGAACCTATGCAGTCTTCGTCTCTACCGCTAAGACAGGCATATCACAAAACTTGGTTTTACTAAATGGTCTTACAGGTTGTTGCGATCTAATTGTCAACGGAATGTATATGGTGGAATCTATGCAATTCCCACAGAGTTCCCCAGACCACCGATTTTTGGACATATTTTAACATCAGCAATACTTCGTCGGCTATGAAAGATGATTCCAGAAATATTTTTTCCATTTTCATGCATTATACAATAGTTTTCATTATGCGAACTATCTCTTCTTGCTCTCCTAACAGTGGCTCTTTTTGTATCGTAACCATCTAAGATCGCTATTGTCAAATGTAGTAACAAATTTCTCTCCTCCTCTCTCGTGTAAACACTTGTAGTAGCTGCTTGTTACATATTTCGGATTAGTCCTTTATACTTGTGTAAGGGAAGAGAAGAAAGGTAGAGAGGCAACTAGAGCATTTTTATTGCTTAGCCTTCGATACCAGTTCATAATGTAGCCACTCTTGAGAGAGGTGCATTTGAACGTTCACAAATAACAGCCAGTTTTTTGCAGGTTTTTTTCGTGTGAACTTAATACGCTTTGAACGTTCATCCAAAAATTCAAAAAAATTGTCTTTTCCATTCTGTGTTGAAAAATGGTATACAGTCATTTGTGAGCTACAGTAGAGTCATGGAGGACGGAGGAATGGAGTCTTTCACCTCAAGCATAAAAGCAATGAAAAGGCTTGGTGCCAGCGCATGTCAGATTGTCAACCTTCTTAATTGTGCGTATGTCCGACCACCTAAAGATTGAACAGCTCAGACATTATTTCAAATGAGTTACAAGCTATTGAAACTGAAAAATAATCGTTTTTCAGTATGCGCCCCAGATAAGGTGAAATGTGAGTAGTTCGAATCCCAACTGGCGCAAAAGTTTATGCACACACTTTATATGTTTGGGTACATTATAACATCATACCACCGTAGAAGACGATCAAATAAAAATATTTCTGATTGTTCATAGATACCCAATATGTGGAGTGCTGTGCAAAAACATTTGCGTCAGCCGGGATTCGAACCCAGACGCATCGGTAGTGCAATCGTTAGCATACGCTCCCGGAAAGAGTGAGATCTGGGTTCGAATCCCGGCTGACGCAAATGTTTTTGTACAGCACTCCACATATTGGGTATACTATAACATCATACCACTGCAAGTGGCAGTCAGAATAAAAAGAATTTAGACTGTTCATAGATACCCAATATCTATCAGCATCAGTGGGTTCAGTGTCGATAGCGACCACCCATGCCAGACCGCTGACGGCCGCTGATGCACGCCACTCTACATCTTTGGATATATTATAACATCATACCACAGCTGAAAGCGACCAAATAAAAAGAGTTCTGATGAATACGCTTTTATTTTTCCTCATTTTCTCCCAGCAAATTGTGAATGGCTTGTATGGAAGCGTCATAAACATTCATGTAGAGGGCGGTAACATCGTATGACTCTATACATGCGTGATGTTTGGCTGCGCCCGATGTAGGTGTTCTAAGAAATTTTAGATGATGAGGTGAGCTAGTATAAAGTAACAGTTGCGATAAAATTAGGCTCAGAAACGATGCTATCCTATCCCTTAGCCCGTACGCAAATGATGATTGATCTAGCCAAGAAAGTTGAAGAATCGGTAGACGCAAGATCATTATCAAAGGTCAGTTCATGTTTTGATAAGAGTGCACAGGAGCACAGAATTTGCTAGATGGTTTTCAAGCCGACGGATAACTGGCTGTTGTAAGCTGGCACTCCTTGCCATTTTGACCCATTGTCGATTGAGTTCTAGTAATAGTTTTTAACATCCTTTCCGCAAGATGGTCGACAAATAAAAACATTTCTGAGGATGTTTTTCTCTTATTCTTACATTCACTTAACGAGGGATACTACAACTCTCCATCCTTGTTGTTGATAAATAAGCGAATGCTTTTCAAGTTTATCATCTCTCGAATTAGTCTGAACTGGGCTTTTGATTTACTATAATGTTATCTCAATTATAACAAACGGGGCGAAATCTAGTCGGTCTCTACTTCCGGAGATGATCCAGGAAATTTACATCTATAGCGAAGCATAGAAGTGCTTATCATATAATGAGAAAAACAAAAGATAAATGGATTTGAAAGAATTGTAAAATGGACAGCAAATAAGCGTTTCTTGACGATAGCCTTCAAAGTGTAAAAGTAGTCAGGTCTATTAATTGTTATGTAACTATAATAATTTCGTATACAGCTTCCAAGAATATTTCTTACCAAAGTAAAAAAATAGATGCATAGATTTATGCTTATGACTTAGGAAGAGTAAAAGTGGTAAATTTGAAACCGACGTTCTTCTAACATTGGTTGCACAATCAAACATTTATTCTTTGTTGATTTAGCGACAGGAAGTTGACGAAAATAATTTTTTTCTGCTAACCTTTCTTCGTCCAGAGTGGTCGACTAGAGTCAGTATCCACATTTGTTGTAAAATGAATGCCGAATTTAAAAGAATATGGATTTTAAAATTATTATTACGCTGAATACCTAGCGAAAAATGATATTAATCGCTGTAGGATGGATTGCTCGTAGAAAAGACAAAATATTATTAGCCAGATGATCAGCGTCATCAGCAACCATCCTATTTATGTAGAGACAGCTTACACAATCGATGATTAGTCTAACTTTGAATGCAGGTAGACAAGAGATTATCATTAGAGGTTAATTTATGTGTTTTGATGAGTGTACATAGGAGAAACACTTTGGTGGATGGTTTTCAATTTCACGGATAAACCCGCAACCTTTGCCGTTTTGACCCATAACTCAGAAGAGGACTTAAGCGAAGCGCTAAATATCTTGAAACACTACCATTCATTTCAAGTGTTCTCTTGTGAGCATGCTCAAATTTCAATATGCCTGACAAGATTTTTGAGCCATGCATGTAGTCTATTTATGGGCATTTATACAGTGCAGTACACGCGTGTTTCGGTATAACACTGCCGTTTCGTGATTTATTTTGCATGATGGCACGTGTAAATAGTAGATCTGCGTCTCCTCTAAGTAAGGAGTAGGGTTCCTCCAACAGAATCAACTAAAAACAAAGGCACCGTGCAACTGACGAGGCAGTCAAGGCAGAAAAAGCATGTATTGCACTGTATAAGTCCCTCTAATGGACCACATGCATGGTTCAAGAAACTTATCAGGCGTCTTGGAAGATTGTCTTGCTATCAATAAGATTTAAACCTAGATGCGGAGATTTTTTTATTTTGGGGTAATGAAGTGCTTCACTGAGCTATAAACGACCGATCTTTCCAAATTCTGTAAAAGGCGAAATCACTGAAACATCAGAAACATCAGCTGTTCGAGTAAAATGTATTGTTGTAATCTCGCATTTGGCCAACAAAGAAAAAACTGTTAATTAATGAGGAGTGCCGAGGTTAATAGAGAGCCGGTTCTCTGAGCTACAGCACAATGGAAATCAGTATTCGTCAAACTATTGGTGAGCTACAAAAACTCTGGCAAAAAAGCTCTGTCCGCCAAAATCAATGCGCATGGTCTTAAAAAGGATTATGTATACTTAGCGCTCAGCAGATGCACTTTTCTCAAAAGCCTTTTTTATATGCCATTCAATTCTCAAGAGGGAGAAACGTGAGTGGAACTTTTTTAGGACAAGGAGAGATATTTGATGTAAGAAAAAAGAAATATGCACTCATAGAGGACATTAGTAGCAAAAGGTCATGTATTGCAAACTAGTTAGTGCACTGCAAGGTATTCTCTTGATGACTTTAACAGACATCGTAGATAACAGATTCAAAGTGCCTTAACATAACGTTGGAAGGTAGTGACAAGATGTTTCGTATATGACAGCTGATTTTACTCCGACCGTAGCAACATGGACTATGATCAAAAAGCAAACAATTTTGGTTGACAGTTGACCAGGGAGCGCCTTGTGTTGGAAAAAATTGTGAGCTCTACTAAGTGTGTAGGAGGTCGACCTTGAAAGACCTCACCCCACTTGTCCAAGCTCCTATCCTGAAAACTCTCGATTTGATGCGATTGTAAAAACCGCATCTCAAAAACAGAACTCCTATAGATACTCGACTCAGATTATCGCGGTTTTGAAGAATAAAAAGACACCAAAGTGAACCAGAATGGGAATTCATAACGAAAGTGTGTAAATCTACCAACAAACTGTGACTGTGATCGACCAGTCTGAGCTCAAATAATCCATTCTCCTCAAGCGATTCTTGGTGAAGTTGAATGTGTGAAATATCCGTTTTGAAAGAAAAGTTTTGAAAATATTCCTAACACAGAGTTTGTCTGGGGCGTCGTGAGCGAGTGGTTGTAATGTTGGTCGTGGCGTGCGCAGGCTGAACTCTGTCCCCAACACCCTTCGGCAGTCAACAATGAACGCCCTATGAAACGCCACAGCCAGGCTATCCTCGATACTGCATGGAGAATCGTTCAACCACTATCCTACGACGTTCAAGAATAAATGTAAAAAACGATTTGAACGCTGTAAGTACTAGGATCCTCACAATGGCAAATCTCCACAGTGGAGAAAAAACACTTTGAAGACTGATCAGTAAGTTCTGAAGGCGCAGAGTTCGTCTATATTAAATTACTACGGAGAGAAGTGAGCACACGGAATCTGTTTTTATAGATTCCTGACTCCGTTTCAAGATTTCATTGCCTCAATAGCTTGCAGAAACTTACTATCTCTGATGAATGATAGATTTGTCAGAATCTGAAACAAGCGCAACTTCCATGAATCTCCTTTTTTGCACAATTTTTCAGGATGTAACAGGACGTGTTAAGCGTGTTTTGAGGAACTTGACAATGCAAGCAGATAATTTTATGGATTGTCAATGCGGATCCACTCCTTTAGTCAATCTCCTCGGCGGATTCGTCTTACTTTGACCATGTTTGTCCACCAGATTATCAAAAAGTATTATTTCCTAGGAACACTAAGCAAAGACAACGATGTGCCAACTCAAAACTGATGGTGTTGTCTGTGCGGAGACGTAACAATCAGTCATTCACAATTAACTGGCGATCTTTTGCACTACACTGTAGCTTTTCATTATAGTCTCAAGAAAGAATCCAGCAAGAATGAGCTTAGACAACGTATGCATAATTTCGAGGCTAATTGACGAAGGTTTTGTTTTGCGTTGTTATTTAGCTGAGGATAGACGACGTAGTGAACAGAGATGTTGAAAAATTGCTATTAGATGTAAAAAGATAGAATGTATGGATTTCGAAAACTGACTTTAACTGCTATTCGCATATGAAGTAGCGATTTGGTGGTAGTAATTTTTCACATGACAATAAACGGAACATAAAATTAGATGCTTCAGAGGAAAATATGTCGCACATTCTTTTAAAATTTCCTATCTTATGTTTTATAAATGGCCGAATGTAATTTGAACTACCATTATTTCTATGGACGAAAGAGAGGAAAGTAAAGATAGTAATTATTGCTTCACAACAGTGACTTTATAATTTACCTACAAGATTTCATTACAGCTTTCACTTGAATACGGCCTGAATAAATAGAATTTTTTGATATACCTAAGAGAGTTGAGTGGTGGTGTAGTGGTAGAGCACGCGTCCCCGGATAGGATGAAAGACGGGTTCGATTCCTGCCTGAGGCCGCGTTTTTGCTCGCCACTCAATTCTTTTAGGCAATAGAAAACATCATATTAATGCGAAATGCATTAGAATACTATTAATTCCGAGGATTTTTTGAATTATTAAGCATTCGCGAAGGCGTACGTGAAGCTAGACTCCAAAGTAAAGTTATCAAAGAGTCTCATAATTGTTATCTGAACCAACTTATCATGTGGTCTGTTAAATGGGCTCTTGTACAGCCCGATACACGTATTGTTCTTGACAGTCTCGTCAGTTGGGCAGAACGCTTGTCTTCTAGCCAATCCTGTGTGGGTGCTCAAGTCCCAACACTAAGAGTAGGCGACAACGAACGATTCAGACTACACTGCCGTCAAGTGAAAATTACTACATCATCAACAGAACACATGACAAGTTATCTCAGATAACAATTATGAGAGATATTGAAATTTGAGCGTGGACTTAAAAAAACACTCGAAACGAAAGGTGCAATTGCTAAAGAGTAATTCGATACTTTTACTTCAGTGATTTCGTCATTGATCTCCAAGAGTTGTTCGGCGACATGTTACAGACTGTCAGACGGATTCAGACCTTCTTTAATTGAGTGGTTTGGCCTCCAGGTTTCCTGCTTCATTGGAGCGTCTTCGTCTAACATTTGATTGATTATACACAGAGCCTTGAAGACAAGCTTATTAAAATAATTTCTATCTTTATCTCGCAGTATCAATTCTAGTAATAAAAAGTTATTTATGGTTGCGCTGCAAATACAAAGACAGATAACATTGGAAAATGATGAGTTTAAGAGAATAGGAATTTGAAAAATTTTGTATAATGAAGAAATCAGAAGTTATAGAAGCACTACGCTATTATTCCTACACCTATTGCATTTAGACTCACTACTAAAACAAATGCTGCGTCTATCTGAGTCGTCTATTTCCTTGAGAGTCTAATGTTAGCTGGCTCATAGTAAAATCACTTCTTCACTACCAGCACGTAGTGGTTTTGTAAATGAAATTAGCGTTTATCCCCGAACCATTGCACTTTACCATTCCTTTTTATTGAAAAAAAACTTCCAATGTTGTGTCGCTTGCGGATATTTTTTGACGTTCTGGAAAAGTCGAATTTTCTTCTAAGAAGAGGGGTGATGTTAATGATGCGTGTGTACTTTACAGCAGAATTTGGAACCTCCAGAAAACTGGTTGGGAGAGCGATGAGTTAGTTCTCCAACACTCATTTTATTTTGTGGTGCTGAACATTACCGGATATCAAGTTGATGGTAAAAACAATCTTACTTAGTTACATGTAATCCTTCAGAGTTTATATTTGAAAATGATTAGTTTAGTTGACTAAGTCCGTCCTCCTCTCAATATTTCTATCAACATCACTTTCCAACCTCAGTAACATTGTTCTTGAGTCCGAATAAATATTAGGTAGGTGAACAGATGTATAAACGGATGGGTTCAAAGGATGTAAGTGTAAAAATAAATCGATGCAAACAAGTACATAGGCAGCTATGTTTTGCCATAGACGAACTATTTCATGAGTGCGGGAAGAGAAAGGGTTAGAGTGCATAGATCGTCGATTTCACTTGCAATCAAAAGAAGAAGTTTAATTAAATTCATAAAAACGATAAGACATGAATACTCGGAATTAAAATTACTACTTTCAACCGATTTACAGGAAAATTTACATCAGACAGACACATCTTGTGCATGCACTTATTTCCCCTCAATATCAACTCTTATTTGCATAAAGCAAAACCTTTTTTGCGCGTGTCGTATGCCATTAGAGAGGCATAGTATAAAGCGCTTGGCGTTCAACTATCCTTCAGGAATGTAATATGCGGCTGGCATCATCAAACTTCGTAGACGTAGTTGAAAACACATTCCTACACAATGATTTACGATGGCCCACTGATGTATCAAGCTAATGCTATGTTACTTCCCGGACAAATCTGGAGCTACTGGGTTGGCAAGAAGTATCGGAACGTTTTCGCTTTTCAATAGATCTTTTCATTATTATTTAAGCCAACATGTCATGTGGTCTGGTAAGGGCTCATGTACAGCCCGATACACATGTTTCGCCCTCACACTCGTCAGTCGGGCAGAATCCGGCGACTTTCAATCTTTTTACTAGACAGTACTCTCGGGAGCCTGCTCTCCCTACAGAAAGGTATCGAAGACGAACGAGTCAGACAGACGAGTCTGTAAGGACGAAACACGTGTATTGGGCCATAGATGAGCTCTTACCAGACCACATGACATGTTTTCGCTTTTGCTGATTATTTTTCATAGATTTGAGCATCTGCTTTTACTATTGTTTACAGCAAACTCTTGCGGTTAATTTCATATTTGTAACACTTATATATTTGCTTTGAGATGGATTGTCTCAAGATAAACGATAGTTGATGCTACGCGAGTATCGCTTGGGTTCAAGTGCTAATGAGACTTTCTTGTGGGCGGTCGGCTCCTTACTTGTGCGTCAAATCTCCATTTCCAGCCTTGAATTCATTGCAATGATCAAGAAATGCAGTTCTCCCAACTGTTCCGTCACCTCAGGCCTAGTAATTCCGGCGGAAAATATTAGCAGCACTTGAGCACAAACGATACTCATGCGACATCAACAATCGTTCTTGCACTCGGAGCAATTCCATCTGAAAATAAATGTATGTGTTATATGTCGAAATACCCGCAAGGAGGTGCTCTAATCGATAGTTAAAAAAGCTTGTACATACGGAATTTAGCCAACAATAACGGAAAAGTCCGAAAAGTTTTTTGTCAACTCATAAGGGGAGCCATACGGTTTCACGTGTTATGGTTGCATTTCCAACTACAGAAATTTCTATAATGCATTAATTTTTTAGCCTTTTCTCAAAGTTTTTCAATTTTCGAAAAATACGATTGAAGGCTCCAGAGAAGTACGAGAAAAAAATAAAATAAGACATGAAAAGCGGCGAGATTTCTTTGAAATCCAGCGTACCTCTCTAGATTACGCTGACGATCGCTATGCGTCATCTTCATGTGACAGGCCGAACGCTGTGACCGAAGTCGTACCACTGAGAACATCGCCGCGCCCACTCGCCTCCAAATGTGATCTGGAAGAATTGATTCTCAGAATTGAGGTGATCTAGATTAAAAGAGAGAACTCGAAAAAAAAACTCAAATGAATTGTGAATCTACGGCTGGAGTGCTACGACTAGATAACTTGGATAACACTCATCTATTTGGCCACTGGTAGGATATAGTTACCTTCGACGGTAATGCTTATATGGAATCTCTTGATACACGAAAATGGGGGCGCCGTGGCCGAGTGGCTGTAATGTTCGTCGTAACGCGTGTGGAGCCGAGCTCCATCCGTGCCCCCCCCCCCCCCCCCTCCTCAATTCTCTCCGGCAGTCACCAATAACGTCCTACGTAAAGCAACAGCTAGGCTACCCTCGATATTGCAGGGGGATTCGCTCAACAACTATTGCACGACTTTCAAGAAGAAGAGGAGAAAACGAATTGGATGCTGGATGAACTGGGATTCGCACGGCGAAAAAAACATTGTGATGACGGATTATCAAAGTAAGCGAAGTGAAGTAATACACGGAAATACTTGACATCCGGTAGAGAAAATTCACTGGAACTAAGAAAAAGAAATCAATTGTATCAGTAAATCGTTCTTGATCTAAATCATAAGACAAGCCTGAGGGCATGGATCAATTTTGATGCACATGTGAATGTTTATAACTGGAGTAATAGCTACTAGTACGTAGACAACGACACGATATTAACGGATAATTCACCGGATTTTTCAATGGCTGGCCGTTAACGCGAATCTAACAATTTCGCAAATGTGTCGAGGAGAATTGTCCACCGCACGCGAAAGACTGCTCCGGCATAAATGGGAAGTTCTGTTTTACGATTAGATTTATGAAATATATAGAAAAATCCATTCACGTTTACATCGCCCGTTATCTCAGCCACTGTTTAAATCACAGCACTTCCTCCATTCAATTCTGTTTCTCGCATTCATCAATAACAAAGATCTCCAGAAATGTTGCGTGCGCATTCTACCCCTTCTGAGGATCTCGTTTTTTATCATTTCGTGGAGTACTAGAAGAGTCGACTCTCCTAACATAGCTAATGATTGCCGAGCTAACGCGTTCCTGTGTGCTTAAATGAATTTAAAATACGTTATATTGCGAGAAGGGGTGGAACTAGAACTATTCCTCCTGATGGCCTGCATTGTTGACCACTCCGCTATTTTCCCTCCAATGAGCAAATTCAGAAATGTCTTTTTCAGAAGTCAAAGCACTTACTAAATTTGAACTCACACAGTACTCGCTTGAACCACTGAATTCTCTTCTTTTTTTTTGCTTAAATTCTCCACTTTCAAACCTTATAAGTACTTTCAATGCTTTATATGATAGCTAAAGTACGAAAGTTAACGCTCTAATAGCACAAATTGAATTAAATTTGAGCAGTGCAGCAATATATCGAAATTCCTCTTTCATAGGAGCGCATGTGGTGCTATCACCTCCTTCATTTAATTAAAAGCTTGCAATTCATTAATTTTTCATGACGATGAGAAAGACAAGCACATGAGCTTAAAGGGTATGGGCGATGACAAACACGGCGTAGAACAGATATTGTATAACCATAACTTCGTGATCTTTCAGATGATTTCATACTTCATCTTATCAACCATATCGTATATATATGATATATATATATGATGATATTGAGTGAAATATTTATCGCTACTGATATTAGGTCTCCTCATAAGTTTTGGTCACTAGAGCAATAAATACTAATTTTGGCCAGAAGTAATCAAAATTGTTTAGCAACATTCTCAAAGTATGCGCCATCGGCCTGAACACATTTCTGCCATCTCTCAGGCAACAAATCAATACCGTTTTGTGAAAATTTTCTGGGCTTTCTTTAGCACCAAAATTTGTCCATATTTGCCGTATCATGACTGCTCAATGAAACCTTTATCTCAATTTGATGCTTTACGAGTACGAAATAGGACGCGATGCACAGACGCCAACGAGAACAGTAACCGTGCGAAAGGCTCAAGGATTTGTGTCCAGACGAACACTGTTTCGGTTCCTGGGTAGGTTTGGAGCCGGCAACACTAACTATAAAGGCCAACTGCGCTCCAGATGTCCACGTGAAGTTGATCGAGAGGCCGTCGTCGGAGCGACTAAAGACTATCCGACATTGACTTCAGGATATGGCGCATACTTTGGATAGTGCTGTTTAACAATTCTAGTTGATTCTGGTTAATAAACTTGGCGTTTATTGCTCTAGTGCCAAAACTTATGAGAAGACCTATTAGTTATCATGGGCATCTCACCTGACTTCAATTCATGCATTGGCAAAGGTCAAAAGAGCACAGTGTCCTCGATAAAAGCATATCAGTCATTCTGAACTAAGCTGTGATAACTCAAAAACTCTCTTGCTCACTAGAAAAAAGGCTACTGAATTCATCGAAGAGGTAATTTTTGAAGCGGCATCTTGTTATAAGTGTACAAGTACGACTCTGCCGTCCTTTACTGTTCAAATATTCAATCTATCCATATAAAATTTTTTGTACTGAAGTATATTTCAGTCGATTTTGCTGGTTGTCCGGGGTTGGTCCATGATCGTTTACGCTCTGTACTGTCAAAAAATAAATCACCTTTCTTCTCCAGTCATTATGTGATGCAAAAAAATCTTCCTTTTCGTCTGGTTGGCGGTTTTTATATCAAACATTAGAGAAAAACCAGCAAAAGACGGTTTTCGAATATTAAAGTCGTCATTACGAAGTCCTAAAAAACCATCATATAAAATATATTGAGTACTTTTCAGTTAGACGGCGACAAATGAATATTCGATTCCATTCTAGGACATAATCTTTTCTTGAGAGTGTTAGCAATCATTCAGAAAGTTTGAATCTCCGACTAGAGCTGCACGTGGTTGTTTCTTGGAAAGCCGTCTTATAACGCTATAGCATTCAGACTAATATGCTTTACGACGCACCACCTGCTTTTTTTCGTCTACATTTTGCTGAACAAAACTCCATGAGACTACTAGTAACTTTCAATAGCTCGAGTCTCGGAGAATTTGAAAATGTGCTTGCTCTTTGAAAAAGTTTTTTCAACAGCGCCGTAACAGAAAGAAAACATTTGTGCGTTACACACGCTCTTTGCTCGCAGATCACAGCTTCTGCTATGGACTACCAGTAACCATTCGATGGCATAAGAATCAGCGATATCACAACGTTTTGCTGATCTTCTGGAAATACCTCTTCCCAGGAACGCAGCAGGATATAAGATTGATCTACATATACTAGCATATGTTTCTTGGCCATACCATGGGCTGCGGGGTGGGGGCGCAGAGGTAGTTAACGCGATCATCGATCGATGGAGCCCAGAAGGATAAGATGTGAAATGCGATTTTTCTTGTCCAAATAGAAACTGTTTTTCCGCTTCAAAAAGACTCCAGATAAAAAGAATAACTTTGATTCTATAAGATTTCCTCTTAACTGCATCTCGTGCTTCGAGCGAAGTTATAGTAAAATTGCACGGCCGATGCAAAACATAATTTTGTTTTGAATTCTACATCGTTATATAAAATTGTTCAATAAAACGGCTATATACGACTCTGGCCAGAGATTTAAGCTATCAAATGATTACTAACACTCTTACGAAAAGTTCCTGCCCACCCATTGAGGTTGAATGTTCATTTGTCGCCGTCTTACTGAAAAGAATCATACTTTGTACAAAGAAAATATAAACATGATTAGCTTTTCTAATGCACCACCGAACAATAAAGAATTTGCAAATTTTTGTTCTTACTGTTATAATTACAGCAACAGATATTTGAACGGAGGAGTTATACTTGTGTACTGATTGTACAACTGAAAGTAACTATGCCATACGAGTTCATAGTTCAAAGTTTGGTTTTACTACGAGAATGACAAGTTTAGAAGAGCATGGATAAGCAGCTCACATATAAGTAATTATGGACATAAGAACGATCGTTAAAAGTTGAACACTGCTCAACAAAGGAATGCAAAAAAGGTAAGCTATGAAGCTGAGATGGATAAGGCCGTTGATCGACGTACATGCAGTAAACATGTAGTTAGATATTGAATTATTGAACTCAAAGAGCTGCATGGCAAGGATGATTAGAGATTGTTCAATAGAAGAGCCCCTGCATCCTCCACTGAGAAGTTTGGTGCAGCCTGATACAGTCGCAGAGCCGCAATTGTAGTCGTATTCCGATAATCAAGAAAAATAGAGGGATAGAGACCAGAGTAGTCTTTATGACTTGCACACCTAATACTTTGAGGTCGCATAATGTCATAGCAGTTCAGAAGCATCTTCTATCCATCAAAGGATTAGTACAACTGTTTTTTAATACTTATGCTATTTACTGGTTGAACTGTGACGTTGTTAATTCTGAATAGAGAAAACAGCGAAACTAGAAGCCATTGCTCATGTGGTGAAAACAGGTGATGAATTGGTGATGTTTGCATAAGATGAAAGGACCTGTTGGTTTTGTGTGCGATACTCATTTCATTTCATAAATAAAAATTTAGCTCTTGTTAACCTATTTTTCGTATGAATTGTCCAAAGTAAATGGTCACTTCTAAGCTTCATTAGCGTGATGGTTATAACTGTGTCAATATCGTGGTAGCAAAAGGTGTGAGGAGTCCGTTCCATAATATTCAGTTAAGATTTCTACAAGTACTGAAGAACTCTGACTCAATTCCATAATATTCCGTTAAGATTTCTACAAGTACTGAAGAACTCTGACTGAATTACAATGTATTCCAACTTCTTTTCCAACGTTGTTTTGCTTATGTAACAAAACAGTACTTCTACTTTATAATCAATGTAATATCTTTACTTTATTGCATTGATCAGTGATATTATGATAAATATACATCTAACAGTATTGAGTATTATGCAAGACAATCGACGCCACTCGATGCTTGAATTCACATCAGGGTAGCGCGTTACATCTGTGCCATAAATACTTTCGCTCTGGTTTCACTCTTGCTTCGATATGTATTATTGTAGCTGTCAGCAAGTTAGTTTCAACAGGTTTGATCTATCAAGCCCATATCGGCATCAAATTTAGTTGCGCTGACAGCTAATTGATACCTATAGTTAGTATAAATACTTCGTTTCACTGTTTTCTAACAAGGCAGACATTGTTAGATATATATTACTAGGTGTGTAAATATGATTCATTCGTTTCCTTTTTTGCCGCAATGATAGTAAAAATTAAGATTTAAATGCTTTTTTTGTTCTAAAGTGAGCTTAAGACTATATTTATTTATATGTTTTGCATACAAAATATCATAGGAACGTTTTTACAAGCCTTTGAAGATGACGACTTCTGCAACAGAAAAACGCTATTTGCGTGAACCACTGCGTGATTGTTTACTGCCGATCTAGTCCATTGCAGCTTCCTAGATCTCTGCGAAACTACTCAGTCTGAAGAGTAAGCTTAGCAATAGCAGGCAATGGTCAGCAGAAAGGATTGGATCCTTCTACACGACAACGCTCGACCACACGCTGCAGAGAAAACGCTCAAAAGTTCAGTGAATTGGGCTATGGATTTTGTCCTGCGTATTCGCCGAACCTTGCGCTCAGACTACCACTTTTTCAAGCATCCCGATAACTTCTAACAGGAAAAGCATCTTCACAATCATCAAGATGTCGAAAAAAACTTTCCAAGAATTTATTCAAAATCCGAGGCACCGGCTTTCATACTTCAAAAATAAATAAAATTATTTCTTGTTGCTGGGATTGTGTTGATGGTGATGGTTCATATTTTCATTGATAAAGATATCTTGGAATCTAATTATTATGATTCAAAATTCACGGTCTGCAACCGCCATTATTTTTGCATCAACCTAACAACTACATCAACTTGGTAGGGTTCAATTCCGATTTGTTCTCACTACATAAATCCCGTTATCGCGTGATTGTTAGCAGCATCGGAAAGGTCGGAGCTAGCTTAAAGAAAGTAGAGCAGGCTGCCGATCGTGCAGTGCGTGACACGTAAGCCCCAAAAACGGTAATGACAGGTTCGAATCTACAGGAGGCTCCAAGTTTTGCTCGTATCACAGCATTCTAATACTTGTATTTTACATCGCAGCCGAGCATAAAAAGTGATTAGGAGAAAATAAACGTTGCAAACTGTATTTTCATTCATAGTTTCTGCTTGACTGGGTTGGGCATCAATTTCATTCACATTCAGATCATTCCCATTGAACGATGATTGCTGGCAAAGACGCATTTATATGTTTCAATATTTTCCTTCAATGTGCCGATGTGGGTACCTCAAAGCGAAAGATGTGCTGCAGCGTCTTTTGCAATGTTTCATAGATCAAAATATAACTCGTAGACGATCTCTCAAGAGGGCATTCAATACTTCATTAGAGCAAGGAATGGAATTTCGTAAAACTTTGGACCAGTGACCGTCCCGGTGCTGTGATAATAGTGAATGCTTTCGATATCCTACAAAAAGAGCAATCCTAGAAACTTCGCCTGTGTTTTAGCTCCACTGTAGGAAATTCAAATTACAATTCATAATCATTATTCACGCCAACATGTCACATGGTCTGCTATGGGCTCCTGTACAGCCCGATAAACGTGTTTCAACCTTGACAGCCTCGTCAGTCGAGCACGCCCTTCGTCTTCAGCCAATCCTCTCGAGGTGCTCCAGAGAATAATCTAAGACCAAGAACTAAATGGGCGACTGGAGCATCTCAAGACGATTGGTCAAAGACGAAGGGACTGACCAATTGCTGAGGCTATCAAGGCTGAAACATGGTATCAGGCTGTACAAAAGCCTTTAAGACCACGGGACATGTTGGCTCAAATAATAATTATGATATATTGTAAATTGAACGTGGTCGCAAGAGAACACTCGAAAAAGAAACAATTATAATTGTTGGATAGACAAAAGCGCCGTTTAGTGTTTTCCCTCCCAACTTTCCATTTCAGTCAGTCGAATTATTTACCGGTAAACGTCGTAGGATCTTACAAGCCATATTCTTCACTGAAATTAACAGCGAGTAGACCTACTGAGGGTAACCATTTTCGAATTCCGTGCTTGGAAATTTACACCCAGAGTTTTTGCGATATAAAGCATCGAAGATGTAGAATTTACTTCATACGAAAAAGGTGAGCCTCATGAAAAAAAATCTGAGAGGAATAGTAGCAAAAGCGCAAATATATCAGTGGAAATAGAACAGAGGAATGTGAGAACTAGTGAGACGAATTCACACACACACGCTAAAAAGCGCCCAAAAAGCTGTAACGAATAAGACACGAAACTCACAAAGTTAAAGAAATGAGTGATACGGTACGAGCAAAGATTCTATAAATTGGAAAGTTTCACTATTAACACCTAGCTGTAGGTATGCAAAAGTGGTGTGATGAGGACCTGTTAACCTCTTATTCACGGCTTTTATGAAAACGAGAGGAATAGGTTTACTGCGGAGTATTTCAAGTCTTGCTAATGCAGGCCATCTCAGTGAGTAATAGTGCAAATCTATTCTTAACATACACACACCACATAAACAAGTTTCGTATTCTTCGAGAGCAACAAGCTGTATTTACTGAGTGGCAAATGCAGAATAACAGCCGCCATACGTTGCCACACTATTGAAGCAGATTTAGCAAGAATAATTGTCGAAACAGTGGCAGATGTGTGCCTCACTCGATTCAGCGTAAACTGAAAAGGCTAAATCTATGTGATTGGAAGAACCTAGAATAAGGTTGATCTAATACATTTGCGATCAACGCTGATTTGCTCAGATGACAAGAAAAAGTCGTGAATTCGCTCGTTATTTGACCACAGTAGGTACTCATTTTTTGATGACGACCGACAAATTTCCAACGGCTAGGTATCTCATGTTGTACAACATCAGATAATACAGAGATACTTTTGTTTCATCTATCTAGAGGTAGATCCTTGCCACCATATTTATATTTACTATATTTCACCTACCAGATCCACTGCTTTCAGATTTTGGATCGATTTCGTTGCTATATGGAAAGTGTTCACTATTTCTTGCAGACGACTATTCCATACGATAATCATGGCGTAACATAGAAATTTCAAATGTATGTCTTACACAAGCAGTACAGTAATTTTCGGTAACAAGAGAACTTATAAGCTTCAATTAGAGAATGTAGCTGCTTTCGAGTAGGCAGGATTATCTCTGTGTGATTTTTGTTGATTTTGAGAGAGAGCAAGATTTAGAAAATATTATTGTTATTGACATCGTTTGCAGTTGTTGATGTTGAATTACATAGTGAAGGATATATATATATATATATATATAATACTAAATATATTAACTATATGTATATATATATATATATATATACTGTGAACCTGTGAATGTATGTTGCAAATTGTGAACTATGATGTAAAATGAGTTCAAAAGACTTGGTCGATGCAGGCGATTTGATAATTGTTTTGAAGGAGAAATTACTCTCTAGAAAACTGATGAATGCAAGAGAGCATCTAGCCTCTCCAATTAAGTCTTGTTGACTTTGCATCTTTTCCAAAAATAAAAAGAAGTCCTGAAGTTCAAGTAGGAGCATATGTGGGTCTCTTCATTGCTTATCGTCGAGTCTCTTTTTTGCACTCTCACCTCTGCATCACTGGTGTGTCGTTGTGAAATGGTCTCGTCCAAAAAGGTTTTCAGAAAATGATTAGGTGTTAAAAATCGATTCTCATCAGATTCGCCTAATATGTATCATTTACACCTGGCAAGCTGTTGATGAAATACGAAAACTGCGGCAAAGAATTCTCCGTGGAAGATTACTGAATAGGAATGCACCCATTTCGGTACATCTCACACAACAACGCGATTTTTGCACAAGATATGCACAATTCATGTGTGAGGCGAAGAGCGGATGCAACATATCACTTCCAAAGCATTTTCTCGGTAAAGGTTTATTTCTCATTGCAAAGTGTTATTATCGATTATTACTGTACTCGATCAATAGTTCGTCTAAAATGGGTACCAGTGAGAGAGTAGCGCCTTATGAAAACCTGTTCTAAGATTTTACAGAGCCTTTATAAAAGAGTACTTTTTGTAATGAGAGGAAGGTGCTTTCTAAGGTGCATACAACATGGAGATTGTTGGCAGTGATAAGAGCGTAGCAATGTCTCTATTTGAAAAATACACTCAGAGAGAGCTTTTTGAGAGTACCGTGGCCGGGCAGTTGTGATGTTCGTTGCGGTGCGTGTGGAGCCGAGCTCCACTCCCATCTCTCTCCGGCAGTCAACAACAGCACCTTATGGAATGCACAGCATTGCTATCCTCAAGATTGCATGGAGATATGCTCGACGAGTATTCTACGTCATTCAAGAAGAAAGCAAAAACGAATCGAATACTAAAAGTACTGAGATCCGCAAAATAAAAATTGTGATGATGGGTCGTCTAAATAAAACAGACATTAATACAATAAATTACTGAGTGGGTTAGATTAGAGCTGCATCCTGTTCAAAGATTGGGCTCATCAATATGATTCAAGCTGAATATGATATCTTCGAAACAGTCATAAATTCTTATTACTAAATTGCGTACCAGCGTTTAAACGTTGTACTCACTTTATTATGAAATCTATAAACGGAATAACTTATGTAGAACTAGCACCCATTGGGCAATACTCATAATTCTTGCACACATGAATTTCCTAGCTCCAGACACCGAATATTTGCACATTTTGATCAGTACTAAAATATTGAGCGTGACTTGCTTGGTAAGTTTTGCAGCTTATTCAGAAAAATATCGTCTCTATATCATCTAATAACATAGATTCCCTGTTATCTCCATTTTCATACATCTTAAGCTCTCTGGTCACTGCCCTTTGCTCTCAACAAGTTAATTGGTATTCAGCATAGAACTAGCTGAGCTAAGTTTGATATTTACTCTTCTTTGAAAACAACGAAGGAGAAAAAACAGGATGATGGCCGATAATGAACAGAAGAGAATTACTAAAGTGTAGCAAATAATTCAGAGTAGGGCGTAGATAAAATTACCATAAGTCAGAGATAGTAGTCTATGTATCCACATGATGACATTGGCTCTAGATCAGAAGACGACAGCAAAAAAAATAACAAATGTTAAAGACTACACCGATATGTTTTCATCCTCTTAAGCGAAGAGGCAATATAATTTGACCTGACTAGAATTTGTGCTACATGTTCTCAGTGAAACTCCCCTACGCATTCCATCATGTACATCACTATTTCTTTTTTTTCTGCAGATGCTCTCGACACGTAGTAACCATCATGGACTTACACACTTTTGAGGGCGGAAAAATCTGAAAATCCAAAAAAAATCAATTGCTTAGTGAAACCGCGAGGAATGGAAGTGCACTATATCTAGTTAGACGTGATGTCACATGGATAAACTATGCGTTGGTGAAGAGGAATTTAGTCGTTTCTTCAATGGAAGGCAATTAGACAGCATTAGGCTAATCAGAGCGCATGTGGCGCAGTGGTTAGAGGTGCTCTGAATCGCACACGAAGTCAATGGTCCAATTCCGCGCTCATGGCTCACCAAGCCATCCATCCCTCCGGGGTCGATAAATTGGTACCAAACTGGTCTAAGACTAGGAGGATAAGTAGCACTGATTCGTTTAAACGGGAGGCCATCGCGAGTCATTGTAAAGGCCAGAAATGCGTTCAGTCACCTCAAACGAAGTTAGAAATTGAAGACGAATCCATGGCGCATCCCTCAGGGATTGGTTAACGCCGAAAGCTTTACTTTATCCTTCAAACTAGTCTATCTATCAAAATTAGTTGTAGACCACCAATGAAAAATGAACTGCTAGAACTATTCAGAACTCGAAATTTCTAGAATTTTGACTGCATTTTTCGCAGTTTTATGATGTTTCGTGTATACCTAAGAGAATTAAATGGTGAGCAAAACACGGCCTCAGGAGTGAATCAAACCGGCGTTTCATCCATACAGTTCTCTTAGGATTATTTAGTAAAATGCATCAAGAACCAATATCAGTTATTCTACAGTCAGACTACTTCACTGAATTGAAATCGCTGAGACGTGTCGAACATCAGCTCCACTGTCGTATCCTATGAGAGGACAATGGCGACCGACTTCATCTGTGACTCCCAAACTATGAAAACTTCGTTAATGTGCTGAATGTCCAATTGCATTCTCAGTGCAGTCGTAGGGCTCTTGAACCAATTTACAGATCGTTGTCAAGCAGAAAAAAATTGAATTCGTGCCTAAATCTTATGCCAAGGAGTGCACGAATAAGGAGCTTGATATTTTACCGTAAAAGCACTAGTACAAGTGAGTTGTATACACCAATGGGCTTGATCAAATTGTTACGGGAGAATTGACACTGAAAATCTACTACATATGACGTTCCACACTGATGAACTTACATGAAACCCGTAAAATATTTCCAAAGTAGCCCAAAAGTCCGGCTCTCTCCGAAGCCTTTTGAGTGAACCTCAAAAGTCCAAAAATGAATAGGATGGGATTGCCTGAACACAACGAGTGACCGGGCACTTTGTCTCAGTTCATCTTCTAGTCTGAGTATGATTCATATCTCAAAGTGTGCAACATAAGATCAGTGACCTAACCCATATAAGTATAAGGTGGGGGCTTTTCAAAATCGCTGGACTGTTGTATTTTTTTCTGCTGGACTGATGCATACGAAATATTAAACGAATAATCAGATATAGCATGATAGGTACGTCTAGGTCTGACAATGGCGGGGTCGGCAAAACGTTAGCATTAAATTTTGAAAGCGGAAGACCAACCTTGTGCAAGTTTTAATTAAAAAAAGGATAATTCCAAAAGATTCCCTACAATATGAAAATACTACAAATAGTCGTCATCCAGAAATGCGGCGCGTCAAGTACCTAGTGAGCTTCGGAGGTCTAGGGAGAATGCATTATTGCATCAGTGTTCTATAGAGAGATCGTAAATGAAGCACAATATTGCTGTTGTTAACACGAAGGACGAGATAGACATTTGTCAATAGCAACGAGATTGATGACGATGAACGGGTGATTTGTTATTAAACTAAGCAACTATAGGAGTAAATCTGAGAATCTCGCTATTGCAAATCGATGGCTTCTCCTTGATTTTGAGAGATTAGGTAATTTTTGCTAGTAGAACAAAGGCAAATTTATCAACAGTCTAAAGCCACAGGAATGCTGAGATGAGAGCAGAACGGAGTTCTCGGAGGGAGTAATAGCGCCTTTAAGGCTCACTTGAGGTCCCAAGTTTTTCTCATATCACATCACAATTGCGGTTGTACTTCACATCGCCCCTGCTGCATAAGAGAATTGGCACAGAATAAACGTTAAGTGCATTTCGATCTATTGTTAGCTCAAGATACAACAAAGATTATCACAGAGCAGTTGTGTGGTGTGAAGGTGGATGCAAATTCCACGCATTTCATCGTTCAAAATTCATTTTTTGCTCTTGTCTGATGAACTAGCGCTCAACTATTTGACCATCTATTTCTAGGCGATTTCGTCATCAGGGAGTTGCTCTGTTCCAATCTGTTGTGTCATTATGCTTCTGTTTCATTGAGAACTGTTTCACAACTTCTCAGTATCTCATCAACTTTTCATCCTCATAGCTGTCACAAGCTCTTATTTTGTAATGGAGTTGTCGCTTAGAATCCTACCCTTTTCTTTGGTGGCGGTAGAAGATTTTTAAGGAAAAGTAAGGCTTAAGTGCAAGAAACAAATCGACTGCTACAAACATTACATGACCAATAATTGGGAGCTGATTGTAAGACGGCCGTATTTATGTCCATTGGGCTAATGATGAGTAAAAAACACGGTCTCACGCTCACAAATAGGCAGCAAAAATGAGTGAGAGAGGCTGGAAATATGTTCATTTCTAGAGTATCGTCTTCAGTTAGAAATACGGATTGTTGAGACAAATGAACATTCTTCCTACTAAGAAAGCTTGTGAAATTTCATTTGGTACTATGTTATTTTTTGTAAAGACGTTTTGTTCCGCGTGCCTAAATTTTACTAAATGATTGCGATTAAAAGCCGCTGTGAAGTTCAAACAACGGGTTCACTGCCTCTAAAGCGAGCGACATTTTCTACCTTGTTGGTACAGCGAGCTAACGGCTTTCAAAACCAAGACAAATGCTAATATTTTCATTTCTCAAGCGATTAGGTCACTACTAGCACTTTAGTGTATAGGCAAGAAGTACTACTTGTTGATTGTAAGAAATACAATTGCAACACAGTATGGGTAATTTGTTGGCGATTGCTAATCCATGAGCAAAGGTAATTTGTTGTTCACCGGTGTCTACTGCATAAGTTATTGATTGTTGAATTTTTTGAGTAGAAAATCTGTAAGATGCGTGGAAAGTTTCGAAAATCTGAGTGCAGATAAAGCACGCTTTCCACAAACTGATGAATACGAACTCTTTCACAGCTTAAGCCGACAACATACTAGAATCTCCTTCAGATAATTTACTTTGAAAAAATGTCATTCTGAAATCACACCCTTACAGTTATCGCCAAAAGAATTATGAAAACGGAGTTGAGATTGAGCCATCACAAGGACGTATCTTTCGTAATAAAAGTAGGTGTTTTAAGGAGAAATTGGTGTTCATCTTGCTATAAATGCGCTTGTAAAACTCGCTTCAGTAATAATCCATCTTTTCGTTGAGATAAAGTATTCAGAGTTAAAATTTTGCTACAAAACTGTCAAAACGTGCCGTGAAGTTCGAACAACAGGCTGAATACACCGAAAAACAAGACGTTTTATTCTTTTCGTTAGTAGAGCATGTTGTAAAAGTTTTTCCAAAAAAGGCTCATTGCTAAAGTCGGTATTTTTTGCGTTGCTGAATGACTACAAAGACATGGAATTTTTCAACGATAAATTTTTGATGTAAAACTCATAAGTCATTAAGTCAGTAAATCACTACGTCGTTCAAGCGAAGAACTACTTTGGGCGCAAAACTTGCCATTCTTTTCGCTTTTATAGCGCTTTGTATAGACTTTTTCAAAAACCATTTCTTCAGAATGGTCGAGATTAGAGCTACTGAATGACTGCTAAAAGATTTACGAAAAGCCATACACGGAACCCAGATGAGCAAACAAAGCAAACCGATTGTACAATATAATTTTATTTACACAGCTAAGACGCATGAAAAGGGTTTTTAGAAAAAAAAAGGGCATAGTAATTTGCCAAAATGAGCTCCAGGATGGTAACTAGATGTCTAAGAAAAGCAATTTGTCTAGAAAACAAAGCCTTCAAGCAATTGTGTATCGGCGCGAGTACATGCCGTTCCAGAAGTGTTAATAGGAGCGAAACTCTAATTTGAAACGTCTAGCAAGTTAATAATTGATATTTCGAAGAAAGCTGGAAAAGTAAACGCCTCGTTTATAACGAAATGCTAGAGTTTCTAGGGCCAATATTAGTTTGATGAGTCCAGAACATAAAGGTCTTGGTTCATTTGAGAAGCAACGAAGAAATAGCGAGCATTCCAAGAGTGTACTACACAAACAGACGTTTCCAGAAATATTTAATAGAGGCGTTTGGATGAAATGTCAACTGATAACTTTGAGAACCAATGTCTGACGTTGAGGAAACAAAACCTTCGAGCACAAAAAAAGTTTTTTAGCATTATGGCTAATAAGTATTAAACTGTTAGCGGAGATATCCTGTACTACGAGAACATGCAGAAAATTATTGACAGCTAGTGGGTGGATTCGTATCCGCTGGCTAATGAGACGAAGACAGTCGTCACACGCCCATATGGCTCGAATAGCATATCTAATTATAGATTGTGTACTCTACTAGTAGGCGCCATGAGAAAGCTTAAGAGGCACAAAAGAGAAGTCGTCACTTTAAATCGCAATCGTGGATAAAAGTCATCTCTTGATCAATGTCAAAGTGGTCACCACCGAAAGAATAGCGACTCACATCCACTCTGAGCCCGTTGTGAAGGAAAAGTAATTCTCTTCGCGAGGAGAAAAGAAAGAGATTGGAGAACAATGGCAAGGTCTGGGCTCCTCGCTGTACTTCATGTGAGTTTATATTTAAGGCGTGCTAATAAATCACGCCTGCTTTGTGTAATTTTCAATATTATTATTCGATGAATGCGAGTTATTACCAATAGGTTTTCTCCAAATGTACCCTTTCTTCAAAATATCAGATTACTTGAACCAACTACCACTGAAACGGTCATATCTTACCTCAAAATTAAAAATCAAGTTGAGACAAAGCGGGTTTCGATGATTGCAAAAGGCAGAAAATCTAGGAGGATGTGTGGAGTCGAGCAAGAAACAGACCCTACAGAACCACAAAAAAAGTGAAAAAAGATCAGTTCTTGCCGCTGGCGTGTATATTGTAGTATGCAAAGGGAACAGGGACATATAGAGATTGTTAATGCTGATGTGAGTGTGCTATCATCATAAATGAAATCACGTCATGGTGGATGCGAGGTTGCTACTGCAATGGCCTCTTGAGTTTTAATAAAGCGAGAGCATCGAAGAAGAAATGGTACCTCAAAACAACTTTAGTCTACCTTACTAAGAGTGTGAGAAATCGCTTTTTCGCTGAAAATGTGAAATTATTCTATGAAAAGAGCAGAGAACTTCCATGGTTCGCACTTGATGCTCTAACGTCGCTAGGCCGTTCATTTGAAATCCACATTATATGAGTCGATAAATGTGGGAATAGCGTAATTCGATATCAATAAGCTGGTGGTTCATTCATGGCTATAAAGTTTTCTTGACAACTGCATTTTGTTTGGTGCGTGATAAATGTGAATATAAGCTCTGCTTAGACCATTACGTTCACGTGATCGCTAAGTGTATGTAGATACAAAATTTATGAACCTCAAAACCATTTTTATGCCCCTTAATCCTTCAGGTCTTTTTCCTATTGTGGACCCGAGGATTATAATGGTTGTGTCAAAAAAGTCCGCTTCGTCAAAACTTATTATTGGTAACTAAATAGTTACTAATTTCAGTGAGATGATGTGATTGGACAGTACGGAATGTTTTAATCGAAATCACATGTTGAAAATGGTGAATGACATAAATTGTGTTCAGGAGCTGTATCTCTGAGAAATCTTATATATTTGCTATTAATGACAAAAAGAGGAAATTTTCGGCATTGATTAGTTGCTTAAAGATGAATCATGCATCCGCCTTCATCTACCACCGTCAGGAGTGCATTTATGCATATCTACCTATCTATATGCTTAGCGCCATTGCTGCTTTCCTCCCATAGAACTATGGTAATAGTTTATAGATCACAGAGCGATGAAAAGCTTGGTGAGTCTAGAAGAAGAGTCGAGCCAGAGACCGACCCAGTGGGTTTTGCATAACATTTCTAATAATATGCGAAACATTTCCTGAAGCCCCTATTGCACTCATAAAATTGCTTGAAAATATGTGAGTATTAAGGCAGTGCAGTCATTGATGGGCTTAACCTGCAAAGCTCTCTAAATCTGGTTTCAATCCTAAAGATAATTCGTGAATTGTGACATAATCGTTTTAGGAACTTTGAACTATATGTGAAGTCGAGATTAGCAGTGCAAGTGCTCCTGTTTCTTTTTAACTCCTCCAAATTGAGTGGTGCTTCTATCATTACAGCCCAAAAAAAGCCTTATAGCTGTTTCAGACTCAAATGGCATAAATCTCCAGAGTTTTTAATTGCCTCAGAGCACTCTAAGAGGTCAATATCAGAAAAAGTGGTTCCACTTGATGGACACTTTGACTTGGGGTAGACTCAAAAGCTGAAAGTCACAACAATCGCGGCTGGAACTCTTGATTTTTAGATGTCTACTTTAATACTAGACTCTACTCAGTAATGTACAAAGGAGTGCTAAACTTTTAGATCAGAAATGGAATCAAGTGAAAAATATACACCTTAATACTTCGTTTTCTTCCAGAAAGACATCCCTATTAACAAGTCATTTTACTGCGGACTAATGTCTGTGCGTTGCAGAAATTTGAAGAGACTTCAAAAACGTTTGTTGCTAAGGAACAGCGAGATGAGGCTAAATCAAGATGTTGCCGCTGGAAATCCTAATTAATTGCGTCTTTTCTACACGAGATTAACGTGGAAATCCTTCAATCGCGGAGGCTTATACGACCAGTTTCATTCGAATAGTGTGTATAGTACGTTGAAAAACCTGTATAAACACAGGATAAACCGCTTAACCTTAAAAAATTCAATTATCTTTGAACTAGATCGCCTATCAAAGGGTGTTGATCTTGAAAAAAGGCAAAGGAAAATCCTTTCGATGCTGATCAATACCTAAAAGATGTGCCGTTTGTTCGTTATCAAGCATCATTTGAGGTGATTACATGCATACTCAACCTTTACAGATTTGGGTGGCCAGCTAAGGTACTATTAGGCTATCATTAGGTCATTACTATTAGGTTTCGGTACAAATGTGTTGCCAATCACCCGACTTAGAAAAGATGGAAAGCTTGAGGAGCTTTGAACGCGGGTCACTGTACACCCTCAACCACAGAGCCATACGCGTCCCCCGTGTTGGTCTAGAGAGAAGGAAAGTAGGGGGAGAATTTCTATCAAAAATTTGATAATGTATCTCTTCTTGACTTTGTAGAGTTTCACATAAATTGTCAAGTTATCGCAGTGGTCCCTATCGCGCTACTGTCTTCTTGTGCATTGAGAAATGGGGGGAGGGGTCGATATGATCGCAAACGGCATCTGCTTCCAGATGAGAGCAAGAGCGGGCAAATGAGTTCAAGGTGAACTGGAAATGTGTGAACTACATTAGAAAACCTGAATAGGTTGATAAGTCTGAAAGACTACATCTAGAAGCACAGAGATTTCATACACTCAAAAATGCAAGTTCTCGTTTAAAGTAATACTTCGCCAGAGCAGAAAAACTCTGCTTACGTAAAGTGGAATAAAGTGAAATAAGATTTTGAGTTCCCTTATTTTTCTCCAAGGATTTTTTCTAAATTATCGAGTCCTGCTTGCACAGTGCCTGTACGTTTTTGTGCTCTTGACGCGAGTTCCTAAGATGATAAAGAATAAAACGAGGTGATCAAATTCAGACGAGTACACTGTGCAGTTGACCTTATGAGGGATCGCTAAGGCGACTGTATGCATGCTTAATTTACATTCGAGAGCATCGATCCGAGAGGCTATTGTCTTATTCCTCTTGCATTGCTTTCATAGTAACTTATCAACAACGGATGGATAGATGGATGATTTGGGTATCCAAAAATGCGAAATCGACATCCCTATCTGGATTACGGAGCACCAATATTTACTTTGTTCTCAGTCCATGACAAAGCTAGTACGATTTTTTTGGTGAAAAATAAGAGCATTTTTTAGCAATATTTCTGCTCTAAATACATTCGGCAATATGTCATCAAGCGATAATTAATCTGAAATCAATTCGTTAGAGTTTCATGGAAATTAATACCGCAGTTAGTTAGTAAGCTTGGAGCTACTAATTTTGATGTCACTTTGTTTTTAATTTATTTTTTCAAGAACTTTTTAAATGAAGGATATTTCGCAATCATTGTCAGAATGTCATACCATTTTTTGAAAACGGGACTCTCCTTTCGAATAGATGGCAAATGCACTTGATGAAGCATTTAATGAAGACGTGAAATCGTCTGGAAAATGTAGCATGCAAGAGCACTAGTGACAGATCAAAATCTTCAGCTGCGAATGAACATGGCTATATAGGTTGTCAAGGAAAAGTGGAGTTGTTCGGAAATTCATATCTTTATGACGGTAGAATTGCCTTTATAGCGATTAGCGTCAATGATCCGCTTCGAATCCAACAATTTCCTTAAGATTATGTCCTGATCTTACGGAATCTATGCAGGATTAAGTAACAACGTTGTGGGCAGAGTTTCAGCTGACGCCTCACTTTTGAATGCTCCGAAGCCGTCAATCTTGTCCTCGTAAGAGACTGACTTTATTTGCTTTTGCAGGTACGGCCTACTCCACTTTAAATTCGTTGATAGGGATAAAGTAATAAAACTTCATAAGTGCTAAGCCTGCGTAGAAAGTCGTTGGAAAGTATTGAGCAAATAATGAGACCACATTTGGAGGAACTCATTAGGTTAAGGAGATGGTTAATGCAGCTTTGCCCTAAGCGTTTCTTGTGTCATTCGTGCTCCTTTTCCGATGAGATTACTTTGAAGTGTACTACCAAACGTAGTATGCAGTGTTTTAATGCCTAAATAGGAAAAAATAATTAACTGTTATGCAATGTCGAACGGAGCCTAACATTGTATCTATTGCTTACCTCAAACTTTGAATTGAATTTTTTCTATAGAAATGAGCAACAATAGAAACACAACAGCTCAAAAAAATATGCAATATTAACTTCATAGCCGTCGAGACAGCTTCTTCATTGTAACGGTTATTTATTCCACTAGATTCGACTCGATGCTACAGTAGTCACCCACATCGCCAGGATGAGCATCTGTGATTCATCGACTCGCACTACTTTAGTTTTAAAGAGGGACAAGAAGTCAAAAAAAAAGTTTGGTGCTAATATCATATTAGTTCAAACAACTGAAAAAATATATAAAGCCTAAATGGTGGAGATCTATAGTTACTTTCAGATATCAAAATTACAAGGCGATACGTATATGTAGATAGAAATAACGCTCACTTGTTGACTAAATTCTGGGGCAACGCTATATCCTAGACTTCATGAAACGTCACTAAGAATGATTAAATGGCTGTCGAGTCTTTGCAATAACGTTCCGTGACCGACCCATCCACCAAGCCAAAGCGATCCATCCGTACCAGTGTACTACCAATTTGGCGGCCTCAAAAAGACGGAAAACATAGTAAGGATGGGTTGCGAATTTGAATCATCGACCGATTCTCCGTTTATCTCCATAGGACATGTGTAGCCACTGAGCTACATGCGTCCTTCATCCAGAGAAATACCAATATTGAGCTGTGACAATTTTGGCATTATCTCCAACGAAAACACGGTCTCAGGCAGGAATTGAACCCGCGTTTCGTCCATACCGTAAACGCGTACTATTACGCCTACACCTCCAAGCACATTTGCCCGCATGGATGAAACGGGGGTCTGTTTCCCGCCTAAGGCCGTGTTTTTGCTCACCACTCAATTCTCTCAGGTATATGCGAAACATCATAACACAGCGAAAAATGCATTAAAAATGCTAGAAATTTCGAGTTTTATCCCAGCGGTAATTTTTTTAAGAATTTGCCACCAGTGTCGCACATCTTCGCGATCGTCTCACGTCCATAAAGCCTAAAGCAAATTTTCGGAGCGCCAAGAATAACGGTAAGAGGGGGAACGCGAGCCCCGTTTGTTGTTGACATGGTTTATATCAATAGCTTGTACTAATAACTTGCCTACTGCAAATGTCTCCCGATCTTTCATTTGCCATTGTGCTCAGACTTCGCCCACAAATTCACCCACTCGCCTCTCCTATGCGTCGCAGCTTTTCCTGTACACCTTAGCAGACGACGCAATGCCTCGCTGCCAACATGATGTGTCCACTGTTGACACAGTGCTGCCAGTGGCTTACGACGGCGCAACGAGTTCGTCGAATTTCTCTTGGTGAGTCGTGATCAGTCGGCAATCCCTAGTCTACGTCACCTCATTTCACGGACTATCAGATTAGACAGTTTTCGCTCTATCACGCTCTCTCGTCAAACACATCTCCTTCCACAGAGAATTTTTTCGGAAGAGTCCGAACGCCTCCCCCGCCGCATTGAGAGTACGGCCTTGCCTATCACTACATCTTAATTACGTTAATCTGTCAACTACTAGTGATAGATGTCTCCATGTTAACCTCTTAGTTGCGACTATCGCAGCTTGCAGTGAATCAATTAGAAGTACCGTTTATTTTGATTTTTGCATTGTATTTTGGTACTTCCTTCCGCTCTGTCGGCATCTCCAATAAACACATTTAGCGACGAATTTGAGTCATTATCATAGGATAGAGACATTATGATGAACATTGCGAAGATGTTATTTTTATGCTGCGAAGATAAACACTACGCGTGTTAGTATTCGATATGTCGTTCAAAAACTAATAAAAAGCAAGGTTTTTCAACAGCTTGGTGATCATAAACTTTACTGCCACGTTAAACTAGACTCTCTTCCGCTGTACTTTCGCGGAAAAAGTCTATCATGCTCTAGGAGTCATATTTTTTTATTATGTTTTTCAACTCGTAACCTCTCTCATAGTAAAAATATGTGAGCCACTTCCTTGACTTTAGTGCAAGTGACGTTTAAACAGAAGTGACATTCCTTTGAGTGCAAACCGAAAATCTTAAAAACACTTCAGTACTTTTTGTGAATATACGTCTCCTGGTGTCAGTGAGGTGCTTCTAGTAATCATGACTTTATGCAGAACAAATCCATTGCCTCGTATGAGCTCTTGTTTCCCTAGGGATTTGTTTATTCCGGCGACGGTATGGCTCATAGAAGAATAGGCTACCATCGGCTAAATTATCGCTTTAGTAGTTTAGTAGAAAACACCTGCAAAGTATCTGATACCTTGAGTAATTAAGGCAAGCAATTTACCTGAAATTTATTACAAATCTGAAGGATCATAACAGAACACCTAGATGCAAAGCACCGCTTACACTCTATTATTTGAGCGAAGTTTTAAATGTAGAGCAATGTAAAAGATGACTATTGACTCACTACTGCGATTAATGTATTTTGACTACATGGCAGCCATAACTCTACCTCTCTTTTTGGTATATATACGAGTTCATGTCTGCAACTAACAACGAACTGAAATCCCAATATTTGCCAACGATTTGTCATCTCTACCATTCAGCTTCATTATAGCCACGAATCGCTACAATACTTGCGAATTCACTGATACTACTCGTTTCTAAATACAGGTGTTACAGTAGCAGTGGTTCATGGTTGTTGAAGACTTCTCTCTAATCGCTTTCTAAAATGGGATAACCTGAATGCATTGGATTTTTTCCGTGCTGTAACACCATAGTGAGCTTTTTCTGTGTGGATGATTGAATTACTCCATTATTTATTTCCATTTTTCCGTCTGGATACATTGTTTTATCCTAAAACGAAATAAATGTGAAGAAAAAATGTCTATGATTTCCGGTCGAGTGTTTGTTGACTGAGCGATTCCTCTCCACAGCGGCTTTTACCAGCTCTCAACACTACACTAGCCACTTCTAACAACCGGAATTTCATAGACGCCCACGAAACTTGACGGGATTTACATGTTTCCCGCGACTTCGACCGAATTTTTATCAGTTACGGCTTTGATTAATAATTTCTTTTTCTTTTATATGTATAAGATCAGCATGGGTTGCCATGCATAATCTGTCTGAGACTGGAGGAGATTTTGGTACATTTTGCGATCTCAATAGTCGAACGCTCACAGAAATCTTTAGCCGGTTGATTAGCAGCAAAATTGAAATAAGTATGCTTGAAAAAGGAACTTCTTGGTAGTTTCTGGAGAGCACACGAAGGTAATGACATTTTAAGCCTTTGTTACTTCTTGCTCTCTCTTCAGTCTCTTTTTCCTCATGCTGTCGTTCATAGACTCCATACAGTCGCGTATTTTAATCAGTATTCCTGCCAAACAAAATTTCTAACACTTCTGATACTTTTCGCAAGAATATATGATAACTGTTTCTTTGAAGGGCCGATTCGTAATTAAATCTAAGAGCGTGTCACATTGAATTCTATAGAAGTGGCTGGCCGCCCATCACATTTGTGAATTCAACTCCTTATCTTGGCTATTCCTCGTTAGTAACACTGAGAAATCCTTTGTTGCCATTTTCATACTAAGTGGAGCAAAAACTTATTTGTCCATATGGCGGCCACTTTAACCATCTTGGAAGAGAAGGCACAATGGCTCGTTATATGCAATGCCAATGAGTCGTTTCTTTCTTATAAATGGGCTACGATAAGTTCGCCTTGTCTTAAGTATTCTCGGAACATAGTTGCTATCAGTTGTATCACTTTTAACCCTGCTAACTCTCAATGAAATAGTCGGATGACTTCAAATTTTACTACTTTGGCTCAACAAAAGTTCATGTTTTGCTCACCCAGAGGATGCCCACAAGCACCAACCCTCCAACAATAGTCTCTATTTTCACTCCATATGTGACGTCGAGAGAGACTAAAGTAGTTCCTTGTACTCGTCACAAAGTTGGCTTACTCCTAGCTGGGTTATCGAATAAGAATATAGAACTCTTTCCCTGCTTCTGTGACTAGGTCATGGAGTGAGACTGCATTCAGTCACCTCAAACGAGGCCAAAAATTGAAGACGAATGCGTAGCGCATCCCTCAAGGATTGATCAACCACAAGAGTTTCATCTCTCAACCTTTTTACTCGTGGTCAGGTTTCCGGATGACAATGCCAATGCCCACAATATTGTGCACTCTGTCAGCCTTAACTCTCCACATTTCGAAATGGAATTCAAAAACCGTCTCCAATTAGGGTTTTCGTCAAAGTGTAGGGAAGTGCATTTATGAGTTCAAATATCGTTTTTTTTCCTGAGAACTCTCCGGTGAGCCCCATAACACGAATGTAACTTCTTTTTTTTTTCTTTCCTTCTCTCCGCATCTATTCACATCGAAGTATTTGGAATATTGATAGAAAGGCATTTACGTAGCTATCATCAGGATATGCTTCATTTCAACCAATGTCAGTTGATTGAGTGATGTTTTGTATTTGCTCATTTGCTCTGATAGATTTGCCATTCCGAAAAATACTTCTGGCGTAGATTGGAGCACTTGTGACTTGGATAACAGAGTTCACTATTTTGACACGCAAGAGCCATGCATTTCTATTCTAAAAGATGTGATTCGTGTTCTTTAATGTTTAAGCTTTTAATCCAACGACCACCCACAAAACATGACTAAGCTCGGTTTCACACGCTTGCAGGTTCGTTCATGAAAGAGCCGTGTTTCCGGTGTAAGCGGCCAACGTATTTCAACGATAAGGTGAGATCGTTGACAGTTTCTTCTTACTAAGTAAATAATTTTTTATGAAGCTTTTGCTGCATATTAGCTAAGAAAATCGATACTGTGTCGAGGAAAAGCTAAAAGGTTTTAGGAATTTTTTAGTCACTTTCTTCCACTGCAATCTTAATGCGTTTGATTTCGCAAGATTGGCTTTTACTTCAACCTTGGCATGAACAATCAATATCATCTTACGAACCGTTCTTCTTTAAGTTACCACGTTGTTCATATCACCTCTTTTTGAAAGCGATATCTATTTTTCATACTTGGATATTGAAAAAAAAGCCAAAAAGACCTTATGATATAGATCCGTCATCACAGTGCTTTTTTTCACTGTGCGGATCCCAGTACTCTTAGCACTCAATTCGTTTTTTGTCTTTTTTTTTGAACAGCGTAGAATACTGGTCGAGCGAGTCTCCTTGCCATCTCGAAGATAACCTTGCTGTGGCTTTCCATAGGACATTATGGACTGCCGAAGAAAAGTGGAGGTGGAGCTCAGCTCTACGCGCGCCGTGACCACCGTCACAAACACTCGGACACGTCGCGCTACGATTCTCACGAACCAGATCACGATATCTATTGTTTCAACCATATCGCCTTTTTTGTAGCTGGTGATCTACTTCGATGCAATATGGTCACTCATGTTTGCTCATACGTTGTGAGCAATAGTGTGATAGAGTGAGGAATAGTCTGAACACCGTTTGTTCGCTCCCATACTCGTAGTGCGTGATCAAGACACCGGTGTTCTTATTCCATCTAAGAAATAAGCGGCTCTCAAGGAAGCAAACTAGTCAAATTTCAATTACCATATTTGAAATAGAAAGGCAGCCACCTTCAGGCTATGTTGAACATTTCGTAGGATATCGCTGTTCTTGATTGCTTCTATGCTAAGAGAACTATTTAGGATATGAATTATCGTAAAATCTATCGATTTAATGCTATGAGTGGAAGAAAAGAGCGAGAGCGGTTCTCCCGCATCGTTATATAGATAAACATTAAATTTCGCACTAGATAAACGATGTATCAAATGCTCAGATAACGAAAACTTTCTAGCTATCAAGGGTCATTACTTATTGAACGCTACCAAGCGTCGAAGAAGTGTTATATATCAGCAGGGTACTCTTCTATTATGGCGGCGCCAGTAAAGGCCTTCGGTAAAAACGTATTTTTTTTTTGCTTTTGCAAAACGTTTCTGTAGTTTCTCGACAGCTTAAATCAAGTGAATTTCAATGGCATGTTTAATTTTCAAATAGCGTTACTAAGCTCGAAGAAGTCCTTTCTGAAAGTCAAATATACCATTATAATCGGAAAGATTTTCTTTGTCTAAAGATTGAAAATTCATTGAAATACAACTTTTATACAGTGACTTTTAATGAGTAACAAAATTTTATTTTGACTGATACATCGCCAAAAATAAGCTAATTGAGAAATTAAACATGCCATTGAAAAGTAATTGTTTTCAGCTATCGATAAACTAAAGAAACGTTTTGCAAAAGCAAAAAATGTGTTTTTATCGAAGGCCTCAAGTGGCGCCGCCATAATAGAGCAGTACCATTAGTGGTAACGATGAGAGGAGCGCATTGCACACTGTCTAGAGTTGTTTTGCAACAAATGGATAATCGTTGGTTTTGAGCTGCGAGCAAACTTCCTTCCCTCCCTTCCCTGTCCCCCTCACCTCTCGTCCTTCCATACTCAAACATACTAGTACGAGACATGTCTCGGAGAGAAAACTCAAGTGTCTTGATAATGGCCCAGCTAGATATGCACACACAGATCATTTGATGTCTACTAATTAGAATAATTTCGTAGAAATATGGAGGTGGATTCTAATTAAGTAGAAAATGGCTTCCTTCAAAATGTACACTCCTGTTCTTCACCTGTCCTCCACTTACTGATGAGAATCAACAGAACACAATTTTATATGGGCAACAACGTCCTTGTCAGTCTAGAAATCAACTTGATATGTGGAAATGAGTCACGTGTAGTAATGCGACACTTTCCCTTACTTCTAGCTCTTAGTTTTTCGGAATATATTCCATACACCTCCAGAGTTCTATCCGCTGACGTTTTAGAATCCTTTGCGGGGCTGATAACTTTTACTCCAAAATCATCTCCGTAGCTTTTTTGTGCGCACCTGGTAGAGTGTTTTGTCTACGCTCAAGTTCCCATCAAGATACTGTTTTAGCGAGATGCAAAGTGAGATTTCACCACTACATTTGTCTCCATATGCTTTACATGGGTTCGTTGCATCTTATTTAAACTTCACACGATCACCGACTCTACGATTACGACCTATTATGCATATGCGTCGTACATAGACTTTCATAATTCGCTGATAATGCAGAGTCGTCAACAGTATTTCACCCGCGACAATTTTTTTTTTGAACTGGCCCTTCTACGAACTTTTCCAAATACCTGTATTTACCTGAATAAAAATAAAAGTCCGGTAAACGGCACCTCATTTTGGCCAGGCCGATCTTTTAAGGCATTAGTTCTTCAATAAGTCGGTAAGTTTTCTTGCTCATTATATGGAAGTGTCTGACTGAGCAGATTGTGTACTACTTTGATCGCTACAGAATATTTCTTCGTCTGTCACATGAAGGCTGAATGAGCGAAACGTTAGCTACTGCTAAATGAACTTTATGTAAACGAATCCGAAAAACTACCTGCATAAATAGAAAACGTTGACTAAACCGTGTAATATTGATGCACAAACTATCGTGGGGAACTTAGGTGCTAAGGATAACGGTCTGGTGATGATTGCTGCTGAAGTAAAATAAGAATGTAGCTTGCGCAAAACAAATGCTTGCGATTTTAACGAGTTCGGCAGCGGATAATGAAGCCTAACAACTTCTTTGTTTCTCATCCACCCCTTATGTGTAAATTTGTGAGCAGAAGCACTTTCGCTCTAACAACGACAGAGGAAAATCGTCATTGAATAGGGAGGTTGATTTTCAAACACTTTTCAACACTACCGGCCACGTTCACATAAAAGGCTTGGTCTGTGAACTCGCTCTAATATCAAATCATAATAAATTCGTAATCTCGTAAAGCTCGTAATGCATGAGCTGGGTTCTCAAGAGAATTGACTAGAAAAAGATCGAAAGACGACGAGTTCTGCCCGACTGACGAGTCTGTAAGGACGAAACAAGTGTATTGGACTGCACAAGAGCCCTTATCAGACCACATGACATGTTGGCTCAAATAAAATGAAAGAATCTATAGAAATTTGAGCGTGGTCTTAATATAACACTTGAGATAAAGTTATAATATGACATAACAATATGATTTTATGACATATTTTGAACTTTTCACGAGGTCCCTTATAGCACTTATAAGGTGCTAGACACGTGTTTCGGCCTTAAAGCCTCGCGTGATTCCTCTATATAGAAGTATATTCCCGAGGAACTGACTGGACGAAAAGGCACCTTGCTACTTGATGAGGCTGGAAGGCCGATACATGCGTCTAGCATTTTATAAGTGCCATAACAGACCTCTGAAAGGTTCAAAAGATGAAAATCAGATTATAGTGCTTTTGAGCGAGGTCTCAAAGTAGTCGGTTGGAAGATATATCTAAGGCCTAGTTACCATTCAATCATTTCTGGCTAAAGAAAATACTCTTAAACTACTGAGCGTATTTTATGACGAAGTGTTGAGGAATTTCAGATCGGCCCACTAAAAGACGGTGCGCTGTTTCACAAAGGCTGCTTCAAGTGCTGGATATGTGGATCGAGACTTTCATTGAAAACGTATCACAATAATAGGAACGATAATCAAGATCTAGAAGTGAGCCGTTGATATTTACAGAACAATGAATTTCAATTCTGAAATCTCGACTGTAACTCGGCAAAAATGCTCCCATGAAAGCATTGACATTTATTACTGGGTGGTTCCTGTGAGCGAACTGTCAACAACTTCACTTTTTGATTATCACCTTTTCCAATGCATCGAACTTTTTCACCAGTCTTGAGATATCTCGTTTATCGGTGCTACATGCCTATGACAGGTTCAAACCCAGTTTTTTCAATATTCGCAGGCATATTATGCCACGCAAGTCTTCTTAGCAATTCGTAAATTCTACCAAATATTGCTCCCATACCATTAAATCTTTATCTTTCTTTAATAAATACAATGGACAGTGAGTAGGGACGCCGAGTGGTTGTGACGCCCCTTGCAGGCTCGTACAGCCGAGCTCCATCACTCAGCTTTCTCCGGCAGTCAACAACAAGGCCTTATGGAACGCCACAGCCAGGCTATAGGAAATCGCAAGGAGACTCGTTTAACAAGCATTCTACGGCGTTGAAGAAGAAGACGAATAAATGAATTGATGCTGGAAGTGCTGAGATACGCACACTGAAAAAAAAAAGTACACTGAAGACAGATAAACAAAGTGTCAAAGCTACAGTGGATTAACCAGTGGTAATTAGTTTTTTCTAAGCATTCACATGATCTCCCTGTATTTAATTGGCTGGTTGCTCTGGTGTTTCACAGTTTTTATTTTGAACCTTCGAAAAACACACATAAATAGAAAAGTCAAATGTTTTCATGTGAGTCCAGAGAGGGGAAAGGTTTATGACGATTCACAAAGTTTCCGTTTAGGAGAACTCTCACAGATTTATTGATAATAACGGGATAAGGCTATTGCTTGCAAACTTAGATATACGGAACTTTTATCAGTTAGAAATTAAAATTGCTAAACGTGCGAAAACTGGAATTTTGCAGGTATATTGTGCAGGTCATGTACCAACGCCAGGACCACATGATCCTATTCCGCACAGGTTTGTGATTTTCAGTGACAATCATCAGAGAGTTCTACACCTTGGTCAAGCTGGATATCACCTTTTCTGATACATAAACAGATTTACAGTCGTATAGTTCTTATTCAAAAGCTCACGAATAATGGGAAATCCAATTAAACTGCTTCTGATTTTTGTAAAACTCTATGCAAAAATCATTTCATAATATTATCGGTGACTTAAAACAGCAACTGAGACCTTGATATGGATACAGTGATCAATTGCAATAACACACAAATAACAACCATAAGTAGATTTTGGACGGAACTGATTTTTTTTTCAGATCAAATTTATTGTTCTCACCGAAAACAAAAGGCGAATATCCACACAATCTGATGAGGCCAGCTGGACCTACATGATCTTCCCAGAATTTCAATGCCTACTGCAGCCTAGCTTCGACCTGCCGTAAAGCTTTGTTGTGATAAATCCCTATTTACCACATGAATAAACCAGTAATATTCTAACTGGATGTGCTATACGATAATAGAGTCCTATAACACTCTAACTAATGTATTATAACACTCTAATTAATATATTATTTCTGCATTACTTGCGCGATTTACGAATTGAGTGATAAATCACAGGTGAAGATCCATTGATGACGTAACTTTTCTGTTCGGAGCGAAATCAAGAGAAAACACAGAATGATATCCCTCGAAAAAAATTGAGTTGACAAGTTCTGCAACTCTTGCCTGCACATCACAGTCATAACCTTAGTGTTCCTCTGAAACCTACACTTTCTACCAAGAGAGGGCAGCGCAACGACTAAAGACTCTCTGCAAAGCGAACCTAATTTTTGCTTTAATCCAGTTCTCCCAGCTTGCTGAGCCTTCAAATCCTTGGGAGTTGGAAAATTGATGCCAGACTTGTCTAGGAGTATAGCAACATAGACTTGATCCTGTGGTACGTCAATGCGAATGACTGTATAGATCCAATATGCATTCGATTAGTTCGAATAATGCTTGAGGTCGAATGTTCTTTGAGAATCAGCAAAGCAGACAAGAGCTTCCTCTTTCTACTCTCTACTCTTACCTTTCTATCTCTAATATTTTTTCAGAATTACGGCACAGAGAGGCTCCAACAGATTTTACTGACTTTTTTCGCTTAGAAAGAGTTAAATATAAGATGAGATTATCAAAGTTTGAAATTAATCAATTTGTGGTCTTCTAAGAATTTTAGATGACCAAATATAGTGGAAAATGCGTTTGAACGGCACTTTTAACCTCTCCTTTTTTTTCAACACTTTTAATTAAAGCTTCACGTCCAGAAAAAAAAGGATAGGCAGAGTTAGACGAGGTAGGAATTCTGATATTATGACATGAAATAGCCTACAATGTAGTTTCACTTCTAGTTTCCTTATTCAGCATCTCATCGCATTCTTGAAAAACTGCCTGACCTGTTAAAATTCTAGATGGTCCTGGAAGCACTTCGCACAAACAGTAGCAGTGACTATGGGAGAGCGACCGGGAACCATGCCTCTCCATTGCCTTGACATCCAGGAAACGATTTTCGCCTGATGCTGCACTATATTGGACTCACAAGGAATTTTCCAGAGCTTTTCGTTTCTGTTGATAGTTTTTAACGCATTTGAGTTTTTGCTCTTACTGTCGTTTTGAGCAGCTTCTTAAACCTATTTTGATACACAACACCTATAAATATGATTTAAGATGGACTGCTTCGAGAACAAAAACGATTGTTGATGCTACACGAGTATTGTTCAAGTTAAAGTGTAATAACGGAATTGTCTCTATTGCATTAAAAACAGCTTGCCGCTCAATTTCTTGCAGGAGACCAACTCCTTGCTTGTGCGTCAAATCTCCATTTCCAGCCTCGAGTTCATTGAAACGTTCAAAAAATGCACTTCTCCCCATTTTTCCGGCACCCCAAAACTCGATAATCCGGTGAAAAGCCTCAACAGCACTTGAACTTAAACGATTATCCGCAGCATAGAGAATTGCTTTTGCTCTCTAAACAATTCCATCTTGAAACAAATGTATAAAATTCTATAAATCAAAATAACCGCAAGAAGCTATTTTAAACGATAATGAGAGCAAAAACTTGAATCCATGAAAAATAATGAACAAAAACGAAGAAGTCAGGAAAATTTCTTGCCAGCTCAGTAGATATACTGATGAGTGTTTTGTCACCGGCTCTGCACAGGAGGAAATCGACAATTGCTTCCAATTGTTAAACGAGCACTTAGAGCACAGAAAAGTCACTCAAAAAAAAAAAACGAAAAATGTATTTTTTTCAGTTTCTTAAACTGCAATTAAACACATCAGGAAATGATCATATTGTTAAGTGGTAACGGAAGTTTAGTAACAAAAAAAAATATATTCTTAGATGTACTACACCATAACACTGCTAGAACGAAATGGAAATTAAGAATCCATATGAATTACATCACTATTTGTTATTCGGCATTAAAATCGGATCCATCTAAATTTCCAAGCTGTATCAATTGCTTTTACGACGTTTTTTTTTCATTGCGGGGTGTCGGATTGTGTTGAATGTGCTTCTAAGTGTATTAGTGTATATGTACTGATCTGTGTCTCTGTGGATATGTGTGCATACATGAATGGTGTGTGTGTGTGTATGTGTGAGGCCCAAACTGATGTATCGGGCTGTACAAGAGCCCATTAACGGATCACATGACATGTTGGCTCAAATAATAGTTGTGAGATTTATTGTAATCTGAGCGTGGTTTCAACAAAACACTCGAAATAGAAAGCATAATTCACTTTACTTTCATTACTGCTCTCGCAACTGTTACTCATTATAGTTTTCTTCGAGAGTGCCGAATATTGTAAGTATCTTTCCGTGATCTACAAAGTACCGGCAAGTTCCGAAATAATTGCGGGCTCACGTCAAAATAAGGCTTTGAATTTCCTCATATCGCACTGCGCTTATAATTGTATTTCAAATTGTTCACTTAGAATGTCAATGGCATAGCTGACCCACTGTCCAAAATTCTAGAAAGATGTTTTGTACGAAGAATTCGATTGTTTCAAAAGTTAATCCATGTCAACTCATCTGCTTCTCATATTGATAACATTTCACAGAGCTAGTAGTCATCTTTCATAAAAATGATAGCTCATATTCAACTCTGCTAAGTAATACACAACATTAGTTGTAACAGATGTTGCTGATGTGTTTTGATTTAATCGAGGTAAAGCTGGAATTAGTCCATGTCCACGATCTTCTATTTTTTCAAGCTTTTGTATGAGTAAAATAATAGTGTTTGTTGAGATAGAAACAAAGTTGACAAGAGGAAAGCAGTGCAGGAAGTAATCACGTATTCCAAACAATGGCATAACAAAAGAAAAGGATCGGCTAGAAGTAATGAAAGAACACGTGTAAGTATGTCTTTATTTTAGGCTAAAGTTATAGATTTCGGTTTCGCAATAGATCATAATCTGTACAATGAAGGGATCAGAAAAACTGATAAATAAGATCGACATTCCATGCACTGGCCGTAATCGACCAAGCCGGATCCGAGTGCCTTCGAGTGCTTATTTCTGACAGAAGACGCTTGATCAACGGCGACTGCATATGTGGTCCGTGAAGGTAGTGGCTTGCAACACCAAGTAGCAGCTGTGCTTCGTCATCTTTCACTGTTTTATTGGGGTGCTGTAAAAATGATTATTAAGAGTTACTCACTGATTCGTTTAGTATTATATTTTTTTGTGCATTATATTGCCTTAAAGCAGAATGAAAGATAAAGCGTTCGACAAGGGTCAACGCTTTAGCGTTAAATCATGTATTCGACTTTATCAAGCGTCATAGAGGTACTTAGATGCAAGCGCGAGATTTACGATAACTTTCGATGGTTCACCGATGTGTCGAGTGAGTGCTATTATACCTCCTAAAAAGCAGTGGTAGCAATTTCCCTATTCCGGAGCAAGACTTGGTGATCTCACGACTTGCAATCAACCAAAGTCACACGTGTATCAGAGGGAGCTTCCACTCACTGAACTACATCACCATAATTCCATGAAATGATCATCAATAAACATTATTCAGATCATATTTCAGCCTATGAACCGTATGGCGTGGGCAGCGTAGTGGCTGTCATCACAGTTATCACGAGCACTGCGCTAAGCCGATCATAATCCAGGCTCACCAAGCCTGCCACTTCTCTAAGACAGACAAATTGGCAGCGGATTAGTGTGGAAACATCTCAGTATCACGAGTTCAGGTTGAAACGCCCAAAAATGGCTATTCCGCGATTTCAGGGAGAATCTACCTATACCAGAAATCAACGACATTCTGGCGAAAACAAAAGTTTTCAAGCGACAGCCGATTCAAACGTGATTAGTTCGAAAACCTTTGTTTTACAAGGGCATATAGGAACTACTGTATCCATAAGTTATATGTTAAAAAGGGTTCTGCCAAATAAATTTCGAATAGTGAAACCCGTAGTGGCTTAAAAATATGCCAATCTTTGTTTGATACAGAATCTTACCACTAAAATTGCGTCGTTAAGCATTAATATTAGCGAAAACGCGACCGAAAGCGTGAAGTGTATTCCATCTCTGTTAGGGCATAACACTGAGCAAACCTCAGGCTTATCGCTTTCAATGGAACAGTTTAAATTTTGAAAGTGACTGAAATTTGCAGCCGGGAAGTTTGCTAGTGTGCTCTTCTCTATGTGTTTCAGTCAAGAAGTCATATGCTGTGCCTATTCGCTAATTGAGAAGCGCCAGTACATTTGCAGCAACGCTGGAATTAGGTACCTTCAATTTGATTGCCATAGCTCGATCGCCACAATTCAAGCCACTGCAAGTGAGGAAGATGAACATTGCTCCAGGGGACAAATTTGATTTTGATTCCGATAGTGAGCAACCGGCAATCTGCCAACCTCTCTGCGGAACAATAAACACCGACATTTGCCCACTACCTGAAAGAAGTCCTTTGAAAAAATTCTTTTTTGAAATAGTAGATTTGTTTTGATTTTTTGCTGAACTTTTGATATTCGAGTCGCTCCCTTGAGATTATCGATTGAATTTACAAGAAAATCCAAACAATTTTTGTAAAAGTGTTGCACCAGAATGTCAACAGAAATTAGACTTTATCCAAATAGTGAAAAGATTAGAAACGATTATCATAATACAACTCAGTTAGGTTCTAACACCAAAAATACCTTACCTTTGATTAGAAAACTATAGACCAGTGTATTTACATTTTCTTGTTTATGTAGCAATGCAATTCTCGTTGGTGGTAATTCCAATGCTTGGTCGAGTACTTTGTAACGAATATACCTGAAGTCAATAAAACACTGCTTTTCTAAATTTGTAAGCGATATGTCCATCGGAGCGAGTGATTTTTAAAATTCCCAGATTACGAATATTACCAATCACTTCAAGTGGGCAACTATCTAGTCATCAGGGGTGATGGGACTTCGCCCTGATGGCAGTATACTAGTCGCTTAAAAAAACTACATTTATGCCATTTTCTCATCCTGATCTAAATCGCTAATCACGAAAAGAAACTACTTTCGGTACTCTTCGACGTCACACAAGCTTTGAGCACACATAAGAGATTGTACCTGTCGTGTATTCTAGAGCTTGTCGGGAAATAGAAAGGAATCTCACAATACGGACTCTCGTATCGGCATACCAACTTAGAGTAGCCTGAATTCATAATATCACTATCTATTCGAACAAATTTTTAGCACTGCTGCCTAAAGTACCAAGCATTTATAATATCAAAAAGAAAATATCATTGAGAAAGAAAGAAGGAAATTATGGAGAGGAATAAGAAAATGATCTCAGCTGCTAAAAGTTGAATATGTGATGTCAATTCCTAAACGAAAATCAGAATCATTGTTTAAATGAACCCACTTTCATCTACAAATGGAATATCCTCTACACCACGATAGTCGTGTGCGATCACGTACAATCCACTATCATGCACCAACCGAGCCCCGTCTTTTTTGGCCAATGCTCGATTCACATGCTAAAAATCAACTTATCATCCACATCAACGCTCACTAAATATTTCCAAATCAGCTGAATTGTCCCAACTATATCTTCAGCAGTTACTCTGGGTTAAGCAAAAAGTGATATTAATGCTTTATTAGCAAGCATACACCAAAAAAGGCAGCCTCTCAACCACTAACCACAACAGTGGTCGATAAGTTACTGTACTCATGATGATTTGTTATGAGTTAGTTATCGAAACGACGTGAACTTCTTCAAGTCCGCTCTTGTTTCCTCGCTTCGAACGGTGCGCGTACCTACGTATGGGGCACGTTTTTCAGTGGCCTTTTTCGTCAGACACAGTATTTTGCTGAAGTTTTCGAAGCTTCCCAATAGCTTGCACAAACAATTTTTATACTGAGGCGGTCTACAGAAAGGCCTTTCTTGTGCGCTGCACCATCGAAAGTAATTTTGCGGCGAGGAAGAATTGCTACTTCTAAAGAGCACAAAAAAGGTCTAGAAAGGATTCTTTTCCGACTGTCTGGTATAGCAAACAGAGCTATGGAACATTCTTGACAAACTGTCGTTGATTCTTTAATCTATTCGGTATACTTATTTTCGTTATTATCTAGAATGAGAGGACGTCCAAACGGAGAGGTTTACAACTCAATGTTGCTTGTTTAAAATGAAGTACTTTAGTGACAGATGACATTATCGCTTTTTTTTTTGTACAATGTAATGGTGCTCCAATGACACGCCGTCCGCTAGACACGACGGCGGAGAATGGCCGCCGTCCTAAAAGGGTGAATTAACAGGGCAGGTGTTTTAATGATCATTGTACAATAGGGATATTTAGAAAATTAAACTCCATACATGACGGACAAGTCTATGAACCTGTAGTGATCATTATCCTGTTCTCTCCCCTATAAGGAATCAGGCCAATCGCACAGAGTCACTCAGAGTGGCAGCTGACGTCGGCACAATTGTGATCCTAACAAGAGGTTTTTGTCACCAGTGAATATAGAAAATCACTGGTGAGACTTTACTAAAGCCAGTTTTAGTTGAAATATTTTTTTTGGTGATTTTTTTGATTTGCCAGCGATTTTTGGTGAACATTGAGACATCACCTGCTTGCCAAATATAGAACTTGTGGTCTACAATGCAAATGTGAATGTCTTTTCGGAAGTCTCTGTGCATAGGAGCGTCTATGGTGTAGTGGCCAGAGGTGCTCTACGTTACATTCGTGGTCAATTTCGTCAGACTTGTCTGGAAGGATAGTATCATTGACTTGATACATCGGTAGGCCACCACAAGTGATGTCAAAACCAGACATGTCTTCGGCCACCCAAACGATGCTAGACAAAGGCGTATGCATGACGCATCGCTTAGGGATTGATCAACCTGGTAGCTTCAACCTTCAGCCTCTATGCACATTATTGTGAGAAGTCTTTATGAATCACATACTGCTAGTGAATACTTTTCTCTGTGAAGTATTGTACGGCTGCTGATCCTAGGTGATTTCTAATTCTATTCCACATAAACGTCTTACGAAGAATACAAAATCTGGAGTAATTGAAATATGAAGACAGCTTGAAAAAGAATGGATTCACAAAAATCACGAGAACTTCACTGCAAAAATGTGTAAATTTTGACTATTTCGTTTCGATTATTCGTTTATTTCGTCTACAAACCCTACCATGAGCTGATACTTCTTTTTTTTGAGTCGATGTTTGAAAGGTGACTTGATTTCAAGAATAACAGATTCGACACATTCCGTAATCCATCAAACCATTGAAACATAAGTAAACAATCCGATAATTAACTCTTGTTCATTTGTGAACATTCGATGAATATATTGAAATTTTTCTAAGAATATAAGTATTGAGAATAAAGCAAATTACTCACAAATAACTGTATCCTCCTAGCAATCGGATAGGTATCCGAGTGGCTGTATGGAGAATGATGAATCACACGAAGTATGAATAGCACAATCGCGGTAGCGAATATAATGCTAGTAATCATACAAATAAAGTTTGATAACGACGTTTCCCACGGGCTTCGTTTAGTCGCCGTCATTGCGAGTAGAGGTAACTAAAAAAACATTTTCACTCCACCGCAACTTTCCTGCATCACACTATTAGAATAATATGCCAATATCATCAATAACATTTCAGCAAAATTCAGATGGCTTATCATGTGCATCAACCCATGGAAATACCTTCAACCACATTCAAGTATTCAATTGTCTTCTATGTGAGTAAATTATTTTGACCAAATTACTATCATTCAAAACTATGCGCTGTCAAATAATCATTTTTGAGCCATGTATGTTATGTGGTCTGTCATAAAAGGGCTGACTTATAAAGCTCGATACACGTGTTTCGACCTTGCGGTCTTGTCGCTCGGGCATTTACCCTTTCTCGTCTTTTGCCAATCCTGTGTGGGTGCTCTAGTCCTCACACTAAGAGTTAGCGACAACGAAGTTTTACACTCTATGTCTAGTGACATTATCACCGAACACAGAGTGTTGTACACTCGATTGTTCATGGCTAAAAAATTCAATATATCGTATCTTTAGTTTGAAGTGTTCTCTTGAACCACAGCTCAAATTTTTTCCAATTTTTTGATTTTCAAGACCTCATTTCAAAGAGACCACATGACATGCGTGGCTCAAAAATGATTACTTGGCGTATTGAAATTTGAGCTGTGATCTTAAGAAAACACTCGAAACGAAAGATATGATATATCGAATTTACTAGCCATGAGCAATCGAGTGTACAACACTCTGTGTTCGGTGATAATTTCACTGGATATAGAGTGTAGAATGTTAGTCGTCGCTAACTCTTAGTGTGTGGACTAGAGCACCCACAGAGATTGGCAAAAGACGAGAGAGGGTTACTACACGACTGACGAGACCGTAAGGTCGAAACGTGTATCGGGCTCTATAAGTTAGCCCTTTTATAACAGACTACATGACATGAGTGACTCAGAATGATTATTTGGCATATTGAAATTTGAGCTGCGATCTTAAGAAAACACTCGAAACGAAAGACTAAATGGTGTATTTTTACGGGTGATAGCATTGTAAAGGCGAACAACAAGTAAGACTTCATCGTGCTATTAACTACCTTCTCATTATTATTAACCTTTTTGATTAAACTTTATCAACTACATTTTATTATTTCAAACACACAGTTGTAGAAGAGAAGCGTTTGAACAGACAATGTTACGCCGTTGAGCGTGTATCAACGTTGTTTAATCTAATGAGTCTTTTATCAAATATATCTTTGTCTTCAACAAATGATACCGAATGTGATGGCAGTAATCATTATAATACCAAATTTGACGGCATCAATTATAATGATTCCAGTTTTAGGACCTCATCTTGATTACGGTTGATCGTAGTCCACGTATTCGACGTTAGCCGAAAATATTTAGAAGAGCAGGGTCATCAAAATGAGAAGTTTGGGTAACCCAGTTGAAAGCGGTTAATACTAGGTCAGTGACCGATGGTTTACCTATGAGTACCTCATGTCCAAGAGTATAGCAACTCTTGCATTGCTTTGTTGCTATCCTCCTATCATTCTTTCGGCTTACAAAGGGCAGACTAACAATGTCGGCCATCTAGGCATCAGGCTTGCTGCCTATTTCGGGTGATCGGGCTCGTGCTCTTTCTCTTGTACCACTCAGGCACTCCACTGTTCAAGCATTCGCCTCACGGGAACTATCCATTCAAAGATCGGTCGTGATCATTGATACAACACTGTCTTTACTTAAGTTTGCACCGTCGTCGTTGACAGGGACTATGTTGTAGTGAACGGGAGCATTGTGGGAAGGGGACGGAGGTATCATAAGAGGCTATGCATGGCCTGCCACCGAGGACAAGGTATTCAGTCTCATATTTATTTAGACCTCACACCCTCTAAGCGGCTTGTAATCTTATGTCCAACCTCCCAGCCCTTGTGTAACATATACCCACAAGTTGCCACTCCTGATGCAAACCTTCATAGGTCACGCATAACAACATTCCGCGCTCTCCCTCTTGGTCGTCCTCCAAAGTCAACCCTGACTGTATACACTCACTGCATGATTCAAGCGATGCCACCACTTACGCTGTCTTTTTGCCAGTCCTCGCTACTCCTTTGCTGTTGTTCTTTATTATTGCTATATTAAATTAAGGAAAAAGTTTTTTAACACCCGCTGGAAAAGCAAAGCTCATACAGGAATCAATTGAAAGCAACAACAATGTTTTTCAATGTAAAGACTATCGTTATCCACGACCTTCTGCCAACGATTTGCAAGCTTCCGGACTTGCTCAAAATCGCTACTCCTTGAGCTTCGACTCAAAAAACTCCTGGCATGCCTCTTCAACTTGATCAAATGTCCTGAATTGGCGACCATGAAGGAAATGTTACCTTGAGCGGAAAAGGCCATAATCAGACGGCGCAGCATTTGGACCGTAGGATGGATGCAGCAAGGCCTCGATTTCCTCCAGTTCATCAAACTTTTCCCTAGGCTTCTTCACGGTGTGAGGCATAGCACTGTCTTGCTGAAACAACGCACCCTTTCGACGAATCAGTGCCGGATACTTTTCCTACGAAGCATTGTAGACTCGGTTCAGCTGCTTGACATTGATGGCCTTCGCAGCATCTCTTATACCAATTGTCGCTTCCAGTAATAGCGCATCAAAACTTGAAGCTCAGTTTTATCCATCGCCATCATTTGTTGTCCGAAGAGTAAATTGAAATTTTATGCATTACAACTATCGTTGCTGTTGGTGTTTCCTAAGGAAATATTCCTGAGATATTCTTATGAATTGACAATAAATATATTGTGTGAAACGAACGTAAAATTCGAATTTCTCGCGGCTGTCAATAAACTTTCTTCTCAACATAGTACAGTTCATTGTAACCGCTTAGTCGTTTTATCGACTCATTCAACAGCCCATTGTCTTACAGTGATCTCTGCCACAGCAGCACTCATTACTTACAGTCCTTACACTTATAGAACTAATGTATTATCATTATTATTATTATTATTATTATTATTATAGAAGCTCTAAAAAGGATAAAGCTCTCGGCGTTGATCAATCCCTGAGGGATGCGCCATGCATTCGACTTCAATTTTTAACTTCGTTTGATCTGGTCTCTACAATGACTCGCGGTGGTCTGCCGCTAAACCGATTCAGCTCTTTATCCTTCCAGAAAAGTCTGAAACCAGTCTGATACCAAGTTACCGACCCCAGAGGGGTGGATGGCTTCGTGAGCCATGAGCGCGAAATCGAACCATTGACCTTGTGTGCGATGCAGCGCACCTATAGCCACTGCGCCACATGCGCTTATTATCAATATTATTATTACTATTATTATTATTATTATTATTATTATTATATTATTATTATTATATTATTATTATTATTATTATTATTATTATATTCGTAGTTATAAGTTGTTTGTTATGAAGCTGTATTCACTGTTAATTGTGATACCGTCAATTAAGATTCGATCGACGTACACGCATTGATCCAAGTACAACATACAACGCACAACGCAACACGACTACCGACAGACCACACAAGCACAACCCAAGCATTCGTAAAGCGAATTGCTACAAATTGTTACATCAAGTTATCGACGAAACCTAATGAAACCGATACATTTCTGGTGTATAGAACTCGTCGACCAAAACCACTAAGGTGCTACATTCTGATCTCTTGAAATGAACAGCTTTGGGCCATTACTGACAAGACCGCAGAAATCTAAGTAGTTCTCGGTTAACGAAACAGATCGTACGTTCTCTTCGAGATCCAAAGACAAGACCGGCATCCCGAAACACGAAGTGAAGCTCACCACCCCACTCTCCGTGCTGTTTACTTACGCTACGCGCCGCACCGGATACCCCGGAATGGCATTCCAAAAATTATGGTCATGGTTCGGCCCCGAGTAGAAGGCCAGAGGTGCTTGGTACTTTAAGATACCGAGCCCTAACCAACGACGCCCCCGTTCGACGACCACCCAGTGCGATGACGCAGCGTATTGTGAGCGGGTAGGCAAAGCATCTCTCTCTCTCTCTCTCTTTCTCTGTCAGATAATACGAGATCCCGAAGCGTGGGACCGCATGGCGCGGCCGGTATCGGCATCGCTTGTCATCTCTGATGCTTCTGATAACTCCCTCCAAAAGTGGCGCATTTTGATCTCTAGAGGGTTGTATATATGCAAGTGCTGCTTTGAGAACCAAAAATGTACAGTACCAATTTCTTTGTCTTAATATGCATACAATACAATTGTTATGTTCGTGGCACAGTAGTTAGAGGTGCTCTGCGTCGCACACAGGTCGATGGTTCGATCCCGCGCTCATGACTCACCAAGCCATCCATCCCTCCGGGGTCGATAACTTGGTACCAGACTGGTCTCAGACTTCTCTGCGAGGATAGGCGACACTGACTCGGTTCAGCCGCAGGCCACCGCGAGTCATTGTAAAGGCCAGATATGTGCATTCAATCCCTTAAACGAAGTTAAAAATTGGAGACGAATGCGCGGCGTATCCCTCAGGGAGCTCAACGCCGCAAGATTTGTCCTTTAACCTTTTAGCCTGTCATGATCTGAAATAAGAATCGAACATGAAAAAGGGGTTTTCTAGCCTATATCGAAGTTGCCTTTGATCATTCATTGGTATATTAGCTTATTAGATAAATAGTGATAGTTCAAATCATTGATTAACATCAACACATTGAATTAAATATATGTAGTGCAACATATTATTATATTTTCAGATGATTCCCAGGACCGACTTCCACTTAATCTTGGCATGGATCAAATGATTCAGTGTTTTTCAAGGATCCAAAGTTGTCAGCAGTGGTGCTTGTTGAACATGCGTTTCGGCGAGTCTTGCCTTCTTCAGAGCCGCTTAGTTTCTTTGTGTCTTCCAGTTATTTTGCGAAGACAAGCCGCTGAATGCCTTAGAACAACAAGGCGGCTTTGAAGAAGGCGAGACTCAAACACGCACGTCCTGCTCTCGTTTTACACCATTTGGATAACCCACGAATCGGCAATGAGTAGCTTAATAATGTGGTGCACAGTAAGGATAACGCTACAGATGGTTTGAAACAGGACAATTTTGGGAAAATAATATTTGAAAGTTGGGACGAGTTTTTACTGACTGAGCAACGCGTTTCCCTGGGAGTCTTTTGATGATATTGACCCTTAGAGCTTGTGACTTACCATTGTAAGAACGATAACGAAAACTGGAATAGTTGCGAAAGTTGCGACGACTCCTTCAGGATTCGATTTAATTCTTCCCATAATAGGAATAGAAATTGAAAGTAGCATTACCGATTGATATATGAACATCACAAAGCAGGGTAGATTCAGAAATAAGTGAGTAAATACGGTCACCCATGTATCTAGAAATACAATATTTGAAGACTAGTCATAAGGTTGTTACAACACTCCGGTCACTATGCAATCAGTGATATAGATACTTAAAATCGTTTACTTTTCAGGGGAAGGACATCCTTGACGAGTGGAAGCAGCATAAGAGCAAACATAAAGCTACTAGCAACACCCTTTAGAGTTAATATTGTGAGAATGATGGACACTAAGAGCTGATGCACATTCTCAATAGCCTCTGCGTGATCCTGAATGAAGAGCATCAAGTAAAGAGTTTAAGAATTGGGTTACTACAGCTATCTTTGATGTAGAAAGATCAGTCGTTTAAGGAATACATCGCTGTACACTCTAAATCGAAATGAAACAGTGCCTGATTTTTGCATAAAGAAGCTACTATTCATGTGATTCATACAGACCACTCTGCTCCAACCCATGTACAATTTTTTTATGGCTCGTATAGCCACGTATGTGTCAGTCTTTCCATCTTCCCAATCACTATAATGTACTAGAGACCTCTTTATCTTGACCATCAGCTTTTGGTGTCAAAAACAACATAGTATTGGTACCTGTCCATAAAGTAGGCAATCCATAAATTAGCAGTGCCAGTCCATGGATTGAATACCTTAAATGTCAAAATATTGGACATATTTCGTCACTGACAGATTACTCTAAATGGAAAAATTACTATGGACATACCACGGCATTGGTCCCCAAATGAAAAGCGTTAAGTAGGACGTAATGGTAACCACAGCAGTCATAGATGCAATGACGATAATATAATGAATAATGGCTTCTTTGAATGAATCTCCTGAAAAAAAGATTACTCAGAAAATCCACTGAAATAAATGTGACGATATGAAATCTGATGATTGTATTAAATTCCTTCGCGCTCTACTTCTTTACTGAAAAATTCATGTTTATGAGTACACAGTGGACTCCAAGAATAAACCGGCTGCCGAAGTGTTAGTTGAAAAAGCGATTTCAAAATCAGTGCCATATGCCGTTGACGGGAGAGGCCTTTTCGAAATATATAGTATCAACTACTCACCATAATATATAACATGAGCTGATACCTTTACTAGAACGGCAACGATAAGAATAAGATTGATTGAATTAGCGACCGTTTCTGGGTAGAAGACAACGAACAGTCCTGGATATTAAACTTTTTGGTCTAATGAATCATTACAGAACTAGTCAACTACGAAACCCAATAGTCAATATTTTGGCGAGGAGCAAATGGTCTCATCTACTTGCTGTTTAATTTTTGAAAAACAGCACAATCCCCTATGGTGCAACTTAAGTGTTAATAGAAATAAGTCGGCGATTATAGTGAAGTTAAACGCTACCTAGAACGTCAAAGTACACATATTTCTGGCCATCGTGAACAGCTGAATCATTAAGATATGGTGACCTGGAGGAGGTGTAACAATATAGCGTACACGTTATCACCTAAACAATTTTTCAGGAATACAAATGTCATCTAACAGAGCTATGATCTCATGAGGAGTTATTGAACGAACTCAAAAGATTTAAGGTTAAGCTATGCAATCATACAGCAAAGATAAAAAGATACATGTAAACTGTATTATACTATCATACCTGCCCTTTGTAATGAGCCTGGAGTGATTCTGCGTGCCTCGTCAAATTCAGTATGCCACCAATAACCATTTTGCACAAAAGCCAAGTCCAATCCCAAAACAACGACGTTATCTCAATAGGCAGTAGAGTGAAGGATGACTAGAAGAAAAGCCTACCTGGAATTTTGCCGTAGTCTCTAAAGACACGAAAATCCGTGTCACCAGGAAACAATCCGCTTTGAAAGATTTCCTGAGCGATAACTGAGCAATGAGGATAAACGGCTGCCGTTCGATATGCATCTAATAGCCACTGATTCGAACGACCTGCGCTGTGAATAGTGTTCAGAACCGATCAGTTGACATGCTGAGAGATGAAACCATGCATAGTCTCACTAAAATCTTATTTCCTTCCTTAATTGCTTGAATACACCAACAACGGTGGATAACTTTTCTTTAGCTTCTGCTCATTTTCGATAAGCAGTTAGGTGGAAAAGTTGTCCGACTAACATATTCAGATTAAAAATTTTTAGAGAGGTTTCAAGACGCTGTTTTAGTCGAAATTCGTTACAATGTATTGAATAGATATTAGAGCAAAAATCTCGGTGGCGTAGTGGTAGCATGTCCCTTCAGTACAAATGAAACACGTGTTTAACCTTCGCCTGAGATTTCGAGTTTTGCATATCACTCGGCATTGCTGGATGTATAATGAGAATATTCTAAAAAGGAGCAAAATAAAAAATTCCTGTCAATTGTCAAGTATAAGTTCTCATTTGTTGACTTCCAAAGTGTGATATCTGTTAATATCAGTGATACACTGGAGGGCATCATCGCGACTTGCTGGGTGAAATTGGTGTAAGAGACACTACTTCAAGAAAAAAAGGCAGGAAAATTGTGGGTTGTAGAAGGAAAGATGTTATTGGCAAAGAGAAGGAGAGCATGTATCATGATGAGGAAGACCGATAGGCTCCAGATTTCCAATTTGTATAAGCAGTTGAGTATAATTTGAGGTTTATCTTCTAAAGTTAAAAGGCTATATAATTTCTTAACAAATTACTTTAAGCATACAGAAGACGTTTGAGACTCACCAGCTTGAAAAAGGAGCTCCTTACCACCACTACCACTGGCTTCCAAATTGATGAAAGCGCGTACATCATTTCTCCATCGATTCTGAGTAATGAAACCGTGTGCACCCTGAACAACGATTCCTCAACCTCTGATTCCATTGTGTAATTGAAGAGGCGCAGTGTGAAAGTGAAAAGGATCAGCTTGCACATACATTTTGCTTTCCTCATAAAATGTGTTTGATCCGTAGAAATAAAGATTTTCAGGAATATGCACCTCACCTGCAAGATTGATTCTTTTGCTCCATTGAAAAGAAATACTACGTCGTATCTAGTGAGCACATGAGGTTGACGAACTAGCAAACGAATCAGCTCCATCATCAAAGCGCACGAAATGAGGCCATCCGAACCACCTGTGTAAAGTGGCTCCAATTGTCTGACTGTATCAGTGTGAGCAGATCATAAGAAAAAATCGTGCTTAACACATGCGTTGATGCTGCTTCTATCAAACGTTTGTAACTTTCGAACAGAAACGAAGTTGAGACTTGAAAAACTCAATTAATAACTTTGTCCTATCGCTGTATGGCTCTGCATGAATTTCTTCCTAAGAACTTCTCAATATCTTTTCTTAATTTCAAATCTGGAAGTTAATGGCGAGTTGACAAATTGGAAGAATTTTGAAACGATTTACATGTCCATCAACACATTGACGCTTTCATGGTCCGCATGATGTCTGACTGGATCAAATTTCTATCCCTTGGCCTTTTTGCCACTCTGGTATGAGACCCACAGGAATGGGAACAGAATAAAGATTAGTGAGCTTTGCATAAGCAGACAGATCTTGTCAAGTCAATTCGTCAGACGCATTCCATCTTTTACATCATCCGTGAGCGCTCAGTTAATTATCTTCCTTACTTCTGCTTTTGAATTTGGCCTATCATCTCCGAATCAAAGAGTAGGAAGAACATTGCCGAAATCCATTCCATGGAAACGACATCGTGAAGACCTGAAGCCCTTGCAAGGTTACATCAAGAAACCATGGAATATCATATGCATGACCAGCAATATACCATTTGAAATATGTGCAGGGGTCCGCACAACTTGTGAAGATGGACCATCTAAGTATCAAAGTAAGTAAGTATAAGCAGACTCTGTATTTACAATAAGAAGCTGCGTTATGGAGTTGCATCAAGATAAGAGTATATATTTGGGACTTGCAGTTTGGTTAATGGAGCCTAATATCAGGTCAGCTGTGCTTTTCTCAAGTTTCACACCTATTTTAGGTCACGAAAGTAACGAGATCATTCTAAATTTAAAATTTACTGAAAAGTAAAGCACGATCTTCTGGTAGCACATAGGGCACTTATAGACTGTATATCTGGTGATCTTTCCGAGTTTTTTCGAAATTCTTTCAAAGGAAAATTAGAAGTAGTAGCAGTGAAATGAAATACGTTAAATATAACACTTCACAGCTCAACTTTCGCAATTGCTTCCTTGCTGCAATTCTTGAAAACCGGTAAAGTGGGAAATTAGAGAGATAGTAGCGACTCACCAGGGCTCGTCGGCCAGCTATCGTAATGACAGTTCAGTAATACAGCGAACTTTTTTTGATGATAATTCTTTCTGGATAGACGGACGGCAACATTAGAAATCTAAATCCACGCTTTGCAAACCAATCGCACCAACAAATAGTCTAAAGGAGTAAAGGCGAAGGAGAAATATAAGCTGAAGGTGCATATGATTTTGACATTAATCTTAGCCGATTATTTTTGTAATGATGTTGGTTTTGGTAAATGGGCTTCATTATCGCCCAACGGAGAAAGACACTCTGCCATAGCTTTACACATTTCTTCCTTCGATATAGAAAAGCTTCTGGAATCTATATTCACTCAAGCTGAGCATAACGTGCTATGCTGACAAAAATTTTCAACGTAGGCCTATTTTCAAACAGTCTGTACCATGTAAATGTCATTGCTATTTACACGGTATACGCAACTCAAACATTAGCTGCACAATATCTATGAGAGACGCGATCTATCGGCACTGGAGTCGGGCGAACACGTCGTTGGAGTGTGTCGTTGAAGCGCTATTTACGCACCTACCAAAATGAGTACTTGTTTTTCCATGGACCATGGGAAAAGGACCGGCGAACTGGTTTTCTTAAAATTATCATTCCATTGTTCAATTCCCAGAAATTCTAGAAAGAAAATGGAAAAGGCCGAATTTCAGGCTATTTATGGCCCCTGTAACAGAATCAGTATCTATGGTCGTTAAAGGGTTAAGCAATTTTTCAAAATGACAGCAAAACTTCAAAAAAAGCTATCATGCGTGACAAACAGTCACTGAAGCCCTCAATTACTGGTGGCGAATCAGCCTTTCAACTGAATAAGATGACACTGAACAGCTCGAGAAAACTTTTGTACCGTAATAGTCAAGACGTAATCACCAGTACAGTTAATTAGATACTATCAATCCTTGCAGCATGCTTAAGTGGTCATTATCAACTGTTGACAAGCTTGCTATCAAACGACAATCTAAGCCAATGAAAATTTGGTTGAATTTCGCATCAACAGTTTGATGACCCTTGAAATTTGATTCAATTTCACAACATGTTTGTTATTATTACTATCAAACAATTTGTTTGATAATAAATTCTGTATCGCTTTATACTAGGTTGGAAAGTATGCTCTGGAGCAGTTTAATAAGCACGGATGACTCCCATGTATATCATGCCAATATTACAGTTTCTTATGTGGGATTTTTTCACCAAAGGCTTAGGTATTGTTCTTCTATATATTCACTTTGTTACCATCCTCCGCCATGTCTAACAACACAGTCGAAGTTCGTGTTTTATTGCGTCATTATTGCATAAAAGGTCTTTCACAGCAAGCTGCAGTGGATGAAATCAACGAAGTTGAAGAGAAAACACAACAAGCAATCTGCTGCTGAACGGTGGTTTAAACACTTTGATGCTGAAGATCTTGACCTCGAAAACAAAGTTCGTTCAGGGCGTCCGATTTGAGTCGTTCGATGAAGTCGAAAAGCATGTCAAGAATTCTTTGATTCGAAATCGAAAGAATGATACTTCGACCAAATCCGAAACTTGGCGGACCGATGGCAGACAGTCGTAGAAGACGATGGCTTCTACTTTGAAGAGTAGTTCTTACCCTTTTGCTTGGAATTCATGCACAAATTTTCAATTTTTTGCAAGTGGCCCCGAATTTTTTTTGAACCTAATATATCCACTGCTTGTGTAAACAATGGAACAATTTAAAGACAATATTGCTATAAAGCACTTTAGAGTAGTTCCGCTGAGAAGAGTTTGAGACTACACAGATTCTTAGGAGCTTTATGTAATTTCTACGAAACGTTATTCAAGTAGTGAAATTGGTTATGATCGAAACCTGAAATTTGACAAGGATTTCTGAATTTTCCATATTTACGGGTCAGAAGCACTTTCTAACACTAGGGAAACACTGAGAACACCCCTTTAATGGACAAGATTTCAACTGTTCAATTGCTTCCAAGGTAAATACATTTACAAGCTAGTGAAACTTGCTACAGAATGAGGTATGTTATTCAGTTCGAAGAGGCTATTTCGAGCGCATTGTATTTTAATGTATAACAGGCGTCATGCTTTAGTAATACATTGAAATAAAAAGTAAGAAAAAACCGAGCATTTAAGAAAACACGCAGATCAATTAGCAGGTGTTTGAGAATAATAGTTTGGAAAAGACTCAAACATCGCATACATTACGATAGCAAATCGTGATACGATCGCCAGAGAATCGCTCTAAGTCGAAACATCCAGATGGGTTCTGTTCATCAATTTCGAACTCCACAGATGCTGACAACTTGATGACGCTAAAAAATAAGCCTTAATAAGCTTTCAAAAAGTGCTACATTTGATTTCGTGCAATACCTAGTCAGGAGTGCGATTTTTGAGAGCTCAATCGCTATTTACTCTGGTCTGGTAACTGTTACATCTGTGACACCTGCGAGAAGCAGAGTGGCGGCAGATAGGTGGCTGATAATCGATCTTCACTTGACACTATTTAGGACAAATGTTTTTCTACCCTTTATTTTATGCAGATATAACCAAGTTCTCGAATTCCTTATCAGCATTTTGGCAATGAAAGTTATAGCTCAGTCCCTCCTGCTACTAATTAAGCTTGGAGTTTGTTGTATCAAGCAATGTGAAATTTAGAAAACCGATGTTCGATTGTCCACAGTCTCCTTGTTAAAAGCCGATCACGTATGAGTTTGCATGACCGAGGAATGGCGACTAATCACCTGCATGAGCACTTCACGGTTGGGAATAGGACAAATGCGTCTTCTAGTTAAGAAAAGTCACTATAGCTGGTGCTTAACGTTTCCTCACCTTGTCTTGCCTTGACCTAACACTTTTGAAGCAGTCGTAAAGTCATGGTTTGACTAAACCATTTTCAAATCAAACATACTCTAACTCTCTCAAGATATGATTTCTTGTAAGCCCTTCACATGATTCTGAACCGGCTGGTTTTGGACCGATGTTTGACAATTCGAACAAGAATCGTCGAGCTCGAAGTTCTGAGAAGCGGCTATTGTCTGGAAAATGATTTGTATACCAGTGGTTCTTGAGCGTACAAATATGCACTAGCAATCATTTGGCGAGCTGAATTTGAATACGCCTTTTTTTGAGCTACTACCAACCAATATCTACTCAGATTTACGTTTGTACTAGAGTTCTTCTCCATGAATAAAACACTTTCAGTATCTCAATGACAGTTGTTAGCGACATTCATGAAGCGAAGAGATTATAAGGAAATTGAAAGCGATGTAGATCTTTCAGTCTTAGGAAAACCACTGAAACCAACCACTCTTCGGAGATACTGGATCTGGCAGAGAGTTGTGGAGGTGAATTGTTGCCATTGTTAACGACATCACAGAAATGACGATTATAAGCCAATGTGAGAAGCGTAGCGTCACTGTGTCTTCATCGGAATTCTCCATTACTGGTAATGAGGTACTTTCTTTTGGGCCTTAAAAAATTCTTCTGTGGGCCGAAATACGGTAACAAAAAGTGCATCTACACTGGGTCATAAAATCAATTGTTATAGCATACCAATCATTTGGTCAATAGAAATCGATCACCGCTTAGCGTGAACCTATAAATAAAACAGACACACTAGAAAGAGAAGTTGATAAGGCTAAAGATGATAAGCCACTCAAAACTTACATTATCCACGTATTGCTATCGAAAGAATATTGCGCTGACGAAATCTTTCACTCCTCTGTTTTTTCCTTTCCTATATGCAGAAAAAGTAAAACTATCATGAAAACAAATCAAACATTTCACGCTCAAATTGCATGGTGCTCGCATGGACCACACCTGATCTCATGTTGGCTACGCAAAGAACACCACGCGATCGGATGAAAACACAAAAAAAAAAACAATGAATGGTAAGGTTTTCGCTTATAGTGGATAATATCTCGAAGCCAGAAAACTGAGAGTAACGCCACAGAGATATAGAAGATATTTTTCAAATCAAAATTGCCGTTTTCTACTCTTCAATGCTGTTGCTTTACGAGGTCGCCTCTATCTACTCAGGCGTTTGATCGACCCCCGATTTGTGCTCCTTTGGTCTGACAACTTGGCAAAATCAGATAAATGTCAACAGACATCTAGGTAAACATCCCTCTCTCTTACATTCTCGTGTTTTCGTCCCAGCCCAGTTATCTCAGTATTACGCGAAGAGTCGACTCATCTCGCACATCCACCATATTGAAGGCGGAAAAAGGGTAATCATACCACGTCCAAACCCATACATAAAAAGATGGAGACATTCGCGAATGGTAGACCAGAAATACAAAAGTTGCAAGCTTGATGTACTTTTGAAAGAGATTTCGATGACACTCTTTTGAAATGCTGTAGCCTTTCTGTGAAGTTAAGAGCATCTCTGAATTTAGGTTATAGTTAACACCTGGTATTTTGATAGAATGATAGAACAAGAAGTGTGTACTGCATAATGGTTCTCCTAGAGTACGATCGTGCACTCTCATACAAAACTCTTCATTAGTCTAGTATCCATTTCTTTTTCACATGCATAAAGTAAAATTTTGCAAATCAAGCGATACAGTAAAAAGCTACGCAGAAGGTAAATTGCTTATTCGATATAACTGAAGAGTGAAATCCACTGTAAGCAGGTGGTAAACCAGATCTTAAATGTGGTATTGGTCCTCCAGATAACCTGTGCGTAGTGATATCAAAGTATTTGGAGAAGTTGAAGCTGAATACCAACTGCTCCAAGACAATTTCCTGTACTTCGTCCAGTTCCAACCTATCTAGGGATAAAGGATAGAGCTCTCGGCGTGCATCAATCCCTGCGGGAAGCACCATCCAATCGTGTTCATTTTTTTACTTCGTTTGAAGTGATTGAATGCATATTCGGCCTTTACAACGACTCGCGGTAGCCCTCCACTGAACTGAGCAAGTGCCGATTACCCTTCCACGCAAGTCTGAGACCTCTTTGGTGCCAATTCACCGAGCCCCGGAGTGATGGATGATCTGATGAGCCATGAGTGCAAGATTAAACCATTGATCTCGTGTGCGACGCAGAGCACCTCTAACCACTTCGCCACATGCGCTTCTCAACTTCTCAAATAACTTCAATATCACAATTTTCAGGTGATTTTAGTAAGCCATTATTAGAACTAAGACCTGCTGATCTATTATCTGTTTCCAATGAACATCACCCTTCATTTATTTTTGAATCATTCATAGTCGACTTATATGAAGAGAGACGGATACTTATGCTCTGCGGAAAGAATTTTGTGTGAGATCGCGCAATCGTTTTTAGGCGAGCCAGCAAGTATGCAGTTTCTTGCTCTATCATAGTTTTAGAGATACTAAGTTTTACCTACACCTTAGGTCCACACATCTGTTCTCGTAGGAGCATCAAGAACTTATACCTGGCAAAGAGTTGAAATGCCTTTTGCATCAAATTCACAAATCACGATGATTCCACATCTAGTGCAAGATATGCCACCCAACAGTATCTAATGCAGTAGTTAGTGTCAAAGTAATCGCGACTTCAGATCGCGATGAAACCGCCATTACATTTTACTCACTTCAAATGGTGAGTATATTAGAATGGTCGACGTCGAGTTGTTCTGCAATCTCTCCTGTAGTCCCAAAGAGCTTAGCATCGATGATTGCCCTTGCTATAACATCTGATGAGGTTGGCACAAATGTAACTGCGGTTAGAGCAAAGTTGAAATCCATTTCTTTTATAAAACTTCTTGAAAGCCATTGCACTGTACGTTCTTTATCAGTTCCCGGACCAAGTGCGATGTTGGTGATGTGAGCTGTCTCTGTTGCTTTACCATTTTATCTTATGTTCTGAAACAGCAGTTACTTTTGCACCAACCAGCATCCCTTTCATAGTCTGAAAGAAATGCAAAAACAAACAGCACGTAATACTTCATTGACAACAAAACATAGAGCGAGAAATGCGCATGAGTGGTATACGCCATAATCACATCTATTTAGTTACATATTTCACCATCAAACGGCACATGTTACCTATCCATAAACCACGATAACTTTCTCATCGGTTTCTCTGGCCTAAATCAAAAAATCGATGCAATTTATTGCGTGAAATCACTTGTGATAACGAGGCACTTGGCATTTATCGGAAGCTCCTTAAGGGCTTTTTGTGCAGATGTATCAGATTTCTGTGCCAGGACAGTGACACATATCAAATTAAAAGGAAGACTAAAAAAGAAAAATACAGCGTTATAACTCTTTACGCACGAGGAATGCCGTTTGAAGACCTTCAGATTTTTCAAAAGGTATTTTTCGCCGAACAAAAAATTTTCACCAGAGTTTCAGTAGTCATTGGGAAGCTAAATCTCGGCTTTTTCAACACTCTGCGTTTTAAAAAGGCTTTCACATACGCTGCAGCAGCGAGAAGAACGCTACATCTTTTACTCGGAGTGCCTTAATTGCACGGCTTGGGCTGTGAGTGGCTTTTCTTTAGGCTATATTGACATTTATTCGGTAGTACAAATTTCGGAAAACCCTTAGCTAAATTTGATTTTTAGACAGATTTCCATAATGCGTATTGTACGAGCGAGAATAAAATTACGTTTCACACTCGGAGCTTTCATCGCGCATAAGAATTATACACGCGCGAAATGTACCCGAGTACATGAAAAACTATGATTTATCAAAACATTACAAAAACTTTTTCTTTTCCAAAGCCTAGAAAAAATTCTTGCTAGATAATGAAAATCGATCGTCGCACCCGAAGATCAATCATCAACCGCTCGGAAATGTTGGAGAAGGTGTTCAATTTTCGACTTAAGCATCCATAAGTCAAGTAGTTCTTGAGAATCCAAGTCACTTTGACCTTTCATGCTCCGAAGAAATCCATACGGCAAAAATGTCAGCTACTGGTATTGAAACTCATTAAACTCATATTATACCTTTATTTTGAGTGCTTTATTAAGACCACGTTCAAATTTCAATAAATCCTTTCATTATTATTTGAGTCAACTTGTCATGTGGTCTGGTAAGGGCTCTTGTACAGCCCGATACACGTGTTTCATCCTTACAGACTCGTCAGTCGGGCAGAACCCGTCGTCTTTCGATAGTTTTGAAGTCAGTTCTCTCCAGAGCTCTGCTCCCTTACAGAGAGTTATCGAAGACGAACATTTCACACTTTATGTGAAGCGAAATTTTCAGATAACACAGAGTGTTTTCGCACTCGATTGCTCGTTGGTTGGTATTTTTATCATATTATATTATTATTTCGAGTGCTTTAGTGCGAGTGCGAGGTCTTAATTAAGCACTCGAAATAAAGATATAATATGATAAAAATACCAGCCAACGAGCAATCGAGTGCGAAAACACTCAGTGTTATCTAAAAACTTCGCTTGACATAGAGTGTGAAATGGTCGTCTTCGATAACTCTCTGCAAGGGAGCAGAGCTGCCGAGCACATTTTGACGTCAAATCCACGGTCCTTGCACAGGAATCAAAAACATCTATTCGTAAAATTTTGGAAGCCTTTTGGATACATAGCAAAGGCCCAAAAATGAACCGCAAAGAGGAATGCCTCGTAATAACACGTGACCTAGCACCATACCTCAAGCTAATATTCCCGGCCTGAGTCAGGCACAGTCTCACTTAAGCACAGACTCCAAGTGGCAGGTGTTCAATGATTAATTGAAAGACCTAAAACATCTAAGCGGTGGGTGTTTTTGAAATGAAATTTTACTATGCGACCTAAAAATTTATTTCTTACGTTTTCTGCTGGGGTTATGAAGGTCTTTGATTTAATAATTTTCGAATCAACTTGACCTTTCGAGGCTCTGAAGATGGCGAACCTTGCCGAAACGTAAGCCACCACGACTGTTGTAATATTAAAGCTGCATTATTAACTGTACTTTATATGCTTCGCTGGTACTCAATAAATAATATCAATAACACCTCGGAGCGGCTAAACACAGGAAGGTACTCATTTATCCAAACTATGCCGAGGCTAAAAGATAGTCGGTCCTGGAATTTATTCGCGTAATTGCTATATAGTTGCAGATAATGATTTTAGAAGTACATATTGATCATCTTCGGACGTACGGATTGTTAAATAGATGCCAAAGGTACAATGAAGGTAAGTAGAAAATCAGGCAATCTTTGGATTCCTCAAAGGTCTATATAATCCTGTCAGCTAAACACCACATCACTCCAGTAAAAAAATCTCCTACCTGGTTTCCAAGCGCATCAAAATTAAAACGACTTTCCCATATGCTCCCTAGTTTCCATGTATACTTCAGTGTGAGTTATTCTCGTTATCCTCGAAGTGATGAAGGAACCATCAAAACAAGGGCGTATTAATGTCGAAGCATCTAGATAAAACTATGAAACCGTGCATGAGGCGCAGAGGCGAATGTCTCGCTATCAAGCGTGACATGGCAGAAGACATGAGATTTGTTCTGTTAAAGAAGTTGTATTGGCAGTCCATGTAAGCCCTGCACGTTGGTCTCCACTTCAATAACTAGTGGAGCTATGAATGCATGAAAAACTGTTCTATTGTTAACGCAAATGAAATTTAGGTTTATTGGTTCCCTCTATTGTAGCAATTTTGGGTTTTGGGGTGTTTGGCTGACTGAGTTGTGGGCAACGTGATCTGATCTTTCCATTCTTTCAAGAACACGAAACCACCAAAAATTAATTGTCGGATTGAATTACACTACAACTACCTCGCGTTTGGATTAAAAAGAAAAATTTTAGAATTATTGAAGAATGCCGAGGTTAATAGATAGACGTCCTTGGGAATATTAAGTGTTGATTTCATAGAGGAGATGTGTTGCCATCGATGCTGATTGTACAAGTTGTTAAATGTGAATTGGATATTTCAATTAGAAAGTTCCTATTAGCAAAATGTAAAAAAAGGGTTAGTAATACACTTTTTTTCCAAGAAATAACTCGAAAGAATGATGAGTACTACTCATTACAGCTTTCTTTTTTTTTTTTTTTTGTAAAGCGTACGTCGTGACAACTATATATAAGGAGTATGACGCTCCCGAGAGAACTGGCTATGAAAAGATCGACAGACGACGGGTTTCTGCCCGGCTGATGAGCCTGTAAGGACGAAACACGTGTCTCGGGCTGTACAAGAGCCCTTACCAGACCACATGACATGTTGACTCAAATAATGATGAAAGGATATATTGAAATTTGAGCGTGGTCTAAACAAAGCACTCGAGATAAAGGTTTCTGAGTAAGATTCATAAGACCGTAGCCAAAAAAAAAATGTGCTATTAGTGTGGGAAAAGCGTTTTTTTGTTGGAAGATGCAGCTTTCGCATTGAAAAGTGGAGATTTTTAGTACACATGGGTCTTTTTTTGCCAAAAATACTTTTGTAGAAGTCTTTCTGGTGGTATTCTAATTTTTTGTTATGAAAAAGTGGGCTTGAAATTTAAGTTTTACTACCTACTGCGACGACAAAGTGCCGGATTATTATTAAAACGAACACTAATGTTAGTACCGTCTGAACATCCAACCGCAGAGAAAATGGCTGTCGTTCCAAATGGATTCAAGTCACGAGCACGAATGGACTGCGAGAAATGGGAAAATAGCTACTCCATGCCTTAACCTTGAGCACTTCGACAAGACGCGCGGAACTATCAGAAATGTACGACGACAAATTATTGACCTGATACTCATGTAAGTTGCATGGAAAATATTACTCTGAGAGCTGTTGAGAGAAGGGCTTCTGGAATTATGAATTGCATGGATGATTTTAGTTACCATACTATACTCACTCAGTCGTTCACTCTACTCGTTCGATTCCTATTCGTGGGTCTCAATGTGACATTTTCAGACGTTCCTTTGAGTCCAATTCTTCCGCTTTAATTTCTGGTGATGACTTTTTAAAATATAAAAAATTTTCCGGAGAACTTGTTTGAGCGCTTACAGAAAGATTCACCTTTATGGAGCCGTGTGCATAGACGAAGATGGATATAAACTGCACCAGAAGGATGCACTCTAAGAAATTGAAGGACCAAGATTATCGTGGGTTATCAACTCGAATTTATTATCACGAAATTCTTATGGTGTGGTGGTTTTTTTTTTCGTTTTATGGATCTATTACGGTAAAAAAAAATAAACGGTTGACACAGGGCACCATTAAAGATTTCAAACCCCTCTTCTTTACAAAAGGTTAAAAAAACATTGCATTTGACTAAAATCACATAACATTTGACAGTCCGATTGTAACATTTATGAATAGATCAGGGAAAGGGCAAATTGTTGCGTAGATGATTCACAAAGGTCTTTCTATTCATGCAGTTTTGCTCATTTCCTAGTCCATTGAAATTGTTAATCTTTCGCCCAAGTAATCGCCTTTTCCATTATTTACCATTGTGGTCTCGACTCGAACGAATCAAATCCGAACGTAACCTAGCGCAATGTAATGTTTCGAAAAGTGTTGTATTTGACTAAAGAACATTGATCATATCTGTTCTGCTATCTATTGCAACAACTTCATGATTAATGGTCTGACATGTACTGACATTGATTGAGCAAGTAATAGTTGTCAATCAAATAAGTTTACGATAATCGGACTATCAAAAAAAAAGTGACTTAAGTGAGAGCTTGATAGCAATCTCCGAGCAGACAAGTGGAAAGCGAGGTTGAAAGTATACTGGAAGTATTGACAACTAAATCTCTTCTGCCTCTACATCATGTAGTTTCGTTAATAATACAAATACTAATTCGAGCTCAACTAGCCAAAAGGTAGCTTCCAACTATTGGCGTTTCCGATGCCAAAACTGTGAAATGCTTAGCGAGATGTGTGGGTACAATATTATAATAACAGTGTTAAGTTTGTGGGGAGAAATCAGGGCAGATGTAAGCAAAAAGTGTGGAACTTGTGGTCACTTCTATTGCTTATCCAAGCCATTGTAGCTGCAGTAAGAGCAGCCCGACACTGATCACATGGTCCTCGGTGGTTTTCCAGTGGCATTACATTTAGGCGGCATAAATCCTTCCTATGCTCAGTCTCGTCCTCTTCTTTGTCAACATGATCGGTAGCGCGAAAGAGGCTAATCGTTGTGAACTGCTTGCCGCACGTCACCACGACCGGTCTTCTCGATAGTTATCAACGTCGTTAAGTATTCTAATAGCCCTTATTTGACTGTTCCAAGGTACTCTGAATTCCAAAAATATAGTGAAAATGGTTCTACGTATTGTAAAATGGGCGCTAATATTGCTTGACTTTCTTCGCGTTTCCAGACGACTTTGTTCAAATGTTTCTACCTCAAGAAGGCTCTCGTTATGCTATCAAAAGACCCATTTGGTCTACCCTGTTCAGTTTTCACTAGCTACAATATAATCACAAGGATGACTCCTCTATAATCCTAACATAGCCAATTCGGAACACTACGGTTGCCACCCTGTGTAGCCAACAATTTTATAGTCTGGAAGGAGTTCTGCCGTCATGCAACTACGGTCCCTTTTCGACAAGGAGTTCTCCTGTTCTATCAAAGTCTTCCTTTAAACTGGTACCCTTACTGGATGATATTACGACCTAGCTATAAATTACAAATTAGCGTTAAGGAATATAAGCTCACAGAAGCGTAGGAGTAATTTCGAATAAATCATGCAAGTTCCATATGATGAAAAAGGAAAGCAACTAAATTTCAACAAACAACTATTCGTGCTCCTAGTTAGTAACTCACTACCTCTCTACGTGATAGTTGCGGAAGAACTTGACCTGACTTCTTTTCCTTTGGCCTTTCTGCCAAAAACTTTCAGAACGCGCTATGCTGGTTCTCAAATGTCTCGAATAGAGTAACGATCACGTACTTTGAGTGAGGTGGACACTCTTCATATCTTATTATCTCTACATAACATTTATCTGACTCTTCTCTTATTCTGTTTTCAACAACGTCTAGTTCCATTTTTTGTTCACCTTCACGGAATAGCAATCTTATCCAAGTTACCATGTTACCTTGGTTTTGCATCGCCCTCTAAATTTTGATAAGTTGAAATGTTCTACTTCACGCTTCAGTCCATATGTGCTTCGTTGTACGAGCATATCTGCACCATGAACAACAATGTCTGTATTTTAATTGTCGCCTGATGCTCACGGAGGCAAATTTGTCTTGTCTCTAACTGCACAATATTTTATTTCAGTATTCTTGAATATTCACGCTTGGATTACGATAATATTGGCTTTGTTTCGCCCAGCCCACAAAATTAGATTTGGTGTTGCTCTGTGTACAGGCGTTCATGTGCTTGTGTATTCCGTTTACCGCAACTTTTACTTCACTCAAAACCTTTCAATGTCAAGTTTATTATCACTTCACATCGTGTCATAGTATATCATATTATGGCTTTTAGAGCATTTAAACTTGATTTTGAGCTGACTAATTAATATTAAGCACTACGTGGATTATTTTTTTCTTCACGTTTGTTCAAGAGAAAAAAGTTCCTACTCGTTGCCAATTTTTTCAGTGACTTGTGCAGCGTTAGTAAGTCTAAAAAACAATTATTTCGGGCGATAGTCTCTAAATGTGCGTTGCAAATTTTCTTAAAAACATTGAAGCAATGAAATTTTGCGAGACTTTAGGGTAATATATCACGGCTCGTTATGTATCCAAAGACACTTCAAAGTGTGAACAGCGCCAAAACACACGTATCCTAGATCTTTCGTTGAAAAAAATATTATTTATTCTTCACTGTTTATGATTTCACGACGATCGGACATGAGTTCGAACTGTCGGAGTTGTTCGTTATATCCAGAATTTACCATTACAGCACCGACTGTGAGCGTATTGCGCTATTTGCAAGACTTCCTGTCACACCTCATCCGTTTTTGTATAAAAGTTGTGTAGAACAGTCAATATTGCTTGCCTAGGAATATACTTTTTACCCCGAATACTCATCACGGCATCCTTTTTTAAATCTTACTAGCTCTGCAAACATCGGGAGACCTGCATTGTGCTTCGACCAATACAAAAACTTTGTTTGCGAAAACAATATGTGACTATTTTCTTTTTTTCTCAGAGCATCCATGTTAATGTGAACATGGCTTTTCCATCAAAAACTATCTTTTTGGCACTGTTACAGCTCCTCACATAATGTGTCAAAATCCCTTTCTGATCTATGTATCCTTTTCCTTCCAATCTGTCATCACGTCATGCACTTATCTATTGAAACTTTTCCACATGAAGCTTCTGGATATACTGTACCATTTGAATAGTTTGGTTTGTACTTTTTTCTAATCTTAAAATATTCTCGAAAAAAAAATTGATGGGAATAGTTTCATTCCACACTAGATGAGTCTTTATTAAGAATTCCTTCATGATCTGTACATTTCTCTTTGGCTACGGTTTCATCAAGTTGTCATACTCACTTCAATGACTTTTCCATTATTTCTAACTCAAGAACTCTTTCTATTGTAAAAAAAATCGTCACAAATAGCAAGAGATTATTATCAAGAGCGATTTATAGTCAAATCCTCTACCTTCACGCATTTCTTCCATCATTCTTCCTTGCAATCGAATAAAGCTCTCTGTTTTGTCGCGAAGCTCTACTTTTCGTTATGTGATACACGAGAAACTACAAAAGGCATTAAGTATATAAACGCCGGCTTGGAGAGATAGCGCAGTGGTTAGTGAGGCACTTTACTCAGGACCGTAACGAGAATCGAACTCAATAAGCACTCATCCACATTCATAAAGAAGAGGAAATCATCAAGCACTATATGAAACAACACGTTTCAACATACAAAAACAACAGGTGTTAAAGCATACACGAAAATCTTTGCGAAAGAATTTCTTGGATTAAGATAAGTCGAATGAAGAAATTTCTGGTCTCCTCACAGTATATGTGACGACGGGTCATCCTAAAAAAAAAATAGTTTGAAAAGTCATACATATTGCGATAAAAGAGATTAATCTTAATGCCTATGATACCACAGATAATTTGTACAAAGGCATCTCATTCATAATCTATTGGCGCCTACCGACAAATTTATTATTCAAACATAAGGAAATGCCATGTTCTTCTTGAAAATACATCACCCGCATCACCTGTCGTACCGTTGATCGTCGAATGGCTTAAGCGAGCACTAGCAATACTTCCACTTCTCCCTATCGCGCGCAAGAGTTGTCAGTGGGCCCTCCTCGCTCTAGAAATTCGTCGAACAACATATCTTTTTTCTAATTTTTTCGGATAAAAAATCAAAACCATCAAGTCGGTGGTCCCCCTGTGGAGTGCTCACATCCCGAGGAATCCAGAAGTAACTCTCGTCCATAGAATGTCGTAAAGGCGCATCACGTGTCAGGCCCATCTCATTTTCAATAGTCTAGTGTGCAGAAGGCATCTCTGACCTTCGTTCGTTGGCGTAGGTCACAGCTTCGGGTTCTTTCATCCTGGTTACGTAACGACCAGGTTTCTTAGAACAGGAATGATCGTTGATTCCGAAAGGTGGACACGAAATCGGATGTTATTCGTCCTCTTCGCTACATCCTCGATGCTCTAACGCTCCCCATGCCGCTCGTTTCCTCCTGCTCAACTCTGAAGCTAGGTCGTTCATCATGTTGGTTTCACGACCTAGATAGACGCAACTGGAGTAATCGGAGATTTTCGTTCCGTTGAGCGTAAATGAGGCATTCTAAACCTACCCGTCCCTCATAAGCATCGTTTCGCTAGATTTAGTCACAGACCAATCTTGCTATATGCGTTGGCGCAATCGCTCAACATTCGTTGCGCTTGACTGATTTTTGGCCTTATAAGGACAATATTATCAGCAAACCGAAGATAATTTAGTTGTCAACCGTTGATTTTCACTCCCATGCCGTCCCATTCTAATGTTTGCATAACGTTTTGGAGGATGGAAGTGAATAATTTTGGCGAAACTGCATTGCCTTCGAGCCCCTTTTCTTACGTTGATAGTAAAATTATTATAGAATGGAGATAATCTGGTTGTGAAATCTTCACATAGCTCACGAAGGATCGTTATGTGCGAAGTAGGGGCGCCCTAATATCCAGAGCCTCCATGATTGCTTCAGTTTCCACTGGATCAAGGGCTTTCTTCAAATCGACGAAAGTGAGAGAAAGCGGTCTCTTATACTCTCATGAAACATCAGTGAGTCTTAATCATGTGGATGTGGTTATGGTAATAAATTCATTTCGAAACCCTGTTTGCTCTCATGGTTATCGTCCAGTGTTTTGTCAATCCTGTTTAGAATTGCATGAATGAAGATTTATAGATGACGGAGTGTAGGCAGATTGAGCGATAATTGCCTATGTCGTGAAGGTCCTCACTTTTCAACAACAACACGGCCTTGCTGGTGTTCCACTGACTAGGAACCGTGATAGCTGACAGGTAACGAGTGAAGAGGCGAGCTGAGGTGCTTACGAAAATTAGCGATAGGTTCTTCAGGTGCTCTGATCTTATCTTGTCTAAACCAAGTGTTGTTACTTTTTGAATTTCGGAAGGAAAAACCGCTGGAACGACAAATTCGTCTTTCTATTCTTATGACGGCAAGAGGACGTGGCTATTGAAGAGATCCGAGTAATAGTTGTGGATGATTTTCTGCGCTGTCCTTTTGGAACCTGTAAACTGTTCTGTCAAAGCGTCGGAATGCAGCCTTCTTGGTCTTGTAACTGGCAAAGCTTCAGTGGGCTGTGTGAATGCTTTTCATAGCTTCTGCATCTTCGGCCATAAATGCTTCTTGTCTCTCTTTGAAAATTTCTCTTATTGTTCCTCTGCAGCGTTTCGCAAAATTGAATGTGATGTTTTCGGTTACCTGTAACCCGTGTGATTTTACGTTGACGTATCAGCTCGAGTGTTTGCGGAAACAAGCGCCTCTTCGTGACTTTAGAACTCTCCCCTTTCATAGCGCAAACGTTAAGATGTTCAATAACCCGGTCGTATTCTTCGTCGCTGTTGTCAACGACGGTACCTTCCCAAGAGTTAACCAGTAACTTGAATGCGTCTCAGTTTTGGGACTTTCTCGTTTGAATTTAGCGGGTTTTTCCTCCTCTTCGCGAAAAATGGAACGTTGTGCAAAGAAGACGATGGTTTGTTCACATATAAAACTTAGGATTAGCAGCGGCATCGGTTAGGCAGAACCTATGATTTACTAAGACGTGGTCTAGTCCGTTATGATACTCTCCATCGAGGACTCCCACATCCATCGTTTAGGCTTTTGGAAATCTGAGTTGCCGAAGGTGATTTTGGTTGTCATGATAAACTCAAACAGCCTCTCACCCTGTTCGTTCCATTTTAGTCCGTAGTTTCCAATACGGCGTTCTTCTAGGTTCAGTTTTCGCATTAAAATCTCTAACATTGAGTCTGAAGAATGTTTGGTCCTCTTTGGAGAACTTTTTAAAATTCAAATAGAGCGCTTCAATTTTCTCTTCGTTAGTGGTTGATGGTGGTGCGTAAGCAGCAAAGATGGTCATGTTCAAATTCGGTTCTAATGAGAGCGCGAACGCCGCCGACACCTGTGCAATTGCATGTTCCAATATACAGTCCTTCTCCAGTGTCGTAAATAGTGTGAAATGATTGGCGTCTTTTTGTCTTAGCCAGTTCAGTAACGTCGTACCTAATTCTTCTTGTTTGCATCAATGGTCTTCTATAGCAAATTCGTATGCAAGTGCTCTCGCGTTACAGGTGTTCGGAAATGACTTTTCGAACTGCAATTGACGTTGACCTGCTCGTTTATATGCAGCACATGGCGGAGCTCATATAGGCCTATAATAAATAAGCTTGAAGTAGTGAAGTAGACCAATAGGAAGAACTAGGATTGAAATGCGATAGGACCAAGTAGTCCTAACCGCTCAGTGCATACTGCCTATTGCGGAGTATTGATTGCTGACTGTACTTTCTATGCCGATTCGGACTTATATACGAGCCATAAACAAGGACTTTGCCAGATGAAGCTCTACAGTAATTTTATGGTTTGATAAAAAAATCTAAGCGCACAAAATGCTATATGAGCGCAAAGGATGGCAGACAAAGATAAGGGCCCAAGATAAATTGAGCACAAAGAATGACATGTTCACAACAAATGGGAGAAAAGTTCATAGCCAAAAAGTATGACAAAGGCAACTCACGACGGGAAAATTAACACCAAGAAAGTGAGTCAGCTGCGAATACGTTCACCAACTTTGCCACACTTACTAAATACAGCGTGCCGAATCAAAAACTACAAATAATAGGTACAGATGACTACTTTAGCCCCTTCCAATTTTGGCAGCCTAGTTTGGCTCCAAGATTTTAGCGGCTTCTCCGTAACCGTCCTAACCAATGCTGTAACGGGGCTCCTTTGGGATCAGGGGAATGAAGCCTATCTTTACTGCTGTTTCTAGCGTTATGATATCCACCGTGTAGTATACGCTTTAAACATGGGAGCCGAGTACTCACAAGTAGCTCGCCAGTCTCTGTTGAAGGAGCTTGAGGAGCTTGTTTGTTGGAGGTGACGCCTAACCACCTACCGTCCACTTTCCAGCCGCTTCATTTCATGTTTTTGGCCGATTTGACTCGCTGAAATAGAGTTTTGTCAAATCGGCGTTGTAGAAACATTCCTGAATTCACCTGCATTTCTGGGAAGCACATGGTTGCTTTTGGTTTGCGTTTAACTCCCCTATCCACCACCTGGGAACGTCATATGCCCTCGCGACGAAGCGGGCGGGTTCTCTCATAGGGAAATCCGTGACAAAAAAAAAAACATACGTTAACACTTTTTTGTTATCTGTACACGTTTTGAACCTTTTGGTAACATTGGACTTTATGCTTTTTTGAGACTTAAGTAATCATTCGATTACTTAAAAACAATCTTACTGCTATACCTCATCTCCAGAAAGACTTTACAAATGCACTCCAGCAGTAAAAAAAACTCATGTAAAAGACTCGGCTTTGCCCACATATTTCAGCTACTTAACCAGAATCGAGCAAAAAGTTTTAGGAAATTTTCAAAGGCTTCGCTTCATGCTCAAAATAACAACAAAAACAACAATAGCTAAACTTCAAAGATAAACCACCATTGTCCACAACTTGTCGCATGATTCTGGATGTGCTTGAAGTAGCATTCCGGCTCTATTGGATCGAAAAACTCATGACATGATTCTTCAACTTCATTTCATCAAACGATTCAAATCAACGGCTATTCGAAAAGTGTTATATTGATCGAAAGAGAACATGATCGGATATAGCTCATGCGGATCCTTGAGAGCCTTCTTGTGCACAGAGAAGGTCAAATTTGTGCAACTTTCTGACTATGGTTAGGCGCGAAGCATCAAGCTTTTCACTCAAGTCACGAGTATTCGATGGAGGGTCAACATCCAAAACGGTCTGTAAGTCACTTTCATCTAAAACAGACGCCTTCCAGAACGAGGCATGTCCTTGAGATCAAAACTGCTTTCTTTGGATCGCCCAAACTATCTACCCACACTCAATTCTGTCGCCGTATCAGCATTTAACACCCTCATTAATCTTAATGACGGCTTTTAGTTCTGTCATGATTCAAAATCGATCGAGTAGTGAATTCATCACTCCTTAATTTCTCTTTACAAGTAGGACGTAATCAGGAAGATATAGCTGTAGTTGTCTCCTCAAACCAAGTACATAATGGTTTCCTATGAGAGACCCGGAAGCAAGTTATTCACCGACAGCTTGGAAAAACTAGAACATTTGGGCAACTGGTGATGTCCCATGACCTTTAGCCGGTCAATCTTGGGTTTCCAATTTTTATGTTTTTTCGGAGCGAAATATCACACTATCCCTCTTTCTCCGCTAGTGATAGTCTCAACTTCGTCCTCTAATTTTCCTTCCTCATTTTCAATGCACCTGATAATGCTATTCAAGGTTGTCCAAAGAGACCACAGCGACCTTCCTTCATCGTCCCATGACCACAGTTAACTGCTAAATAGCTATTTTCAAAGGCGGAACTTAATATATATACCGTGAATCTGACAGCGCACCTAGTTATTCGCGCAGCAACGTCAAATTTTCACTTTTAAATAAAAACTTTGCTCTTCTCTTGTTACTGTCATGATTGAATTCATTAACATCTACATCACTTTATCTTTGAAATCAATCCAATCCTATTGCGAGGACGAATGGCTATGAAATTATTTCTTACGCGAGAAATTACGGATGCTAATGATACGCACTTTTTATCAATTTTATCGTAAATAACTAATGTGATTTCTTCACTTATAGCTTGACCCGTCTTCTTCTAACGGCCTTTGTATTCTTCTGGAATGCTCGCGGCAATCACCCCAGTGGACTGAAATGGGTGCAACCATCAAGATCCTTGTCCTAAGGGTTGAACGTAAACATTTCACTCTATCCTATGGTAAACCCGTGTTAAGCTAAACCAAAAAATGATTCTGTCAAAAAATTTGCTCTAGTACAGATCAATCATACTAATGCTTTTAAGTATTTTGCTCTAGCTTCTCTCTTTCTTTCTTTCTTTCTCTCTCTCTCTCTCTCTCTCTCTCTCTCTCTCTCTCTCTCTCTCTCTCTCTATTTCTTCCTTCTATGGACAATCCATTCTTCACTGTAAGACTCAAATATTCTAAAGTTTAGAAAGTCCCAACTCATGCTATATTCGTTAAACCAACTTACTCGTGCAGTTCGCTCCTATTCATCGTTGCATGCTTCGCTAATGTCGCGAGTGTACACCTACTAAGCATCTTTTGCAATTTTTCAACTAGTTCATTTGACTCAACTGCTGAACTAATCCTCTCTTATTGTGTGATTATTCGTAATGTGAGGATAGAATAGCTTGCTTTGGTTTGGTATGGCCTGGAAAAATTGTTAAACAAAAGTGGAACAGAGACTAAATGAAGGAGGCAAGAACTTTTCGATAGACATTTGTCCTCATTTACAAGCTTTCAAAAGACATTTTTTAAAAGTACGTTAAAATATGCATAACCGAAACATTGACGATAAGCTGTGCTTGAATCTGATGATGGGAGGACAGGACTACAGCGGCCAAAAGGACGGAAGAAATGTCCATAATGCCCGTTCATTTGCAGGTGAATATTTCCTGGTAGTAAAAAAACGGAAGTGGATTTTTCCGAAAAAAATACTTTCGGAACTAGTTGACATTTAGCAGACTTAAAAACAAAGAAAGATCATCACGAGCCGCTGATTTTTTCGACGAAACTACTTCCTCGAGAAGCAATAGCGATTGTGTGACGGTGTGACATGATCTCACTGAAGGTGTTCAAGGCCATTAAATGTACGAGGAAGTGTCTCGATAAAGACGATCAAGTCATACGTGCCGGTGTAACATTCTGCCAAACATGATCTTTGAAAAGACTTTGTAACCTTTTTGATAAGTATTGATGATGTAGAGATGATAGTGGAAGATATACGTGCCAATGCTAATTCTTTTGAGCCTTAGTTACCGATAAGGCAAAGTGATCATTTAAGAAGTACTGATGGTGCAGAGATGGCAGTCGAATAGACGAATGAAAGGCGGAAAATGATTGGACTGCAAAAGGAGCAGAAAAAAAAACCTGTTTCGTATAGACTTCTACGCAATGGAACATTAACTCGACTCTCGAATCAGAGACTAAAGGAGTACAAGCAGAAAGCAAAAACATAGGTTACTCAGTCTTTTGAAGAGAAGACTAAACGATGCAAGAACCAGTAGAATGAATTTCAAAGGGCCTCATGACTTGGTGAGACGGCCATCTTACTGGTCAATACCAGACTCGTCTGCGAAGACCCTGCACTGACTTTTCACATAGGTAGGGTCCAGAAAAAATTGCACAGGAATGCGCAATACTTGAACCTTTAATCGCGAAACGCGATGTCACGTGAGTAGGGTCGAAGACAAGGTGTATCTCCAGAGATATGACAACATTGAGCGATCTTCTTTCTATTCATTTGTTAAGGTTGTAGGCCACTTGGTGATGTGTCCTGGCCCACTAAATTCTAACAGTCGATTATTAGTTGGATTTTTAAAAATCAACTGGATTCCTTTTGTTAAATCAGAAAGCGTAATCGGTTTTGAATTCAAGTATTCTGATTTGTGCAGTATTCCAGCATGACACTCATGAAACTAGTCTCCATAATTGCGCATTCTATTGATAATTCTGAATTCATCCCTATCGTTATCGTAGAGATCGTCGCAGAAATAAACGATATTAAACTGTTATCCGAGCTCCATTAGCCATCGCATAAATCGGATGACTGGGAACTGCATCAGCAGTCAACGGTGTCGATGCGTAATTATAGCGTTTTTAGCTACTCTCATGAAAAGGCTATTCTTTTCGCTTATTCTCACCTAATGACGGTCGCTGGGATTCTCTTAATGGTTATCAATACTTTTTTCATTTCTTTGAGCACTCTTGCTGAAAGACGTGATACTCCTACAATCAAACACAAAACAGTGACGACTATGGTAGTAATCAGGTGCAGCAAATGATAGGCAAGCAGAGTGGCTATGCGCGACCATTTCAAAAGTTGTTATTATGGAAAAAATTATGATACAGGCAAGGATAACTCGATTCTTTTTTTTTTTTTTTGTTCAGTGCTCCTTCAGTGAGAGATAGATCCTACCTCCCCGTTGTTTACTTTTGCCTACTTCCCTTATTAAGTATTTGACCAAGAGCGATAAAAATGGATTACTATTGTAATAGACTACGAAGATAGTCGTAAAATCAGGATCCGGTGTAATTCTTTCATTGATCAAGTTCGCATTGCATATCTACTTTATTAATCACAACTTTCTCGATGACCCGGTAACACACATTGTTACTGTATGTGGGTTTCGCCACTACGTGAGGATTTCTGTCTTCGTTATGAATGTCGATATATGGTGGTCGCGTCAGTTCTCATGAAGTCCTGGGATAGCCAGGCCAGAGCGTTCCACTTAGATTGTAAAAAGTAGACTTCCCCAGACAAGTCTGCTGGAATTTCGATCTTAATAGTATAGGAGGCTAAGTGATGAGCAGGAGACGAGATGAAGTTGAACCAGCGTCTCGGTTAAAATGGACAGTAATACTTCCACTGTCCATCTGTCCAGTCTCAATCACATTTACCAATGTAATTGTGTAGATCTTGAACCTGAAATTCTAGAAGTCTAGTCCTTCACCAGTGTCACTAAAGTTTTGGCATTTTTGTGTAAATTCAAATCAAATTTTAGAGTATAGAACTTTTTCAAATTCTGATGTTGCATGCAAAGTTTCCAGAATCTCTTTTTTTATGCGAAATCGTTTGAGATGAGCTCCTACATACATACATTTTTCTTCACACGCATTGATCTCGCCTGATGCATAGAATGTATCACATTATGCTTGCAGAGGAAATTTAGGGGCAGCAAAATTAGATTTTGTCTAGCTCACCTTTTTTTCAGATAGCATGATCCATCTTATTTTACTGTTTCTTCTCGTCAGCACTACCACGTCACAACAGTCTGACTATCTTACTGCCAAAATGGATCGCCTAACTGCAAATGCCGAACAACTTACACGTGATTTTTTACACTCTCAAAGAAAATTCACACCAAAGGTAAGCCCAGTCTATAGTTCTATCTATAAATATCCATATTCAAGATGTTCTCAAAAGATTTGGAGCAAATAGAGACTAGATTCATGAATTAAAGCACACATTCGAACTTTCACTGCATTCCCATTTCTTCACGTGACTTGGGATCACTCCTTTCAATTCTAAATTCCATGAGCGTCGTGGAAACTTATCAGTATTGCTTCCGATTAACTTATGTTTTGAGTTATAAGAGCGATGTCATCAGGAAAGCAAAAATGGTGTCCTTGTGGATCGCCGATTTTCACTCCGCTGTCGCACCATTCTTATGTTCCCATGACGTTCTGGAGGTGGCAGTGAATAATTTTGATGAGATGGTGCCACCTTGTCAAAACTCTCTTATGTCAGTGGTAATAGTGCCGTACAATTCCCGACACCGACTACCTATGCGCCTCGGCATTTTGCAGAGATTCTCAGTTTTTCTTTGCAAGCTGAAAACGAGGTTCTATAACACATTCTATTTTGGCAGCTAACTTTTCGCTTTCTCCAGAGCCTAAGAAGATCAAGTTGCCAACAACGCACTCAATCAAACAATTCCATTACACGGAAAGAAAAATCCAAAACCTGAATTTCAATAGCATTAAGCGCAAAATAACTTTCCAACACCGTCACTGCTTTTTATGAGCACCAGAGAGTTGTAATAACGTAGACTAACCGTGAAGAGATCACATGGATTGCGAATGCACCTCCCACTTCAAAATAACAGTCTTATATACTGTATCATGTCAGTACGATTTCGAGGAATTCCTCTTTGTAATTCTTGTTGAATTGGTGGCGTTTATTGAGCACTCCTTCAATATCTTATGCGCTGGGATCCATGTTCCTGCGCGATGACGATGTGTTTTTCATTTCAATACTCTCCCTGTTTCTGGATTGACAACAACAAACATGGACTGCACAGGGAATGCCTCTTGATCACACCTGAGATGATGCAGTCAAAAGACTGTTTTTGTGATGAAGGAAGTACTTTCATTTCCTATGTACTTTGTACGGTTGATCTCGACTTGGACAACTCAGTGAACGACTCATAAAAGAGATGAGCACGCTGAAAAGTTGTATGCAGTGAATGATAGAAATCTGTGGTTGATGGTTTTTTTTTACCCAAGCAATGAAGGGGATTCGCTGACTGGATGGCCAACCTAATCTTTCCAAGCCCTGATGAAGGCAAAATCGCCTAAATGTCACGGATTGAATTGTGTTTCAAAGAACTCGTGCCTGGCTTAGGAAAATGTAACAGAATACTCTTGCGCACTCCTGCAAAATTCTAGTGAGTCTTGTCGCAGCTGAAATTTGGTGTATAATTAAAGATAGTCTTCACTATTACTGCTACAATGGTTCTAGTAGCAATAGTAATAGTAAATTTCTATGTAATCACACGTAGCGCGAATCACACAATTTCCGTCATTTGCTCGTGTCCCGAATGCGTTGCCCGAAATTCGTAGTGCACTTGGCCTTCGGGTTTGTGTGTGACTTCATATTAAGAAGTTTGCCCTCATCATGAGATGAATATTGCATGAGATTATTCTCGCTGAGATTCTGGTTGAGAGAAGTTTTTCCGGATAGATTTAGCACTGATTTCTCGATTATGGAAAGATAACATGCACAATTAGCTCGAGACAGATCTGAGCAAGGCAACTTTTGGATTATCTAACCACTGCATTTCACATACTCAATGATAATGAATAAATAAATAGGAAGAATTTAATTATATTGAAAAATAGTGGTAGCAATAGCGTAGTGTAGTGCTAGTATTATGAGCAAAAGTTTTCAATGTAAAAGAAGAAATTTCAGATACGTTCCCGTCTAGTCATTCTTATTCTCGAGTTGATTTCAACTGAGGTGGAGATACGACGAGTGGGAAACCCAGAACTTCAAGAGAAGGTTATTCTTTACCATATCACGGTAACGTATAGCACATCTTAAGCAGCTCGAATCATGAAGGAATAGGAACAAAATCCTAGTGCTTGTTTGATATGTGAGCAAAATACCATATCCTAAGCATCGTTTCTATTTCGTAGTACAGTATCTTCAGGATCAGGTCCTTCGGGAATCTCCATAGATTTCCAGATGTAACTTTTCTAGCATATGTTTTAGCAGAAATTTTTCCTGATTCATTTTAAGGGAAAAACTTATTTGGTGCTTCTAGCTAAGCAATTCAGTTATAATATAGTATAGATTTTCATAAGTTTCATAGGTTAAACATTGTGACGTCGAAAAACAATCTATTTAAATTTTACAAATTCCAACTCGAATGTACACAACGCGAACATTGCGAAGCGTTGATGAGATATGGAGCCGAGGAATGGAAAAAAGCATCTACACTGTGGAACGTAGGTTTGGGAAATTTAGTAGGATCGAATTTGGCGCTGAAGATTCGATAGATTACGGACGCCCGTCTTCTACCAACGATGAACTGAAGCCTTTGGTAGAATCAGCACATGCACAAGTGCTCAAGAAACTCCGCATAACTTTGATGTAACCATCATAACTGTTTCGGAGTATTCAAAAAAAAAATTGCTGTCGAAAGAGTTCGACAGATGAAAGCCGTACGGCACGAAAAATACTTCGCACTGCCGACGTTCGGTCATGTTTCACGCATCCAACACCGTGATGCTTCAGCGAGCTGGGCTTAGGCCTATGAGATCCTACCTTACCACCGTACTGGTAGGGCTTCTCGTCCATCGACCACCACTTGTTCAAGCATAAAAACGGCTTTTGTAAAAGAAATGCTTCAGAAACCAGATCGATGGCAAAAATGCCTCCAATAGCTTCACCGCCACCGGGATTTTAGAGAATTGCAGACGAAATGCATAAGTTTGTACCCTATGAACACAATGTGTAGACTAAAATGGTTTCGATTAATACTCCGACTACTCATGCATAAACTTCCAAACAACTTAATACACCACTTATTGCTATTTTTGACGTATATTATGATAAATTAAACGATATTACTCAAAAAAGTTATGTTCATTAACTTACTTTTTTTAGTTCGACAGCATCATTCTGTTCCTACAAAAGGGAATGCGCGTCAGCTATTCGAAGCTCAGACAGGTTTGTTAATGAGATTACTTTGATATAGATATAAAATACTGTTTTCATTATATTATTCTTTTCAGGATATTTCACTACTTCTCACTCGGTTCCTCGCTTCTACTTTTGCTCCTTTCGCTATAATGCAACCCGTATCACCGATGGAAGTCCAACAAGCACTATTTCCACTTAGAACCGTTCCTCGGCAACTCCGCACTTCAAAGTTGTCTTCAGATAAGTTGTCCAGAAACGAACAAGATTCCCCCAATGTCGAAACGAGCTCCAGCATAACTGATCCAGAACATTTCCGCGCATCAGGAGAAGCCGCTCAAGAGCCACAATTCAGCCACTCATCTATGAACCTACATTCACAAGATTACAAGTCCTCGTTAACTGAGAAAGATTACAAGCCAACGCAACAATGGCTACAATTCATTACGCAACAAAACCAACTGAGGTCACAATGGTCTTGGCAAAAGGCTCGTCAACAACAGCAGTGGCCTTATTGGTTGTCTAACTCCGACAAAAAGGTTCCCTGGGGTGAGGTCTAACTTATACAGAAGTAACAAATTAAAGAAATGTTTATAATAAATTTCTATATTGTGTTTATGTGAAATGAAGAGCAATATGAGACATAATATAATAAATATGAATACCACAATTACAAGAAGTCGTTGGACAAGACAACCATAAACATCTTTGAAGTGTAACAAACCAGCAAACAATGATCACAGTGCACATCACTGCTTCACAGGACATGATAGGAATACGACATAATGTCAATAACCACGAAGTTCATTTTACCAGTATTTTCCTAAAGCCAACCTTACAAAAGGCGAACACGCTGGACCTATGCAAAAATCCTAGAAATAAGTAGCCTACAGCTCTTCCTTAGTTCCCGTGTTATGCGTTTCGTTAGTGAGATCATCACTTGGCTTCACATCCCTCTTAGTCTTCTCCTCTTCATTACTTTGCACGCTTCCAGTTTGCTCGGAGTTTGCTTCATTAGCTCCTTTAGTTTCCCCTGTTTTCGTATCTCGACTATCCTTAGAGTCGTTTTTTAGTAAGTCTTCTATATCCTTTATTCTTGTCTGCTTCATCTTCTTCATGAATGCGTTCAGCTCGCGATCCAGTGCCTTTGACTGAAATACAGCATAATAAAATAAAAACAGTGTTTGCATAAAATCACATACATACCTGACTGAAAAAAAGCAAACAACTTCTATCAGTCAGAAGCTCCGTGTTGAACTAGCTATGTACTAATAAGATGCGAAAGGATTGTAAAATATAACTCATCGTAATCATGTAATTCTAATCTTCTGAGTCTCTCAAGTACATTAACGAACAGAATAGCTCCGCTAAAGGTACTGAAGGAATAAATACTAGAACAAAAATCTGAAGTTTGTTTGTGAAATATAGCACCTACACCATAACGAGGTCGGAAATAAAGTTAGACTTTTTCTAAAAAGAAAATGAAGCAAAATGTCTCAAAAGTTTGGCGCACCTTTGCTGTGACTTCACTGGTCAGAACTGCAGGATCTTCATGAGGCTGGCGCTTAGCCTGCTCCGCTTTCTTCTCATTCAACCATGTATCAAGCTTATCCAATTTTTTACCAAACGCTTCAGCATCAGTCTGAAAACTTGTTTATGGATCAAATAGTCCAAACAATATTGTAGCTGCTACCAAAATATGTACTTCCACAAGCAGCACCCTTATAGACCTTTTATGATTCAAGAAAAAAAAAACATTTGACAGTTATTCCCACCTGATTAAAAAGCGAGTTCTCATCAGTGCCACCCATACTGGCCATGATACGAGATGAGTTCAACATTGTCTCCAAATTATTAAATGCCCGTGGAAGTGTCTAAAATCGCTGCTCATACTACAAATGATACGGTGAACGATGTGAATTAGAAATTTAAACTCAAATATAATTTTTTTTTTATTTGACCGCTTCTAGCAGTGATGTGATGCTTCAGATATACTTAATGACGTAGAATGATGTACAAACTTTTACGTCAGGCAGAACTCGAACCCACGTCTCACTCACTCTATCCGGGAGGGCGTGCTCGAGCCCGTTGCACTACTGACGCCCGCTTTGCTCGTCACTCTACATCAATGAGTAAATTTAAACTCACTTTTGCTTCGTCGACTCTTCTTTTTATCGGCTTAACAAGCGCTTTCAAAGCTACATGGTTCTTTGTGAATTCGACAACCTTTGTCTTCAACGTAACATCGTCTTCCAACCAGTTTCGTACACGCTTTACCTAAACAAACGATTTCAATCACATACTTTAGTAATGGAAGTAGGTATTTCAAACGAGTTCTTCTAGTTTACCCTTCGCTCAGAAACTCGATTATGGAACATGTAACACGAGCTCATGAGACAGAAGTGATTTTACAATATAGAAGGAAAAAAGTAATACTGACGTCCATCCATGAAGCTTAGCAGATAAAGACAATGGGGAATACTCTACCGATAAGAAAATGATCACCCTGCAAAAAAAATTGCTTTACCTCGTCTTGCAGCGATTTTCTTTCCGCTTCCGTAGAATGTTTTACATACTCGTCTTCTTCGATCAGTTGGCTCACTTCGAACGCATAGCTCTCCAATTCATTCACGGCTGCTGCACGTTCGCGAGCATGATGTTCACGCTTTTCAAATTGTTCCAAGCTGAAATCATGAACATGCCTTGAATCCAAAAAATGCAATGTTTTGCTGGTAAACTGAGAAAAAACTTACATCTTCTTGGCAGCTTTAACGTCGTCCTTGCTCATTATATGGACAGTAGTGTAGTTCTGCTTGATCTTCAACCCTACTCGTACAATTTCTGGAGTTTTGGCCTTATCCTTCGCAACCGCTTCACTTGTTGCATTTCCCTTAATCACTACGAATCCCTTCCCAGAATTCTGAATTCTTTCAACTATTATGAAGCCGTTCCGAAAAGTTACGAATTTTTTGAGCCATCGCAAGGGGAACTATCAAACTGAACAATTCTCATTTCCCTGTCTTCTAAGCTGCTAACAGATCTATGTGCGTGAAGCTCGTTAAATACGAAGCACACATCGTCAAATCTGCGATTAGAAACACCCGAGAACTTTAACCGAAAAAGGAGTTGTTATTTGCTCATGCGTTCAACATCTTATCGTTTCGACCTTAGCTTTTTATGTAGATTACAAATAAATTAGAACAAAAAAGTAATTCCACTCAAGATGTCATCTTCCTCACATCACATAGCGACAAATCGCATCAAGAGTACAAGAAAATTGAGAAAAAATTTAGAATAAATATAATCAGTTTCTATATACAAACAGATTTCATCTCTGATTTTGTGATGGCCTCTATCATAATTGACTGCTCAAAGATGTTTGAAAAAAAAAATGCTATGAAAAAACGCTTTATTTTTCCTGTTGAATTTTGCTCGACAAAGCTACTTATGTGAATAAGCAACTTTTTCTGCGAAAGCTTTACAAAATAAAGATGCATTTGATCAAAGAATCGCTAACGATCATAGAGCACGTAAACAGTTTCAAAATTTGTGTTGTGGACACAGATGTCTTGAAGATAGAGGAGATCGGATATTATCCTCTGCTGTCGACAATGACATGCTGTAGGGCTTTTATTTTGGTTATATTTTTATCTTGAATCTCTGTCAACACTCTCGTAACGAAGCCTAATTTTGCCTTTCATTTTTCGCTGAGTTTACTGTGACACCCACGCAGGTCACACCGGTCACTCCGGCAGTTTTTTTTTGTACCGCACATTTTTTTTCATAAATTGGTTTTCCTATTTTAGAAACTTCTCTTATATTTAGCTACAATGAATCCTGGATTATCTTTACACCTTTCCTGTTCCTAATGATGATGAATGTCGAAAAACAAAAAACTCATGTCTTCAATACTGTGCCTCAAAAATCATATGATGCACTCAAACGCTTACATGACCTGCATGCTTCAGTAGTGATTCATATTTGTTCTATAGCCACAGTTCGAATTTTACTAGTGACTAAAACCATATGGAACATGGAAAATGTGCTGGGGTCTGTACAATTCGTGACGGATCGTCGAAGTATCCAAGTAGGTAATGAAACCACATGTCGGTGGTGATTGCATCGGTTTGTACCAATCTCTTTTGATGCGTGGTGAGAGAAATATATTGACGAAACAGTTAGATTATTCTACTTCTGCGTAGAAAAACACCCATACTACTAATAAATATGATAATTATAAATGATTATGAGTTGAACAAATGATCAGTTTGGCACGATCTCGCGCATAATCTCAAAGTGATATGTTATCGCAAAGAAGCACATTAATCGTCTTTTCAGTCACTACGCAGTTGGTCTCCATCAATGAGTAGAAGATTATAAAAAGTGAAGAGTATCTAGGATCAATTGTTCCCAGTACGATTGAAACTAAGGTGCCGTATTTGATCTTTGAGTAGTACAGAACTTCCCATTCGTTATATGATCGAAAAATATTAGTTCTAACATTCTGAATGCAATTTATAGACGAACAACAAATATTCGATTACAGATAAAACTGATGTGCAAACTTTACAGATACGGACATGAATTTTAAAAATTAAAAAACCTCAACTTCCATGTTTATCAATGTATTCTCAATTAGGAAAACCTCAACTTTACACATTCATTTGAAAGATTTTGTTACCGAATTATCAGTTTTATTTATCAAAATCTTCATTCAACTGATCCGCAGAGCTTCTCATAACACTAATAGCCATTAAATGAAGACACTAGATAACATGAATTGAAATGTGCATAATTCGTAGCCTACACTAAAGGTACATCATATTCGCGCACACTAAATTTTTATTTTCCCCAGCTTTTTGTACTGTACGATATCATGTGTAAGCGTTGAACTTGTATAACCCATTCAGCACTTTTCTCTGTCTGGCCAAATCAAATATGAACAATTTGGGGTCGCCACGAATTTGCCACTTTTTTTGACAACACAATAGTTTTTCGATGCCTAGACAGTTGAGTGGTAGGCAAAAATTCGACCTGAGACGGAAGTTGAACCCACGTTTTACCCTTAACGTAGGCGCGTACTGCCACTACAACACCGAAGCCACCGATTACCCACCACCCATTATTCACTATCTCTCTATCACAGCTAGCAGCCAGCAAACTTCAACAGGTTCGGTCGGGTAAGCACTAGCGCTCTATAAACCCAGTTAGGCCGATAGTCATTATACTTGTACGATTCTATAAAAAATTTATATACGTTTTTCATTACCAAGTCAACTTAAAGGATGTAGATAAGGAATAACTGTAGAAGAGGCTTTGCTCTATCGTTCTATGGCTGTGAATCATATACATGCTACTATTTAGTAGACGTTACTATAACCTATCAGCATTTTGGATGGTGCAGCTTATGTTGAATCGATTTCACAATTTTCTATATCCGCATATTCCATGCAATAACCATGATTCATCATAACGATAAGAATGAAACTATAGTTAAATGTTTGCAAATTTACCGGTTAAAAACTTCTTCGAGAAGATTTCTTGTAAACTCTCAAGTGCACACAACACCCTATTCGCTCTAACGCCTCCTATTTGGATCTATCGAATGAAGAATACAGAGAAGCAAAAAAAATTTGTAACTTACTAAACTCAAAATGGATAATATACTGCGCATGCAGACTAGGAAGAGATACCTTATTCATGAGAATTACCTTTACTATGATTGAAAAGAGTATTTAATATTGAATATTTTGACAAGTTTCACCGCTCTTAGGTCACACTCAGTAAAATCTAGCACTATTTTACACTCAAATCGTCTATCTGCACTAAAGGGCAGTTGTTCACCAGTTTCAATAAAAATAAGAATTTACCGCCTTTTGTTCTGGAGATGTTTCCTGTCCTGTTTTGACATCCTTCGTGCTTTCGGAATCGTTCTTCATATCACTTTGCGTTTCATCTTTTATCTTCTCATCCGTTGGTTTCTCCGTCTTATTCTCTTTTTTATCCACCTCTTCGACGGCATCCTTTGAGGGCTTCTCGTCTGTACCAGGCAATTTCTTATCAATACTCTCAGGGCTCTCTACATCAACTGCGGATTCTCCAACATCCTCATCTTTCTTCTCCTCGGAATCTGTCGCTTCTCCTTCTTCAGCTTTCTTTGAGAAGAAACCAGTAATCGTTTTCTTGATAGCTGAAATAAAAATACCAGCCATCAAATGACATAGTAACACCCATAAAACACTAAGATCACTAAGAAAATCATAAACTTGCATTCAACTACTCCTTGAGTTTTTCGCTTGATCACTGCTTCAGCTTTCTCAACACGAAGGATTCCCGACGAGTCTACTAGAAAGCCGACCTAGAGAAGTTGTGAGATATGATACACTGCTGAGTTAGATAACATTCAAAAAGTACCTTCACTCCAGCGAACTCTGTCTTTTCAGGTTTCAATTCCTTTTCGAGAGCTTTTGCAACACCGAACACCGATATTGTATTTAGTCGTGGAATAAGCGAATCAAACTCCCTCAAAATATAACGAATATAGGATACGACTACCTCGAAGCTGACTGTGGGAGTATTTTTCAAGAAATAAATGAATCAGAGTCTACATAAGAGGCATGACTACAGCACCGACATGTAGCCAACACACTCTTGACAATGCGTGCTTCTCGACGATAAAAAGTTCGACGTTAACAATCCTGTAGAGATGCACCATGGGTTTCTTTCTATTAAGTATCGTAGCTAACAAATTGGCACTTGTCCCGCTGATTACAGGAAAATATTAAATAAACTTCAGACGTCCCGAACAGATAACAACATAAACCCACGCTAGTTTTTGGAATAGATGATCGATGCCATATCATGAAAATACTCGTCGCCCGTGAGTCAGTTTTACACAGTTCAATATGCGAGGTGAAAGCACGCTATATGGGCTTGCAAAAGTACCATAAAAATGCCCATATCTCTCACAAAGTTTCTCAAAACTTTATCACCCAGGATGATCAGTGAGAACTGCATGACTTTAAACCCAGAAGTATGATCACTTCTATGGTACTTCTTCAGGCCCACACAGCGTAACATCAGACCATACTCGAAACGATTTGATAAAAAAGAATCCTATTTCACTATCCAATACCCAATATCTGTCAGCGTGACTGGGTTCAATGTCAGCATAGAATTCTTTTTTTATTTAATCGCTTTACGAGGTGATTTGATATTACGCTATATGGGTTTGAAGAAGTGCCATGGATGAGTTCATAGCTCTCATAAGATTTTTTGGAACTTCAAAAAAAGAATGTTTTAGCCTAAACGAGGTTGGTACGCCAGGGCCATACACCGGTGCTTCGGAGGTTTGTTCTCCTCGTCAGTGACCCCCGCCCCATATTAAGCCCTGCATTGTAGCAAGGAGGGAGGCGTATGTGGTGATGGCATAGTGTACAATGACACTGGTCCATCACCACCAGTCGATGGTTTTGGCTGGTAGACCAAAACTAATCCATTAAATCGACTGTGTCTAAAACCTCGTTTTATTACGAAAAAACATAAACCGGTGTATGGCCCTGGCGTACCAACCTCGTTTTAGGCTAAAAACATTTTTTTTGGATTTGATTTTGAATGTTTATTACGAGATGAACCAGTGTATTGTACACTGTGCCACACGTATACCACATACGCCTCCCTCCTTGCTACAATGCAGGGCTTAATGTGGGGCGGGGGTCACTGACGAGGAGGACAAACCTCCGAAACACCGGTGTATGGCCCTCGCGTACCAACCTCGTTTAGGCTAAAACATTCTTTTTTTGGAATCATTCTGAATGTTTATTACAAGGTTTTAGAAACAGTCGATTTAATGGATTAGTTTTGGAACTTCATTACCCACAATGACCGAACAGGATTGCATGACGCTGAAAATTTGAACCAAAGGATGAGAACCCACTGATTATAGTGAAGATTGTCTAGGTCATTCATAATGACCAGGACCTTTCTCGTAATGCACATTAGAGATTATTTACAGCACTACGTTACCCGCTTTTGGCAAGATACTTAAAATCGAAGATACCATGGGGCTGAAAACCTCAAAAAAACTGCTTAGCATAAATGATGTAAGCTCCGTGTACGATACCACGCCGTCGACGCACAGTAGCCTCCATGTCGCTTGCTGACTATAGGCCACGCACTCTCTTAATGAGCGAAACTTCTTCCTCACCACAAGATTGCTTTTCACGGTTCAGTGCATTAAGAAAGCCTTTCCATAGGTCAGTCTCAGACTGCTTTGTACGAGCTACTGAACAATATCAATGAGTCTTTTCAAAAAGCAGTTTCCCGCGAAGAAGGCCAGGCGGAAGGCGTGTTCAGACATAAGTATGAACGTCATCCAAAAAAAAGCAGATACAGAAACGCATGCACTCAAAAAAGAGCACGTCGTCCCGAAAAAATCGAGGGTATTTTGGCTCGCAGGTGTGGATGGATAAATTATTCACTATTAACTATGTCAAATATTTCATTTTGAAAAATAGATTGCGATACCCATAAATTCAAAATTCGCTATCACAGAATAATCAATTTTGTAAGTTGCTTGAAACTTCCGAAAATTTGTCTTTCATAAGCGATTTTTTATTGGTAAGATCTGCCGCAAGCCGAGACGTGTTTGAATAAGATAAAGACTTTCCTCGTGAGTCACAGGTGACTCACATTGTCAAGAATGTGTTTGAGCCATTCCTGCATCATAATCAACAACTTACCCAACAGAAAAGAATCATAGCAATTTCTTATCATAATTTTCAAAATTTGTGCACAAACCTCTTCTGCTGTTCATTGAAATGCGTCAGGTCCGAGTATGCGAGGTCAAACGAAAAGTCGTCGGTATAGGAAGTGAAAGTAATGACCTAAAAACTTATTCTAAGAAAAAAAACACTATCAAATAGCAGAGAAGAAGACATGGAACCTCGCCCTGATGACTTCTGTGAAAACAACGATAACTTTGCGATAACTGTCAAAAAAGTTTTCATAGCTAGATAACTTTAAGAACAGAAATCTAGGCAGACTCATATCAAAAGACTTTGCTCTATCGTTTTAACACGTTGACAACGACATTGAAATCCTCCACAGCACGAGGCGGCTACAATGATGTTGTGGTAGTTTTCTAATAAAATGCGAATTTCTATCGTCACTAAAAGGAGTTTTGTCGCCAGTAAACGGTACAATCTGATATAAGAAACATCGATAAGCTTTCTGTAGCTGAAAACAATGGCGATTTTTTTCTCCTAAAACCTCGAATCTTGAAGGAAAAGACAGATAATCACTAAAACGAACTCTGCTTGCAAAACCTTACTTTTTGTTAGCAGAAAGCAAAATAAAAGTCCTTTCACGAAGAAAACTTAATAGGAGAATAGGCATTTCTCAAGCTATCGACTGACTGCAAAAACATGAATAAAGAAGAAAGAAACGAGGTTATATAACAGCTGGAAATGTTCTCTTTCACAACAATGCGCTTTTCCCGTTGAAACACAGATGATTTCTCAGTACATGACCATGTCTCCCATGCTATATTTCATCGTTTAATCACGATAATATCCTCTCAGTGGCCCATTTTATCAAACAAGTTCCCACATATCCCTTGCAAGATAATAAAGACTCCCGCCGCACCGCGCTACCGCACAAACAACGTGCGGTGTGAGCTAATAACAGCTCAGAGCGTTGTCAACGTGTTAAGACACATAAAATTTTCAAGCACCTTTTTTTCTCAATAAACAGAAACCCCTACACTTTTCGAAAGCACGCGCCACCGAAAAGGTGAAACGCGAGTTTAACTTCCCAGTGAGGTTGATACAATTCATATCACCCATTCTATTACCTATACAGCTATAGATCATATCACTGCTAAAGAAGCAGTTATATAAAAAGTTGTCTAGATTTCGGAAGACTTTCTCAATTTGTATTGGTTCTCAAGACCCTACCTATATCGATGAAGTTCAAAATACCTAAGACGTTTGTTTAACCCTTTCGGGACCGTGGACCCACCTCCTCTGCACTTACAACCCACAGCGTGAGAACAAACTGAATGTTTTATTACATTACAATAGTATTATTGTTATTATTTCCCTACTAATAACAACATAATATATTTACATATAACATAACATAAGAAAATAACACAGTAATATAATTGAAACTATGCAATAAGACATCCAATGCGTTCCCACGCTGGAGGCCAGAGATGCAGAGGAAGTGGATCCACGATCCCGAAAGATTTAAACCATGGAAATGTTCTTGATGACCGCATATGAGTCCAAAACTTTTGTTGTACATTGAGTTCCAAAATCACAGATGTTTTAGATTTGTTTCATACTACCAGAGTTCCGACAGCTCGCTTTTTAAGAAACCAACACAGGTCCGAGCGTTTGTGTCTACACGCTAGAAACCCTATAACTGTCAATGGCTCGATAATTTCACTGTGACATTTACCTTTTTGTTAGTTGGATATTTCGATCTGAACTGGAAGACATGTCGTGTGATGGGTTTATCGATGATATCACCATTTTCTTGTTTCTGCTTACTTACAAAGCTGACCTGAAAGCAGGAAATTGCCATGAAAAATTGTTAAAAATGATACAACGATGTGTAAGTATATTGATAGTGTACCATAACAACATGTTAACAAAAAAATCGCTTAAGGAGCAGACAGTAAAACGACAAAACATCGACCAGCGCCTACCTCGATAGGAAAAATAACCAATTCCTCGACGCCAAATGGCTTAACTTTGAATCCTTTACTTAGATGAGCAGCCTAAAATGCAGGTTTTAAGAAGGACATTGAACCTGAAAGGTAAAAGATAAAGCTCTCGGTGCTTGTCAATCCCCACGGGATGCGTCTCCACGCATCGTTTGATCAAGCACCGTTTGAGGTGACCGAATGCAGATCTGGCCTTTACAACGACTCGCAGTAGTCTACCGATGTATCAAGTGTTGCTATCATTCCAAACAAGTCTGGTACCAATTCACTGACTCCGGGGGGATGGGAGGCTTGGTGAGCCTGGAGCGTGGGATCGAAGCTTTTGTCGAGTCGTGCAACATCCCAGACTACTGTGCCACACGCGGCTCATTAGATCACACAACCGCTAAAATAGATAGTCTCAAACAAAATGTATACCTGATACAACGCTCCCATTGCAATGGATTCATCCGTGTTTAGGAAACGACCCAATTCCTTCCTAAAACGAAATTCTCTTTGAGAAATTTAAGACTCTAAGCACGCTAAAAAGGTGGCATTAATGCTCCCACTACTAATAAAGCAAAATATAAGACATGTTGTCAACCATAGAAAGACGAGAAGTAGCGCACCCTTTGATGATTCTCTGCAGTTCATCTTGCACCTTTGGCACACGAGTACCTGCACCCATTAGAACCACTTGATCAATCTAAAAAACAATATGTGAGAAATCCAAGACAACATCGCTTGCACGATCTAATAAATCGATTCAGAATGACAATATCAAGAAATCGTTAACGTCAGTACAGACCCAATTCTATGCAGTTCACCTGTCGTCACGCTAATCGTCGAATTACTCGAACAAGCATTCGAGAAACTCTTATATTTCCTAACCCGTGCAAGAGCTGCCAAGTGGGTTCCCCTTTAGCAGGAATACGTTGAATACCATATCTCTAGGCTTACAGGATTTCTCGTGAAAAATTCTCACTACCAGGGGTGGTCTTTCTGTGGTGCATTTGGCATTAACACCTTAGAGAATAAAATGGGTGACGATTCTCGTCCATCGATTGTGGTTAAGACGCACCACATGTTTCCTCCATCTTCAAAAGCATGGTGTGTAGAACGACATCGTTTGCATATGATACCCATGAAGATGAAGCACTAAACAACAATGAAATTCTCGGCTATAATCCCTGAGAAATGCGCCATGCACTAGACATCCCTTAGCATCGCTAGATGTATTTGAATGCATACCTGGACTTAACAGTGACCCTTGGGGCTATCTATCTATCAAAACAGCACTACTGTCCTTCCAGACAGGGTCTGTTATCAAGTCGCCTCTAGATGGAAAGCTAGATGATCATGGGACGCAGGAGCAAAACCATCGACAACTTGTGAGCGTGATGCGCCCTCAACCAAAACACCACACATGTCCCTCCCCCAACGGATAGACGACGGTAGATCTCTGATGCTTGAATATGCAAACCTGCACAAATCCTTCAGAATGCTACATACCTGGGCCAAAAGGCTAACGTGATAAACGAAAGCAGTAACACATTGGGGAGGAAACGACCGCATTAGGGAATTTGGAAATGCACCGATGAAACATGGAGGAGAACAAACACTCGCTTCTATGTCCACTTTTTCGCTACGATTGTATCGGTTCTCAAAAACGCTAGGACGACGAAAGATCACTCAATGTCGACAAATGTTCTTTCGCCTAGTGTTAAAAATCAGGTGGGCCGGACATGTGGTAAGACTTAGAGAGCACCGTCAGGGAAGTACAACTGAAGTCTGGATCATGTACATAAAGTGAAGCAAACCAAACTAAAGCACAAACCGCATACTCAGACTTCTTCTTGACGATTCCACAAGAAAAATACTACGATTTTCAAGATATAACGCAATTTTTGAACAGAATAGGTGACACGGATAATTGAAATCGGCCACGAGTTATGAAATCTTCAATGAAAGACCTGTTCAAGCGGCAATTCAGCCATTTTCAGAGCTTGTTCAATCGGTGGAGCTACACGTGTCAAGAGATCTTCAATTAGCCCGTTGAATTCGTCCCGAGTGACTTGTACACGCATATCGATATCCTCATGAACGCTTTCGATTTGAGCAAAATAGTCTAGATTTGCACTTAACACCTGAAAAAGAAAGATTACTATAAACCAAACCGTTTTCAGCCACAATATCTTTCTAGGGAAAAAACCAATAAGCGAGAAAGCAGACAGTAGAAAGCCTAGACGAGGTAGTTCCCTTTTTAAAAAGATCATTTAAGTACAAATCCGTCATCGTAATCCATTTTTCAACCCTTTGCAGACACGATATTTCTAGCTTTTTTCAGACTTTCAATAACATTCAATAGCTTAAATTCAACTAATCTAATACTGTGTTTGTTTCCTGAAAAAATTCTTTTATTGCGGATTAGCAGCACAAACAAATATGAGTTTCACAATCATAGAAGTTTTTGCTCGGACAAGGTAAGAGAATGGCTGCGTGGACAAATTTCGCCACATTCGTAATAGTACTTATTTGACAGCATAAATTTGAACGATTCTGAAGCTAGGTTTCGTTTTTGGAAAGTCTTTGTAAAGCGATGGAAGCGGGAAAAGAAGATTACGTTTCGTTTTTCTAAGCTCAGGATGCTTAGCTTAGGATTAGTAGGGGATTTACTCGGAAATGTAAAATAAAAATGTAAGACCAAGTCCATGAACGCTAGAACAAAGATTATTCTACAACCCTATTACGCGAAACCTAGAAATTCCTATAAAACGAAGAAAAAACTTTGAGATGTGAAACGAAATAAGCGTGATGATGCACGACGCGATTGAAATCTTATTTTACTAGGTTAAGGAAAAGGTTGCTTAACACATGCCAAAAATTCAAATCTTTTGTTTGCTTCCCACAGTATCGGCACAGTATCAAACATTGGAAATTCGTGAGAACATCTCAGGAATATTTCCATAGGAATCTGCCACGGTACGCCCGTCATAGTGCATTGAATATTTTCCTCTCAATGGAACATTTCCTGCGTGGACGCCGATTCGAGACATTTGATCAAGTTGAAAAAGGCATGTCAGAAGCTTTTATTGATTCAAAACCAGAAGATGGCGATTTTGAGCGAAGATCCGAAAGCTTTCAGATCTCGCAGAAGATCGTGGATAATGATGAGCTTCATCTCGAAGAATAATTACTGGTGTTTCTAATTGAATTTATGTACAAACTTTGAATTTTCAGCGGTGTTATGAAACTTTCTTCTCACTTAACTTTCGCTACTGCAACGTATTGAAAAGACTTTTTACTAAACAACCAAAGGCTACAACTGCCTTGAATTTATGATATCCATTGATTGCCAAAAATTTGAAGAAAAAGCGAAAAAACGCTTTCCTCTCGAAAGGATTGAAAAAGGTTTGCAAACAGACAGTACCAGTACTTGCTACATAACTGCAGATACACAGTGTACTATTCTGAAAATATTATATCACAGAAAACCCCTACAAAAACACCACACTTAACGTGACGCAAAGCCGACTGCTAACCTGTTTGAGACGTTCAGCTTCCTTGAATAACTTCGCCATAGCACGCTCACTTGTCGTGATATCTTTCTGTGATTTGTAATTCTCATTAAACTTCTTCACCAGTAGATCTCTCAGCCTCAACGTCATCTCTAATCCGCCTAGCCGTCGATCAAAACCCACTCCGAGTACGGACATCTAAAGCAATAGTGACCAGAATTTCCCCAGACAAGATGCAGTGTTCCAGAAAGTGGCTTGTTCAAAAACGTCAAGATACCTTCGGCTCTTTACCATGTTTAGCTTTCTCTAATTTGTACTCGACGATGGTCGCCACAGTCTTTGCCGATCCCATGTCATAGATGAGAAGACGCTGCGGTTTATCGGTGATCTCTTTCCGCCGGAACATCCCGTAATTGAGACCAGCAGCAGTTCCGTCATTGATCAGCTTAAAAGTGATAAACAAGATCATTAAAAGTGATAAACAACGTTGGTTTTGAGCAACATTACTGTTGAAAAAAACTGGAGGTTGAAGCTCTCGGAGTTGACCAATCCCTATGGAATGTGCCGTGGATTTTCTTTATCTCGCGTCTTATGAGGTGAATGAATGCCTATTTGGCCTTTACATGACTCGCGTGTGGCCTACCGATGTATTAACCCATTGCTGCTATCCTCCCAGACAAGTCTGGCACCAATTCACCGACCCAAAGGGACGAAGGGCTTGGTGAGCACTGAGCACTGGAAGAAACCATCAGCCGTCGATTTACCGACTTATGCACGTCGCAAAACACCTCTAACCACTGCGCCACGCGCGCTAATACATCACTACTAGCATTACATAGAACAAAGTTACCTGTAATCGTTGGAAAGTCCAAGTTTCGAAATCTACTAACCTGTAGTAGATTCAATTTAGATATTTCTGCAGCTTTCTCAATAGCGAGACGTTCGGCTTGGGTGAAAAATACAGGTATACTAATGACCACATCACGGATAGCCATCTGTAAAGCTGTACGAATAAAATGATAATCGTATGTTGAGAAAAAATTGAGGTACTCTTCGGTTATAATATCTTTGATGAATCCTTTTCTGCTAGACAAAAATCTTCACCAGACTTTTAGTAATTTTCAAAAAAGTTTCAGTTTCGGTTAATTTGGAACTGTACTTACTTTCTGAAAGACTTCCTACAGTACTCTAGCAGTGAAAATAAAACTACGCTTCATTCGTGATGCGCGTATTTCTGCTGTTTATTCAGAAATTTTCTCCCCTTTTCGTGCAGATTATTTGAGTTTTCGTATTAAGATAGTAGAAGAAACTCTGTCCTATCGTTCTGACAGCTTGCAATTTTCAATTTCAATTTAGATTTCCAAATAAATCCTTAATTGAACCCAAGCCTTGGCAGACTAAGCTTATGCATGAAAAGCATATGAACGTGTAGAGAAAATCTTGGAACATCACAGCCATATATTTTACCTACAAATCTGTACAGAACGGAGAAAAAAAAGCCTGACTTATAACCAAAATCGCGCCACATGTAAATCAGACTGCACGACTAATCAATCGCGATCATACACAAGCACTCACACACTGCTCTAGCCGACAAGAAATGCGCATCCGACTGCGAAACCCAATCTTTTTCTAGCTGCTACAAGTTCCCGCCTTTCAAAACCCAAGAACACCAGTGGGATCAGCAAATTTTACGCTTTCTAATTATATTGGAAGCAATTCAAAAGTTCGACTTTCTATAAACCTCGGCATAATCAATTGATAAAAGTTTTCTCCATTTTCATATATATTGAAAGCGTGGAGGAAAAGCTCTGTCCACTGAGAAACGCGCCGAATAAAATGTAATTTTATTTCCACTGTTACAGCATTGTCGAGATTCAAGCTATCATGACAAATAAACCCAATGATGTAGAGTGGTGTGCAAAAACGTTTGCGTTAGCCGGGATTTGAGCCCAGATCTTACTCTTTCCGATCTTACGGTTAAGCACGTGCTCCCGTAAAGAGTAAGATCTGGGTTCAAATCTCGGCTAACGCAAACGTTTTTGCACACCACTCTACGTCATTGGGTTTATTTAAACATCATCACGCCGCTGTCGGCGGTCAAATAAAGATGATTTCCGCTATCATGACACTTGAACTCTATGAAAAAGAGCAGAAAAACATGTAAGCACACAAATGGTCGAGAATGATTAACGATAACGGAAAAGTATCAGATTTAGAGAAAAAAAATCTCAAAGAAAACCTCTGCATATGCCTCGGTAAACTCCCGCACATTCGTCAATATCATTGCAAGCAGTGTCTCTACCGAATATGTAGAGTCGCTAAAGTATGAAGCCGTTGGATCTTGAAGTACTCGCACAGACACACTAGTCAGATGCTTTTGAAAATATGTAAGACGACTCTCACAACAATACTCTAAGTGAAATTCGGACTGGATCAAGCTCTGGCGGAAAATTCTCTAGGAAATTCCGCTTCCATCAAGAGGAAGAAGAAGAAATTTCAGTATTTACACTTGTAAAATATGATCTGAAACACAGCCTACCCAATGGGAAAGGTCACTGAACTCGTGTTGACGTGTTTCTCAATTTTCAAGTGTGGAAATCGTTCTCGGAACAAGACCACTGAGGGATGATCCACGTGTTTAGCGACCAGATCCAGTAGATGTCCATAGACATTGGCAGGATATCGGGTGGCGAGCGCTTGTGCTGCGTCACCGAACAGCCTATGAATTTCCGTTCAATACAACAGAGTAACATTTGAATGTGGCACGTATTATGCATCTCAGAAGCGCTTCCTGCTTAGCCGACGCGAGGACGATCATGGTGCCAGTGACGGCAGTCCAATGGCTTAATTCCGGCGACTTCGCCTTCCTAGGAATCTGGACATACGGCTTTATATTAGACTATTCTTATTTATCAAAAATAGTCCAGTACAACGTAGTACAAACTCTAGAGAATGCGAAATCACCGAGCGAACTACTACTACTTCTACGATTACCAACCTCGCGCCGGTGGATCAAGAAAAGCCTAAAGGTTAACGCATATTAATAGTTATTTCCGAGTTCTATAGGAAAATGGTCTTCCGAAATTATGGCACATAATATATCCTAATGCCAGCTAACCCTTTCGGGACAGTGGACCCAGCTCCTCTAAAGAGGAAACGCTGGACGATGTACTCCACCTCCCCTGCATCTTCAACTTCCATTCAATAGCAGCAATGATATATTTAGATATCACACAACTTAGGAAAATAATAATAGTACAATTGAAATGATACGATTTATACACACAACGCGTTCTCACGCTGGAGGTTAGAGATGCAGATGAGGTGTGTCCGCGGCCGCGAAAGGGCCAAGGAGTGATTTTCACTGACAATTCAAAATATTAAACGATTGTTTACGAATAAACTTTCATCTAAGAAAAAACCCAATTACCTCTCGTCGTTTCTAATCGACAGAACACTAGGTGTTTTCCGCTGAGATTCTTTATTGAGAACAATTTCCATCGGCATTCCCGGTTTTATGATTCCCACCTGCGTAATCACTGATTGATGATGAACATAAATTTGGAAATTTTTCCCACAGAAATCTTTCAACACGACAAGAAAATGTGTTAGAAAATACACATAACAATACGATATATATTATATTCAAAGATACATAAGAACAATAAATAGTCATGAAAGGGATAGCACAAAATGTTTACATCAATATATCTACACATCTATATATGAGAAATATATAGATAACCTTCTAAGACCGTGGACCCACGGCATCTGCATCTTTAACTGGCGACTCTGAACGGTCTGCTCTACCTCCTTCTCATCTTCAAACACCAGCATGCAGCGTCCAAAGTGGTACGCTGGAGGTTAAGGATGCAGAGGAGGTGGACCAAACCGTCCAGAGTTGCCACTCAAAGATTCAGAGGCCATGGATCCACAGTCCTGAAAGGGATAATGTACATCTTCATACCTTCAAAAATTGGCTTCCCATGTCGATCGACATTGCGCCGAACGCAGCATCTACTATATCAAGATTTGGTGAATTAAAAGAACAAATAAATAAAAGCAAAATAAAGCTTAAACAAGAGAAAATCACGAATCAATCCTAACTTACTAGTAGGAATGATCACAGTCGCCAGTACCACTACTACGCTAATCATCGCCGGCCACTGGACACCCACTATCATTGCAGATAACTCCTAACTAGAAGAAGGAAAAACCGGACTTCTAAAGCATACGAAAATATTTCTTGGCACATCAGACACACATAGCGAACCACTATGAGCTCAATGAACAAAAATCGAAACACAGAAAAAGAAAAAAAAGGAAAAAAGAAAAGGAAAAGAAAAAAAAAGAGCAAAAAAGCACTACAAAAAAGAATGCACCTTTCGAAGAAAGGTGTGAACTATTCCTCTAGATTGGAAGAAAGCTGTTTCGAAATAGATCATAAACGGAAGACAATACTTTTCAGTTATTGATTGATTACGTTGTATAGAACAATCGATGCAAATACCCTCAAGAACACTCAATATCAAAATATTTATTGCAGAATAAGCAAATGTGAAAAGTACGGCTACGACAAAGGAAACTGCTGGCACGAAACTCATCTACACAAATATTGTAAACGATAAAATTAAGCAAGCTTCCTATGTATTCAAAAAACTACTAGACAACAGCAGTTCTGCACAAACTGAAGCTACAAAGCAATAGATTGGGCATAAAAACTGGAGCTAAAGAGTCATAGGTTACGCACAAGAAATGGAACCAGAGAGGCATTGGTTCTGAATAAAACTAAAGCTAAAGAGATGTAACCTTTCGAGAACCATATGGTACGTTTTGTACAAAGCCACGCGATGTCAAATCTCACTCAGCTACTGTAATGGCGGCGCCGCGCCTCATGGGAAAGCAGGAGCAGACAGCCAGACATGCATGCACGGACACACAGACGCCGCCCGCCTGCAAGTGCAGCGCGAGCGACGGCGCGACGCCGCCTGCTCATCAATGGTGGTCCTCAAAGGGGTATATTTTGGGTTAGAAATGGAGCTAAAGAGGAAATCGTTCTGCATAAAAGTGGAGCTGAAGAGGCATAAGTTACGTGTAAGAAATGGAGCTAGAGAGGCATAAGCTTTGCTAGCAAGATAAAGCTACAGAACATAAGTTCCGACACTGGATAAAAGAGCAGGAGAGGCATGAGTTTTGGATAAAATTTGAACTGAAAGAGACATAGATTGGTCAGAAAACTGGGACTAAAGAGGCATGAGTTCGTATAAGAATGGAACTAGAGAGGCATTAGTTCTCAGAATAAAACTAAATCCAAAGAGGTATAACCTTTCGAGGACCATATGGTACGTTCTGTATCAAACCACGACCATGTCAAATCTCACTCAGCTACTGTAATGGCGACGCCGTGCCTCATGGGAAAGCAGGCGCAGACAGCCAGACATGCGGACGCTGCCTGTCGCAAATGCAGCGCAAGCGACGACGCGACGCCGCCTGCCCACCAACGGTGGTCCTCAAAGGGATATGTTCCGCACGAGAGATAAGAAATAGGGTTAATGAGGCATTGATTCTGCATAGAACTGGAGCTGGAAAGGCATAAGGTCGGCATGAAATTGGAGCTCAGGAGACCGAAATTTCTACAGTCTACATCATTCATGGACTTTTGTATGCTGATCAAGGACTCAATTTTGACCTAGTTTTCATCAGAGTACACATAACATTCGAATCAAAAGACCGACTATCGCTGAAATCTCGGCATAAAAAATGAAAGCTATCTCGCAACAAGTTCTTTGTCCCTCATGAAAGGCTTTCACACAGGTTGGCATCTTCTTCGATATCGATGTCTGACATTTCGACGATCTCGTCTTCGTTAGCCTTAAGGGACCGTATACACATGTCCTCTGCATCTGCATCAACTGGCAATTCTGAACGGTCCGCTCCACTTCCTCTGTGCTACCCACTGCTATTTTTAGGACGCAACACGCTGGGGGTTAAAGAAGTAGTGGAGATAGAGTGGAGAGCCCAGAGTTGCCAGTTAAAGACGCGGGGGCCGTGGGTCCATGGTTCCGAAAGGGTGAGTCTAGTCGTACTACATCGCACCACATCCAAATACTCAGTAAAAATTCCCTAATTCTTATGAAAATCTAGTTCAAAAATCAATCTTTCCGACAGACAGAATCTGGTATGACATAGTATACGTCTAGATTCTGAAAAAGGCGATATCGCCAAAACTTCAGACATCGTTTATGAAGGATATACCGACCTCGCGCAAGCTTTATGCGGGAAAAAAACGACAATTTCTAAGATAGTAATCAAAATTTAAACCGTCTTCAAAACAGAACGACTAGATTAAAATTCCATTACTCGACTAAGAAGGAGAAGGATATGCTGTATCCATAAATCGGCAAGAATATGGGCCACTAGCGCCAATAAAGGTCCTCTTTCTAGTGAATTTCCTCACCATGACTTGACCAAAGCCCCTTGAAAAATGACAATAAAATCGAGGGAAAGACAAGGAGGACGGAAAGATGGGGAGCAATATGAAAGGGAAAGGAGAGTTTGAAAGAAATAAAAACTCGGATTCCAGCTATCTACGACGACAATTAGGATCTGTCAAAGCAAAAAAGAATAACTATCATGATGTTTCTTCAAGAAATGTCGGGTTGTTTCCTCCTATTCGCACCCATTTTCAACCTCTCGGGAGAATCGCCTGTATGCTTTTTCTTCGAGCCTTAGTAGAGTCATTCGACAGCTCATATCTCAAGAATTCCAAAGGTGTATTTTATTTTCAAAATTGCCAGCTGAGTACGTTGCGAGAGTAAAAACAAAATTAAGTTACACACTCGAGCATTTTCTGCTGGACAGAGCTTTTCTCATATAAGCAGCTCTTATAGTAATCATTCGATAGCTTAACTCTCGACGATTTTTTATGGTAATTTTTGTTCTACCAAAGATATCTTGTTTCGCCGCAAGACTGCGAATGGGTGCGGATGGGGAAAGGTACCAAATTTTAACTATAAAACGAGTTCGACACAAATGGTTAACACAATAGCGACTTGAAAAAGTTGGATTCCAAAAAAGGGAACTAGTTTTGATCATCGACAAACCATCTCGCCTCTATAGATTCCATTTCTGAAACATTTCTAGCAGAGTGAAACGAAAATGACTGACTTCATACGGCCAGCGACAAACACCATAAAGCAATTTCAAGTGTTTTTACTGAGATTGCTGAGTTTTTCGGCAAGTTTACCGCCGAATCGCTGTCGGTACGAAGGTGAAATCGAGTCGAGCAGTTGATTTAGCGACTCGAAATATTGAGTATGGATGTGAAATTGTCGAAAATCACCGTTCATGCAGTCGGCTCGATTGCTGGCGATGCGCCAACCTTTCGCTGAAATGCAACAGAAAGTAAACTCCAGGAAATAATTACTTTTACTTGCTTTATTCTAATCGACCCGTTTTCAAAGCTGTTCTTTTTTACATTGCGGGTCCCAGTACTTCTCACGTTCGATTCAATTTTCGTCTTCTTCATGAATCTCGTGGAATAATGGTTCAACGCGTCCCCTTGCACTCTCGAGGATAGCCAGGTTTCAGCGTTCCTTAGGGCGTTGGTTGTTGACTGCGGGAGAGTGTCGCGAGGCGGCGGGGTTACTGTTCAGTTGTGTCGCAGAACACAACCACTCGGCCACAGCTCCTCTCCCTTCCCCTTCCCCTTCCCCCTCAAAAATGACTACAACCAATTGAAGATACATACCAAGTTAATATCGATAGTGATGGTCAATAAAAGGATAAAGGATAGAGCTCTCGGCGTTAATCAATCCCTGAGGGATGCGCCATGCATTCGTCTTCAATTCCTAACTTTGGAGGTGACTGAACGCATATGTGGCCTTAACAATGACTCGCGGTGGCCTTCCGCTGAATCGAGTCAGTGCTGCTTATCCTCCTAGACAAGTCTAAGACCTATCTGGTACCAATTTACCGACCCCGGAAGGATGGATGGCTTGATGAGCCATGAGCGCGAGATTGAACCACTGACCTCGTGTGCGACGCAGAGCACCTCTAACCACTCTTATGGTCAATAATGACTACAAAATAATTATTCAATAAGCATAACAAAAATGATAAAAATTGTAGGGAGAAAAAGAATATTAAAAAGAATTACAGTAGTAAAAATGATGATAGGAACAATAGTAAAGATATAGTATTAGTGATGATATTCAATAATGTTGAGCGGCATGCAAAACCTCAAACCCCGGGAGGGACTTTGACCTTTCCTTCACTCTTCCTGCAAAAGAGGAGCCTCGATAGTGAAGTGGTTTGTGCGCTCCCCCGGGAAGGGTGAAAGGTGCGTTCAACTCCCCTCGGGGTTCAAAGTTTGTATATCTTTGGCACCTTATTATACGTCGTCACCGTGTTTTTTCTAACAGTACGGATCCCAGCAATTCAAGCATTCAACTAGTTCGTCCTCTTCTTCAGCGTCGTAGAATACTGGTTGAGTGAGTGAGTCCCTTTCCAATCTCGAGAACAGCCTGGATGTGGCGTTCGCTACGCTGTTCGTTGTTAAATGCCAGAGATGTTGGGGCAGGGTGTTCAGCCCGACGCGCATCATGACGAGCATAACAACCACTCGGCTACGGGGCCACAAATTTGTATATCACTCAACATCATTCACTACTTAGTTATAACATTATACCACTGCTAAAAAAAACAAATAATGTAGATCTTTTGACAAAAAAATTATAAGCCTAAGCCCAAAAATGTCTACCCATACTCGAACGTAACCATACGCGCGCGAAATCTGGAATCAAGTAGGATTAACTTTTTTGTGGCCTAGAATTCTTCGATTCGCTTAAGAAGGAAACAATGCAGATACAATGATAATCTAACCGATGCGTACAGTTTAATAATCATTTTTCAAAAAATCTTTAATTGAACCTACAAAGTCCTTCAACCCAATGGGGACTGCGTGTGTTCTTTTGAACACACGATTTTATAGAGACCTTTTCGCTGGACACAGTCTTCTTCATAACACTTTTAGTAATCAGTCGGAAGCTTAAATATCAAGGATTTTGAAACTGGGTTTAGTTATGATAAGGTCTTCATACAGAGCTGTGAGAGCAAAAAGAAGATTAAGTCTCATTTTTCGAGTTTTATATCCACCGAAATCATAGGAGAGTATATGGAAGGGTTCTCTCTGATTAGGAGAGGACAAACAAAAGACCGAACTCATTCGCTGGAGAGGAGCTTTTCATAAGGATGTAAGTACCTATATTTGTTACTATTTTTGGCAATTATCACTGCCCTGACGTATGCAGCAGAAACCTGGTCGCTACGTAAGCAGGATGAAAGATCACTTGCCGTTATCGAACGCGCAGTCGAAAGGTCGATGCTAGGAGTATCCCGTATCTCGCAAATGAGAGAAAGGATCCGAAGTTCCGATCTACGACAACGATCGAAAATCAGAGACGCCGCTCTACACGCCAGGAAAACCAAACTAAGGTGGGCCGGACACGTGATGCGCTTCAACGACAACCGATGGACGAGAGCCGTTACCGACTGGATTCCTCGGGACGTCAAGCGCTTTAAAGGAAGACCACTGACCCGTTGGTCCGATTTCTTCACGAAAGCGAAGAATAAAGATATGATGCTCAATTTTTCGCCGGGCAAAGTTCTTTCTTTGGACTATCAGTAATCAGTCGATAGCTTAATCGAATTTGATTCTAACGTTGTGCTTAAAATTTTCAAAAAAGCGTTTCTCTGAAACGCACGAGAAAAAAACCTACAATGCAGCTGCTAGTGAGTCAAATTCCCACGCGGGAGCAACGGATTCCTGCGCGAATTCACGTGAACGCTGGCTGCGGCGGCCAGTGAACTGTGACGCAGTCGTCGATTTTCAAGCTCATCAACGTGCAGAGAGTTATCGCGTCAGCAGTCCACGTGGCCGCCACACCCACCGGCACGTGAATTGTCAAGACTGATCCATTCTCACACATTGCAACTTATTTTACCTGCTGCTTTGCACAGAAACGGTCTTTTCAGGATTTAAGCATCTTATGATGACTAATAGCCCAAAGAAAAGCTCTGTTCGGCAAGAAATATGCGCTAGGTTTATGTGGAGATCACAGCGTTATAAAAGGGTGTTTGAAAAACCGGCGACGCAGAGCTGTAGCCATAAATCTCAGCTTTCAAATGATTACCAAAACTCCTCCGAAAAGTTTCTCTCTAGCGAATGAGTTCGCTTTTTCATTTGCTCCCTCTTTCTTCTGATCAGAAAGAACCTATAGAAGATTATGAAGCATTAGATCAACACGAAAATCCCAGAATTTTTTTTAAATCAAGGGAAAAATCTGATCGAATAACGAGGACCGAGCGCACACAGTGATCAGTGTAGTGCCCAAAGAGTTATAGACACGATTGTTCTTCTTTCCGGTCGATGGGTTTTCGCGATTGCTTGTGGCTGACGTTTCGGCAAATACGCCTTCTTCAGAGCCTGAACGTAACATTCGTTGTAGCTTTATTTATATGACTATTAATAAGGAAAGAGAAAAAATATTTATTTTGAAAACCTAAGTTATTGTAAGCGACAATCGATTCAGGGAAAACCACTCACCTCACCATCTAATCCAGGGACTACCTATGTTGTTAGCGCCAGGGTGACGTGTGAACCCGCCCCCATGTCACTAGGTCAAATTATGTATAGGTGTCAGCTGGGACCCATGCTAAAAAATTAATCTGAGATAAGGTGCCATATGGCCTGGATTAGATGGTGAGGTGAGTGGTTTACCCTGAATCGATTGTCGCTTACAATACCTTAGATTTTCAAAATAAATATTTTTTTTCTCTCTCCTTATTATATAGTCATATAAATAAAGCTACAACGAATAATACGTTCAGGCTCTGAAGAAGGCGTATTTGCCGAAACGTCAGCCAAAAGCAAACGCGAAAAACCATCGACCGGAAAGAAGAACAATCGATTGGGAAAAGACACCAACCTCGTGAAGCTTTGAATAAAAATTAGTTTTCTAAACTTTTCTACTCATTTTCAAAGTTTTATATTATTAACATGCCGAGGTTTCAGGAAAGTCGGTCTTTCGAGTTATAGACACGAACAGAACAGCTGAAGAATGTCTTCAAAGGGTTAAAGATACGTAAGGAACGAGAGAAGAAAGTCTCTGAAGGACACGTTAAGAACACGAGAAGATTGTTTTCAAAGGATTGAAGACATGTAAAGAACAGCATAAGAGTGGTTCAACAAACTGATACAGGTTTAAGCACTTCATATCCCACATCGACTATTTCTACTGCAACTGCCGATGTATCAGTCGCACTTGAACTCTTCAGCGTTCTGTAGAAAAAATTACGTGGAAGGGCTACAATCGTTTCCATGTCTCGAATAGAAGTCAGACGAAGTGATACCGAACGATACCGAGGAATTGATGTTACGAAATACTGAGTCTGGAGACGTCAGATTTGAAAGAGACGGATCTCTGAAACCCATTCCCATATTTGAGCTTTTCATGAGGTCTGCATAGCATTTGTAGTGCTAGACGTACATTACGGCCTTTCAGCCTCATCAATAGTGACAGCGCCTTTCGCCTTAGGTAACCCATTATAAGGGAGCTTGCCCTCTACATATGAAGGATTCGACGACGAACAACTTACACTGCACTGGTGATAAGATCACCCGACGCGCAGTTTTTTACAGTGATTGCTCGTTGCTGGTTAAATTTACATTGTAGATCACCTTTCTTTTCGATTGTTTTTTGATAATTGTTTTTTTGCTCAAAATATATAATCTGATAACATAATTTAAGCCTTTTATGAGGACTGTTATGACACTTATATAGTGCTAGACGTACGTTAGGGATTGTCTGAAACGAAGGACACCGTGCTATTGATGAGACTGAAAGGTCGAACCGTATGTACGCTATGTATGTGCCATTAACAGATTTCATGAATGGCTTTAGAAGATGTTATCAGATTGTATATTGTTCTAAACAATGTCTCAAAAAACAGTCGAGAAAAAAGGTATTGCCTCTAGATCTTCTAAGGCTAAGAATGATAAAGGATAAAAAGATAAAGCTCTCGGTGTTGATCAATCTCTGAGGAGATACGCCATGCATTCGAGTTTACCAAGCATTGTTTGAGTAATGACAATGCATATCTGGCCTATACAATGATTCATGGTGGTCTACCGATGTATCAAATCAGTGCTGCTATCCAACTCGGACAAGTTCGGCAGCGACTCGCCAACTTCGAGAGGATATAAGAATTAGTGGGCCTCGGGGGCGGGATTGAACCATCGACCATGTGTCTAAGCGTAAGACATCACTTTGTTCCATAGCTGGGATGGATAAAGCGAGAATCATAGGAAGCCCTCAGGAGTATCAATAGCGTAAACAGAAGAAGGACATAAAACTCCGCGTACCGCTTTGACTCTAATGTTCTTCTCGCTTACGGTGTGACGTGATGGTTGAAGGTGCCCTGTGTCACACGTGGTCGACGGTTCAGTCTCGCGTTCAAAGCTCACCAAGCCTTCCATCCCACAGGGTTCGGCCAACTGGTACCAGACTTGTCGGCAGGGTAGCAGCATTGGCTTGAACGTCGCTAGGTCACCGTGAGTCACTGTAAAGGCCAGACAAGCGTGATCGCACCTTAACGATGCTTGATGAAGTCGAAAGCATTGCGAATCCTGAGGGCCTGATCAAAGTCGAGGGTCATATCTTTTATATGTCCACCGGTACGCTAGCTGAAGCACTTAGCTAATTATGGCAACTGGATATAAACAAAAAAAGCCGACACCATCAAGTCGAGTCGTTCGACGATGGGTACACAGTAGGAGAGGAAAGGCAGTAGTCAATTTACAAAAAAAAAACAAATCAACCACGTTCCTTCAACAAGCACCACTTCAAAATCAAATTAGAGTGATCCCTAATGATCTAAAAGTCACCACCAAATAGTAGATAACCTGTAAAAGTAACCTAAGAGCCATAAGTAGTGAACTTGCTCACATCCACCTCTCAATAATAGAAAATGCAAACTGAGAAGAAAAAAGACTATTAACAGCTAGTATAAAGCCCTCAGTACCACTTCCATTTTTCGCACGGAACGCGGCGCGGTCGACCGGCTAGCGGGGCGCGTTCCAGTGAAGATGTAGCAGTTTTCTATGAAATTTAGATATTTTATCTCCACTAAAGGAGGCGATTCAGTCAAGGATAAACACCACTGAGGAGATATTAATTAAGCTACTGGATGCAGTAATAACGCCAATGATTCTGAGGAACAAAAGACAAGCACTCGTTCATCTTAAATGCTTAGACTGGATGAAATTTGTGGTTCACGATACTTTTCGGTTATAAGGGTACAAATGGAAAACCGAGCTCATTCGCTATAGAACAGATTTTCATATAATTGACAGTAATCATTCGAAAGCTTAGATTTATAGCTACAGCTCCACGTCGCCAGATTTCGAAAAAGCCTTTTTTGACGTCGCTACAGAAGGAAATTCCTTGCAATACACATCCGAGTATTCCTCGTCGGACAAAGCTCTTTCTTTCGACTATCCGAAGTCACTCATACGACAGCGTAATGTTTGCTGATTACAACGCTGTGCTTATATCTTAGAAGGACCCTTTCTTTGCAACGCAGCGAGTAAATAAGTTGAATTCGCATGTGCGACCAGGGTGATGGTTGACCAATTCTCGTGCCGTTGATTATGGTGGCCACTAGTTTTATTCTGGAATTTGAAGCGTTATAAAAGGGTCTATCGAAAACCGACGACATGGGGCTGTAGCCAGAAATCTCAGCTTGCGAATGATTAATAACACTCCTATGAAAAATTCTTATCCAGCGAATGAGGCCGGTTTTTCACTTGTACCCTTATGACCGAAAAGTACCAATTTTCGACCCAATTGCGCATTGTTCATCATTTTTCGGGATTGTTTGTGCGTAAGTTGTTGTAAAAATTCGTTATAATTGAATTTTCAAATAATTATATGAATGTTAGAAGAAAATCAGAAAAAGTAGAAAAAACGTAATAATCAGATAAGTATCAAATTTGTTCGAGGGCGGGTACCCAGACACCAGGCCGCAATGGCTGGAGACGCGGCGCGGCAATCGCTGTACCCAATGGGGTACACGCGGTATCGAAGTGGGGATGAGTGAGACATTGAACAGCCAACATGAACGTACCGGTCAACTCGATACAGTAGGTTTTTCCCTCCAGTGTGGTGAGATTCAGAAACAACAGCTCACTGGTCCGAGGCAGCATTTCCGAGATACACACAGACTGGACGGCGTAGGAGAATTCCCGTACGGCTTCGACGGCCTCTTCCTCTAACTGTGACCGTACATCATAGTCGAACAACCTAAAGAGATGGGGTTCTTCCTGTGGGGAACATTCATAGCATTAAGCCACCTACCCAGACCCAATACTGCTACTCCTGAGGTTTAAGGATTTAAGCGTCGGAGTCGTTGGTGGTGTTTTCGTAGGAAATTCATGCGATTCTGGTTTTGGCTGGCCACCTTCACCACCACCACTGGACATGGTGATAGTCATGAAAACCTAAGCGAAACATATGAGATGCATGAGAAAAGAAAAAAAGGTAAATGTTTCCCGTCAGTGAGGCAACGTCGTTAGATTTAAACTTATAGCTATAACAAACGAAGAAACCTTATTTTAGATCACAATGATTCCTCTGGTAAGTTGCCACTTTTTATCTGAATCCATTCGGGACCATGGACCCACGGCCTCTGCATCTCTAACTGGTAACCCTGGACGATCTGCTCCACCTCATCTCCATCTCCTAACCCCTATCGTATCATTGTTAGGACGCAGCAGCGTGCCAGTGTTAGACACAACAGCCCGTCATTGCTAGACGCAGCACGCTGGGGGTTAGAGATCGAAAAGAGGCTGAGCAGACCGTCCAGAGTTGCCAGTTAAAGATGAGAGGCCGTGGGTTCACGCCCTCGAAAGGGTTTAAGAAATCGTTAATTTGTGTATTGCTAACAATGATAAAAGTACGAAGCCAGGCGGGAAGGCCTTAATCAAAAGGCTACAGCCTGAAAAATGACAGGATTAAATAATGAAATTCTTGGCACTGATCAATGTCTGAAGGATGCGCCATGCATTCGTCCCCATTCGTAGCATGGTTGAGGTGACTGAAAGCAATATGGCCTTTGCGATTCGCGATAGCGTACCGATGCATCAAGTCAGTGAGTGACGCTATCTCTGAGATAAGTCTGGTACCAATTTACCGACCTTGGAAGAACAGAAGTCTAGTGAGCCATAAGCGCGAGATCGACAGTTGACCTTGTGCACGGTACAATGCACCTCTAGCCACTGCCCTACATGCGCTCAAATTCAGGAAATAGGCTTCAGAATAGACAAAACAAGAGGAAACACCGACAACTGAGATGATTATATCTCCGATCAGTTCACGTGAAGCTTCGGCTTTCAAATCACGATACTTATGACTGATTGTCGAAGGGTCAGTATGGTTCAAGTCATTGAAAACCATAGCACACCCTCGCGGATATCCTATTAGATCAGTCGATTGGAAGGGTAATGCCTACGTATTCACTGCCAGCCGTGAGCCACCGACTGAAAAATGGTGATAACCACAAATTCACTTGCTATCACCAAAAAACCCTGCTATAAAATAGGGTCGACTAGTGGAGGACGTGTGGCTCTGAGGCGGACGATAACGCCGACGCGTACTGACGTGTCAACTTCGAAAAGGCTCAAAACATTCTCACAGACTAAATATATAACCGGTTGACTTTCGCGGACCCAAACTGGGCGTGTGCGCCAGCGCGGAAACGGCTCTACCACCTCTGCCTCGACTAGTCGCCGACTACAGTGATACTTCGCTGCAAAACCCGCAGCCAAGTTTTGAACTGATTCGTGTGCGGTCTTGCAACAAAAAGTAGTATTGTAGTCGGCGAATAGTCGGGGCAAAGGTGGTGAAGTCGTTCCCACGCTGGCGTACGCGCCCAATTTGGGTTCGCGGAAGTCAAACGGATAACAGATTTTGCAACCGACTATTTTGAGGCCTCGTTCAAGAACAATATAATCTGAAAGTGCATGCTGAGCTGAGATCTGTTATGCCCGCTTACACGTCGAGTGTAAAACACGTGTTTCGGCCTTCCATCCTCGCCACTCACACGGTGCCTTTTTGTTCAGTCAGCTCCTATGGGATCTGTTCCTATGTAGAGGAATAGACGACCTATCTACACTCAACGTGTGGTGAAGTAATCACGTGGAGTTCTTCAAAGTGAATGATTGTCGTCGATTGCATGGCGTATGGCTGTTACGAGGGCATATGCAATAGACTGTGATCAAAATAGTCGATGGCAATCCTTTTTACATCCCACGTAACAGCCATACGCCATGCAATCGACAGTCATTCACTTTGAAGAACGCCATGTGATTGTTTCACCGTACGCGTCGAGTGTAGAAAGGTCGTCGTCGTCGATTCCTTCACACAGGAGTAGATCCCGAGGAACTGTCTGAACAAAAAGGCACCGTGTAACTGGCGAGGATGGGAAGCCGAAACACGTGTCTAGCACTCTGCAAGGGCTCATAGCAGCCCTCAAGAGAGGCTCAGAATACATTGTCAGGCTCAGCATAGTTTGATGGGATGTCTTGAGCCGCTCAAGAGGTCTGCTATGGTATCTCCACGGATGGACGTTCGTTTGGGCCTTCTCGCACGCCCCATCATACCATATGCCGAAAAGTACTCACTTACTTGGGATGTCGACAGCAGACTTCTCGAAAGGCTTACAATATTCTACCAGTCTATATTGCATTTTTGAACGAGTGGACCGTAAGGTATTCTCATGGACTTCTTTTATCACGTTTGAAGGGCAGACAAAGATACCTTTATATCGAGTGCTTTGTTTAGACCACGCTCAAATTTCAATATATCATTTCATCATTATTTGGGCCAACATGTCATGTGGTCTGGTAAGGGCTCTTGTACAGCCCGAGACACGTGTTTCGTCCTTACAGACTCATCAGCCGGGCAGAACCCGTCGTCTGTCGATCTTTTCATAGCCAGTTCTCTCGGGAGCCTTACACTCCTTATGAAGAGTTATCGAGGACGAACTTCTTACATTCTATGTCAAGTGAAATTTTCACCCAACACAGAGTGTTCTACACTCGACTGCTCGTTGGGTGGTATTTTTTATCAAATATTATATCTTTATTTCGAGTGTTTTCTTAAGACCACAGCTCAAAATTCAATATGCCTTGCAATCATTTTTGAGCCACGCATGTAAGTGGTCTGTCAGGGAGGGCTGACTTATAGAGCCGGATACACGTGTTTCGATCTTGCGATCTCGTCAGTCGGGCAGTTACCCTTTCTCGTCTTTTGCTAATCTCTGTGGGTGCTCCGGCCCACACTAAGTCAGCCCTATTTGACAGACCACTGACATGCTTGGCTCAAAAATAGTTGCAAGGCCTATTGACTATAAAGAGATCGAAAGACGACGGAATCTGTCCGACTGACGAGTCTGTAAGGACGAAACACGTGTATCGGGCTGTACAAGAGCCCTTACCAGACCACATGACAAGTTGGCTCAAATAATGATAAAAGCTAAACTAAGAGTCAAAAAATTGGGTAACTAAACATACCCACATGAATAACCCCCCAAAGAATGGATGAAAACAGGAAGAAAATCCGCGAAAAATAAAAAGCTGATCGCCCTGATAGTTCACCTTACGTGATGTCCGCCACCTACGACTCTCTCAACAGCCTACCGAGAACCACTTCAGCTCTAATAAAAACATTTTCAGAAATAAAAAAAAACAAGAAAAAAAACGAGTAATAGGCGGGAAAGAACCGGATCTGAGCCGGTGAGGAAAAGTAGACGTCATCGCTGTCGAGCGAAAGTGGTGTAATGAATTCCGTGCGGGGCCATCATCTAATGGCGACGTATTTGACCGAGGTGATCTCCTATTTTGTCACCACAGACCCTCTGAGAGTTTGTTTCCCGCTTTTCACGCGATCCCTCCGAAAATTTTTTTAGCAAGCCCTCCGAGGGTCACCGTTCTCCTTTCACGTAACCCTTCCGAGGATTTGTTTCGCGGTTCTCACGCGATCCCTCCGAGGATTAGTTTCCGTTCTTTTTTTCAACCGAGCCCTCCGAGGGTCACCATTCTCTTTTCACGTAACCCTTTCGAGGGTTTGCTTCCCGCTTTTTTCACGGTCTGTCCGAGCATTAGTTTCACTTCTTTTTTCGAATCAAGCCCTCCGAGGGTTACCGCTCTCTTTCCATGCCGAGGGTTTGTTACGCGGTTCTCACGCGGTCCCTCCGAGGATTAGTTCCTGTTCTTTTTTTCTCAAGCAAAGCCTCCGAGGATCACCGTTCTCTTTACACGTAACTCTTTCGAGGGTTTGTTTCCCCAGTTCTTACGCGATCCCTACGAGGATAGTTTCCGTTCTTTTTTTTTTCAAGCGAGTCCTTTGAGGAGCACCGTTCTCTTTTCACTCAACTCTTCCGAGGATTTGTTTCGTGGTTCTTACGCGGTCCTTCCGAGAATTAGTTTCCTTTTTTATTCTTCAAGCGAACCCACCAGGGGTTTTTTATTTCTCTTTCTTATGTTACCCTATCTAAGGTAGCTTTTCTCTTGTTACTTGCCTCCTTCGACGGTCTGTTATTCCTTTTTCTCTAGCGAGCCTGTCGAGGATTGGTTTTCTTTTGCTTATTTCACGTGACCCCTCCGACGGTTTGTTAGCCCCTTTGTTTAGCGAGCTCCGATATTTGGTTTCCTTTCCTTCTTACACGTAGCCCATCTGAGAGTATCTAACATGACCCCTTCGGGCTTTAGTTTCCTTTCCTTTTCTTCATGCGGGCACTGCGAGGATAGGTTTCCTTTCCTTCTTTCATATGAACCTTCCGATGTATCCTTTCTTTTTTCAAGTGACCTCTCCTGTGGGTTGTTACCCCTTTTTCTCTTAGCCCTCCGAGGGTTAAATCCCTTGTGAGACTTTTTTCCTCGTATCGGCTGAATTTCATTTCAAAGTTATATTACTTGTTGTTCTAACATCTGAATAGAGAACAAAATTGGTCAGGAACTTTACCACACGCATGTTGCATTCGAATATTTCGTTACTCTCTTTTTTTTTTGTTTTTCTTCAATTCTTCTTTTTTTTTTTGGTTTCCTTTCATATTCTTCTCTTGTTCCATCTTGTCTGACTTGCGTGGTGTTTAACCCTCTGGGAACCACGTGCCACGAAGCGTAGCACGCCGCGCGACGTCGCGTCCAACTCAGCTATTGTAATGGCGGTGTCTCGTCTCGAAACAAGGAAAACAGGCAGCATCTGCATGCGCGACCGATGTGCAGAGATGCTGCCTGCTTGCGACTGCCGCGCGAGCGAACAGCGCGACGTCGCTTCCTACCAACGGCGGTTCCCAAAGGGTTTACCGGATTCTTTTTTTTTGACAAGGTCCTTTTTTCTCGAAATGTCAAACTCATTTTATAGTTGTTTGAACCTTCTAAATTTATTTGCTTGATTTGAAGTGAAATCGAAAACTTTACTTTTCATATCCTTCTTCTTTTTCCTCTCTCACTGCTCTCTTCCATCTTTTATACGTCGGCGAGCGTTTCATTTCTCTCTTCGTGTTTTTCTTTCATCTCCGTTCCTTCTCTCGTTCATCCCTACTTCTGTACTTCTGTCAGCTTCTATATTACCTTTGTGCTTGAGGCGAAATCTAGGCGAGCATCATGGTTTTTTTTATTTTTAAAATTGGTGTATTCCCAATTTCTTACGTCCCCGTACACTGCTCAACTCAATTCTCCTAGGTTTTCCTGGCTTCATCGTTGAGATACAGAGGATTTTTCCGACACATCGGTGTTCTTTACTTGGTTGACTTCCGTGGACCCAAACTGGGCGTGTCTGCAGCGTGGGAACGGTTCCACTTCCTCTGCCCAGTTAGTCGCCGACCACAATACTATTTTTCGTTGCAAGAGCCGCAGCCAAGTGTTGGATGAATTAGCGTGCGGTCTTGCAACGAAAGGTTGTACTGTAGCCGGTGACTAATTGAGCGGAGGTAGGGTCGTTCGTACGCTGACTAACACTACCGGTGGGTCCGCCGAAGTCAATCGGTAGCATTAGAAAAATCTTTATAGCGGTCTCCTTTGTGATACGTCATCATTTATTGATTGAATGACCCTTAAAACCTCAATTTAACTCTTTCGGGACCGTGGGCCCACTTCCTCTGCGTTTCCAACCACAGCGTGGGAGCGCATTGAATGTATTACTGTATCATTTCAATTGTATTATTGTTGTCATTTTCCTACTTATCACATCATATATTTACACGTAACATAACTGGACAGTATCAACAATTATGTAATCGAGGTAATACAGAAATACATGCAGTGCGTTTCCACGCTGGGGCAAGAGATGCAGAGAAGGTGGGTACACGGTCCCGAACGGGATAACTATCTAATTCCCTTATTCCCACTACGCGCGTTAATACGATGTGACTGTCGCGCGCGGCAGGCAAGAAAGGCGCGACATGGCCTGTTTTTAGCCCGTTTAGTAATCAAGGGGTTAACTTCTAGTTTCGACATGCCACATCACCTCCCCAATTCCGTCTTCTCCAGTCAGCAGGAGTCCCCTAATAACATCCAAGGATGCTGATGACATGTAAACACTCGGTCTCAGGCGAGAGTCGAACCCGCGTTTCACCCATACGAGAGGCGCTGCTACCCTATAACACCACCGGGCCCACCGCTCTTTTACCACCCTTTTCAATAATAGTCGAGAGCCCATTTTGTTTTCTCTTAGTTCACTAATTTTTGTTCAGTACCATGAGTTCGTCTATGTTTTCGGGACGGTCTTTTCTTCGAGATATTGCTGATTTGTCCTGATTTCAGTAGCAAATAGTGCAGAAGCGAAGAGTATGGAGAAGTCCAACAAAAGGAATGCAAAGAAGCGACCGACGAAATCATCGGTTATAAAACTTTCTAAGAAAAAATCAGTTGAGGGTTCCACGCGGACGAATCGGAAGAATAACCCGCGTGATAAGAAGAAGGCAGAAAAAAAGAAGGAGAAACAAGTGAGTTGGTTTTCTTGAAGCTTTTCTTGCTTAATTTGTATTTCCTTTCGATTCTTTTGTGATCTTTAGTAATTTTTTCCCGTGCTTTTCCGTTATCTGTACATGATTTCGGTCCCTTGGAAACAACGCGTTTCTTCGTTTTTTTTTTTTTTTGAGTTTCAGTAATCGTTCGATAGCTTGAGTATCGGCGATTCTGATGCTGTAAATTAATTCTAAAAAAGCTTTTTCAGCGCACTGTAGCTGTGGAAATAAAACTATGCTTCACTCATGACGCGCTCTCTCACGAACTTCTGTAATTCATTAGGTTCTTCCATAAGTTTTGGCATTGAGGCAATAACTCTAAATTCATTAACCAGGACTAATTTGAATAAAAGAGTCTGGTGTCGTTCAACTGTGCATTTTTTTCGGCGAGCATTTTGGTATGTAAGTCGCCTCTACTTGCTTGGAGATGGGGCTGTCTTGAGAATAAATTCGCTTGCTACTCGTGCATGAATGAAGCGTAGGGGAAAGTGCTAATGAAGCGGAGTGCAATGTCAGTGGTACGAAAACCAAGTAATTTTAATCCTTTTTTGTCAATAATCTTGGTGTCTGTCGCTTCAGTCTCAAAATTTATGGAACGACTTGATATTTGAGAGAAATTTTTGTACCTTCATTTCGAGTGCTTTTTTAAGACCACGCTCAAGTGGTCTAAGTCAAGCGCGACACTCTATGTTAGGTGAAAATTTCACTTGACATAGAGTGTAAAACGTTCGTCTTCGATGACTCTCTATAAGGAGTGTAAGGCTCCCGAGAGGATTGGCTAAAAAAGATCGAAAGACGACGGGTTCTGCCCGGCGGACGAGTCTGTAAAGTTGAAACACGTGTATCGGGCTGTACAAGAGCCCTTACTAGACCACATGACAAGTTGGCTCAAATAATAATGGAAGGATCTTTTGAAATTTTTGTATTGTAATCGTAGAAGAAACTTTGCATAATCGTTGTCTGGACTTAGGTTTTTCGTTTCCAATTTCCGTTGCAAATAACCGGCCACTGAACTTAGGCTTATGCATGATAAGCATATGAACTTGCAGAAGAAGTCTTGGGGTATCCGAGTTATACGCTGTTTTTGAAGTTTTTTCAAAGCGGGGAAAAACCCTAAATTCAGTAACAAAGATCGCACGCCACATGTGAATTGCTCTGCGCGATAAATCAGCCGCGCGATTGATATACAGGTACTCACACACACACACACTATCCGACAAGAAATGCGCGCTGATGTAAGACTTAATTTTCCTTTGGCTGCTAGAGCGCACCAAAAAGTCCTTTTCAGTAACCAAGTGCACCATGGAAATCGACGAGATTCGAGCTATCGAGCCATACTAGAAATCTGGGGCAAAACTCTGTCCAGCGAAAAATGCTCTGAAACGCGTCGAATGTGGAATGTAATTTTATTTCTGCCGCTGCACTGCACTAAAAAGGCTTCAGAAATTAAGCACAGCGTTGAAAATGTTGACGAAATGACTATTTAAGCTTCCTGGAAGGCAGAAAACGCGGTTCGGTTCCCAATAGGTTGAAAATGTGTGCAGATAGATTTCCAACGCAGTACACTACAACTGCCAAGAAGTTTTGTTGGCGAATTGAGATGATTTAGATCATCAAAATGGCAGACTATGCCCTCAAAACATCACCTGTATCCCTCGTATCACGTGTTGTGCCATTGATCGTCGAGTAAGTCGACCGGGCCAATGGGTCGCCCTCACTGTAGAATTTCCTGAGCATCATATCTTTCTTCTGGGTTTTCCGTGAAGATATCGGACCATTGCGTCGGTGACCATCCTGTTATGCGTTCGTCATCCCATGGAGATCGGTCATCCTTACAACATCATTGTAGTGAAATGACGTTATTGAGTCTCGAACTAGATTGTGATGAAGGTTTTTGTCCGATGTGGTAGTTCCATCTGAGATGATCGGCACTCTTAGAGGTGATAGAAAGCATCTGAAGAAGTGTCCCTCCATGTCTTTGCTGACTGGTAGAGAAGGAAGTTTTTCATGGACATTTTAAAGATACTTCCTTTCTTCAGGTGTTGTCACTGTATGGATCTTAGTACTCTGCGTTCAGTTCGTTTCCTCTCATTCGTTCTCCACAAGGGTCTTTGAACATTCCACGTTGCTACGGTTACTGTTTGAGTATTTCATCTTCTTTACGAATATTGTAGAATGCTGGACGAAACAGTTTTCACAATCTTGGAGGTAGCCAAGCTGAGCCGCTCCCTGAGACGTTGTTGAATGATTGCAAGAGAGTGTTAGGGAGAATCGAACTAGCGTTTTGTTCGTTACCTTTATTCACACCGCACCTCTAGCCATTGCGCTACACCACCCTTGCTATGAGCGTTCGTCGTCTTGCTATCAACTTGGTGCATAAGTGATTGCGCCTTCTGCATTGTTGAAATTTGCATATGACATTGGAGTACATTTTAAATGAATGAGCTTAAGTTATATATCAGTTATACATCATTTCAGTGCGCATTTCAAGTTTTATGTTTCGTTGCTAATGCCGTAATACTTGTTTTTTTTCACCTTATATTCATTTTAGATTACGGCAAAGAAGCTAGACAAAAAGCAAATCCGAGCGATTTTCTTATTCGAATTCAAAATGGGTCGTAAAGCCGAAGATACAACTGATAATGTCAACAACGCGTTTGGCTCAGGAACCGTTGATGAAAGTACAGTGAATTGGTGGTTCGAAAAGTTTCGTAAAGGCGATGAAAACCTTGAAGATGAGGAACCTACAGTTGATAACGATCAGTCGACAACTTCCTGAAATACAAACACTTTCACAACCAAAAGGATGCCGAAATTGTTTCCCAAAAGTTCTCCAAATCCCGAGGCACTGATTTCTACCATAGAGGTGTGAGCAAACATGTTTTCGTTGGCAAATATGTGTCAATTGTTACGGTTCAGATTTGGTTAATAAAGATGTATCTGAGCCTAGTCATGAATTTGGAAGTCACGGTTTGAAACCGCGATTATTTTTGTACCAACGTGATAGCTTTGCTCATGCACTTGACAAAACGATTTAGCACTACGCCTGATAAATGTTTTTTGAGTCATGCATGTGGTTTGTTATGGGCACTTGTACAACCCGATACACGTGTTTTGGCCTTGGCTGCCTCGTCAGTTGGGCGCGGGACCCTTCGTCTTTAGCCAATCCTCTTGGAAAGAATTTAACCCCTACATAGAGTAGACGATGACGTACAATTTACACGTGCCGTCAAGTGGAATAAATCACTAGATCGGCAGTGGTGTGCACTCGAATGCTCTTGGCTGGTATCGTCAAATATTTATACCATTTGTTTCAGTGTTTTCCTATGAACATGCTCGACTTTCGATATGCCTGATATTTCTTTTCTGAGCCATACATGTGATGAAAGGTATAAAATATTTGACGATACCAGCCAAGAGCATTCGAGTGTGCAACACTGCGAATCTAGTGATTTATTTCACTTGACGGCACGTGTAAATTGTACGTCATGGCCTACTCTACGTAGGTAATTAGGTCCTTCCCCCTTCTGGAGAATTGGCTAAAGACAAAGCGCCTGCCTGACTGACGAGGCTGCCAAGGTCGAAACACGTGTATCGGGTTGTACAAGTGCCCATAACAAGCCACATAGATGGCTCACAGAAGAGTTATTAAGCATATTGAAAGGTGAGCGTGGTCTCAAGAAAATACTTGAAACAAAAGATATTTAGCATTACTCACTTTCTTGAGTAGGCTGAATACTTTGTGGAGAGAGGTCTTGTCACGTTATCGAGCCTTCACGCTGATGCTAACCCAGCAACTACTGTATGAGGTGTTCAGTGACCCCAAGGTGTTGTCCATGAAGGGAGAAGTTTATATGTTCGTTTATCTTGTGATAACTCATTTTAATGCTTTTGTAAACTTCAGAAATCTCTTTTTCTGGTAGGGCCAGATATCAGTTGTAATTGTCAAGCAAATCTCCCCATTTGTAATGGATTATATGGTCAATTTCTCTGCTCTGTGCTCTCCATAGACGCTTGTTAGCTGCGTGGTCTTTGGTCCGATCAAGCGTTGGATATATGTCTGCCGTTTCTTCAAGATGGACAGTAGGTCACTGAATAGGCCGAATTTCCATACAGTCATTGCTTCTATGCTCAAGGAAAACCAGTGCATACAGCAGCCATAGGCGATTGATCAACGGCGAACGCTCACGGTTCATCCAGCCCTTTCGTTCCTTCTCAGCCCATAGTTATCAGTGTGAAGTTCCCCAGACGGCCTTTTGATCCTTAATTGAACCTCAAGGAAGTGTAACATCTAGTTAGTTTCTATAGAATGTTAAAAGTCTACACTAGACAGAGCTTGATGTCGGTGAACAAGATCGTCAAAGACGGCGTCGATTCATGTTTTCTTAAAGTTAGATGTCAAATCGTCTCGCTATTCGTTCAGAGGATTCGATGTTGAGGATTGAATCCGAGGACATTGAAGCCATCGTCTCTGCTACGTGTTGCATGGAACAGTTCCTCGCTGTCAAATGGTGGTCAACAAGTTGATGACTTCCGCGGACCCAAATTGGGCGTGTCTGACTGGCAGGGGCTGCAATCGTCAGCATGGGAACGGCTCCATCACATCTCCTTTCCCCATCTGAATAAGACAGTTTCTTGGTATCATATTTTGGTTGGTGAACGATTTTGTCTTAACTTGGACTCAGCTGGTCACAAATGTGCTTGGCCGTGTCAATGTACAAAACACCTATCTTTAGTTATACATCTAGAAATGTTGAGTGGTGAGCGAAACGTTTGACTCCAGGTGGGAGTTGAAACTGTGTTGTACCCCATAACGGCGCGCGTGTTACCAGTACACCACGGAGGCCACCGCTTTGCTACCTCTCTTTCTTCGTGTTCTCATTGGACCAGACCCGTTAAAGGATGCTTGTTAACACTCTTGATAGGTTAGACCGAAGAAAAAGACGTGACATAGTGATGACCTCGGTGGTGTAGTGATAGCACAGCCGTACAGCATGGGAGAAAAGCGCGTTCATTTCTCGCCTGGGTTCGAATGTTTTGCATACCACTTAGTACTCTCACATGTGTGATTAGAACGCAATAACAATGCTAAAAACGGTGGAACAGACAATTTACGCTACGTCTTTGTTGTTGATTTTGAGTCGCAAATATCTGTGTTTTGTAAGCACATCGTAGAGCGCATGTGTCGCAGTGGCGAGAGATGCTGTGTGTCGTACACAAGGTCGATGGCTCGATCTCGCGCTCGTGGCTCACCAAGTCATCCTTCCCTCCGGGGTCGGTAAATTGGCTCCAGACTGCTCACAGTCTAGTCTGGGAACATAAGCAGCACTGACTTGACACAGCGAGAGGCCACCACGAGTATCGTAAAGGACAGATATGCATTCAATCACCTCAAACGAAGTTAGAATTTGTAGACGGATGCATGGCGCTTCCCTCAGGGATTGATCAAACCCGAGAGCTTTCGAAACTTCAGCTCTAAGCACATTGTCACCAAAGTGCTTCCATATTTAGACGGTGTAGAACGCTTCTGTGATCTTGGTAGCCTTCCCTATGCTGGCATTTCTCTGCGGCGTAAAATGTGACAAGCTAAGATAGTGTCAGCTTATGAATGAAGAGTCGATGGTGGTTATCCGTGGATGGTTTTCCTGGCGTTTTTATGTAGTTATGGAGCTAGATGTTATCAAATGCCTCTGGCATATATCTAATAATATTAAGATTTAGCAGAAGACGAGCCCCGGTAATACGGTGGTGAGCATGCGCCTCCGGAAAGGATAAGACGCCGGTTCAACTTCCGCCCGATCTCGAAAGTTCTTCTTGCTAGAAAACGGTCGAATAGAGAATCCTTGTCGATTGCTTCTTACGTATTTCTCGATCCTTCAATTACAGGCTTATCGGCTGAGGCGCTATAGAGACTGACAAGATTCTACCTATAGCCTCGAGATAATCGTGCTAGGGATCTTTTAGGCTCTTTTCAACTAGGCTGATGCTTTATCACATACGGAGATTTGTCATTGCTGTAAATTATAGGAGGGTTTATCAGTCTGATATCAAGCTGTCGAAAGTGTAAAGATTCGGCTTTTCTAGCAGCATTCAAAGTCACTGAATACACACCAGCCTCTACAGTGACTCACGGTGACCTGCCAATGTACCGCGTCAGTTCTTCTGTTCCACCGGACAGATCTGGTACCAGTTCCCTGAACCTGAAGAGATGGAAGCCCCTGGTGAGCTTTTGGTATGACGTAGAATCACTGACCTCGTGTTTGTCGCAGTGTGCCTCTATCCAATGCTTCACACGCGGCCTAAACTAAGGGTTACCAAGCGGCAATTATTGGCATTGGTTTCAATCTCAGCTAACCTAACGAATAGGAATGTCAGACTCAATCTCAGCTGAGTTATCCAATTAAAGGCTGGATCTCTCTTTGTATATCGCAATTCGAAATCCAGAGACACCCATCTCCTCTCCTCCCTCCTCTCCTTTACGATGGAACGGGAGACTATTAGTAGAAATGATTCCATATTACGAGTATACTTATGAAGGAATGGCTGTAAAGTTTGTATAGAGACCTACTACTATGTTTGTTATAGTTCCTTTCTTTTTTTTTCTGACTTCTTATCTTTTTGAGCATTTTTTGAACAAGTCTTTTATTTCAGGTTGTTCTGGAGACCTCACTGAAGGAAGGTGAAGGTAAGTCTTGTAAGAATAACCATAATCCAGAGGCAAAAGATGACCTTTTCTTTTATTTTCTTGAAATCAGGACTCTTTCATGATTACAACATTCCAAGGATCTCTAATAGCCTGAAGGAAGTAAGGGATTAGCTTGAATGATATGAGGCAGATGAAGTTAATAGCGTACTTAGCGGTAGCGATTGAGTAGGTGAAGAATGAAAAACATTCATTCGTGAATTTTTGAGTGCACATAATTCACATTTACCCTCCATGGGTTAAACGGCACCTTTCGTGCCGTGCCGCGCGGCATCGAGTCTCACTCAGGTACTGTAATGGCGGAGTTGCGCCTCGTGGAGAAACAGGCGTAGACTGCCAGATATGCATCGCAGATAATGATGGCGTTGCGTTTCGTGGGAAAGCAGGCGTATCTCGAGGGAGGTCGCGTCTCGTGGGAAAGCGACGGCGTGACGCCGCCTTCCTGTCAACGTTGGTCCTTAAAGGGTTAAAGGTGCTGTTACATTCACGAGGACGCCGTGGCCGAGTGGTTGTGGTGCTCCTCGTGGCGCACATAAGCCCGAATTCCTATCCGCCCAGCAGTCTCCGGCAGTCAACAACGAATGCCCTGTGGAACGACACAGCCAGGCTATCTCCGAGATTGCGAGGAACGCCCTTAGCTAGTAATTTCAAGACGCCCATGAGGAAAGCGAAAACGAATTGAATGCTTGAAGTACTGGGATCCGCGCAGTGAAGAAAAATGAACACTGTGAAGAGCGATAATAAAGTGCCAACTCACAATTGCACAACCTGTCAAGACAATTCAATTCACTGTGGCGAAAGTTTCGACTGACAGTTGAGGATTTCATCTTCTTCATGAAGTCGTAGGATGCTGGTTGAGACGATTTTTTTTCCCGATCCTGGGAGTAGCGAGGCTAAGCTATTCGTTGACGATCACAAATGAGTTTGGGGAGAGGATCGAACCAGCTCCTTGATCTTCACTTTCTATTTTACGTCGTACCATTAACCACTGCACTATACCGCCCTCGTTTCCATCCCTGCGGAACAATTTTCGTTTGTTCAAGCGGTAAGTTGGCCAACATGCTTGCTGAATTTTTCTACTCTGTTGGTGGAGTTGGAATCCGTTCATCGTTTAGATAAACAAATGTTATCTACATGAACAAAACAGTTTTACTTGTTATATTGCCATCAATCACAAAGGTCAAACGTACTTTGATATTTCAAAGTTTACTATGAATTCTTAGTGAGCTTGTTTTATAATTCATGCTTAGAACTGAGCGCATGTGGCCCAACGGTTAGAAGTGCTCTGCGTCTCACACGAGGTCGATGGTTCGATCTCGCGCTCATGGCTCATCATCCATCTTTCTGGGGTCATTTAATTGGTACCAGGCTCGTCTCAGGCTTCTCTAGGCGTTTATTTAGCACTGACTCGATACAGCGGTAGGCCATCACGAATCAATGTGAAGGCCAGATATGTATTCAGTCACCTTGAATGAAGTTAAAAATTGATGACGAGTGCATGGCGCATCCTTGAGGGGTTAATCAACGCCGAGTTCTTTATCCTTTCATCCTTCATTTATGTTTGAGATTGGTTGTTGCTGTGATTGCCCCGGTTTTATTTATCTCACATACACCTATGGATTTCCACATATTTCAGCATTTAGGTTTAAACGAGAAGTTGGCCTCGGTTGGTGAGGATTTCAGTGATAAATACGAAATGATATTAGAGAAACTTGCAGCTATTCAGGATAAGTCAGAGGTGATCTTGAGCTCTCATCTATTATTTTTCGGTTTCCTGCTTGAAATTATAAGACATGGTACTTTATTACGGGAAAACTCTTGGTTATAGCCATCCTCATCCACACGTTTTTCTGAAGGATGCGTGTGACGCAGTGATTTGAAGTGCTCTGCAACACAAGCCTCGTCGATCAGTCCAGTGGTCGATGGTTCGATCCCGTGCCCAACTCATCAAGCTTTCCATCCGTCTGCAGTCGATGTGTTGGTGCCAAGTTTGTTTGAGAGGAGACCAGCGCCGACTCGCTATATCGGTGGATCACCGCGAGTCATTGTTAAAGCCAGATATGTTCTCAGTCACCTCTACGATTCTACGAATGGAACCGAATGCATGGCGCTCTTCTCTGGGCTGGCCAACGCCGAGAACTTCGTTCCTCTGACCTCAACGTTCCTGCAATTTTGTTTATCTATTTTAGAGTCTCTAGGTGATATTAGCGAACATTTTCATTAGTACCGTAAAACTTTCATTTCAGTGGTTAATAGAAGTGTTCTCAAATTTACATTGGCGCGGCTTTGTTTTCTTTCCCAACTTTTGTATTCATGGCCTCTATTTAACGGAATTATTTGAAGGCTCGAGAACGTCTTTCTCAAGAAATCAAGGATGGGAATGTTGAAGAAAGCGATGCCCTTGTGATCATGCAGAAGTGGCGTCAGAGAAAACGTAGAAAGGTTCGGTTGAAATCCTGCTTTTAGATTTTCAGTATCAGTTTGCGATAGATATTTCAGGCCTATGAGGAGCGTGAGGAAAAGGTCATTAATATGGAAGGAACACTTGAGGATGTGAAAGTAAGTGACTATGTTTATAATGACCGAAAGTAACTGAACTGTGCTAAGAAACAGTTGCAGTTAGACTGGGATCACCGCTGAAGGGAAATAACTTCTCCTTCAGATGTTTTTTCACCAGTTCCATTCACTTTTCCGTAGACATAAAGGGATTCGCCTCTTGCTAGATATGAGTGGCGTGCGAATACAACTTCTTTGTAAAATTAGTGTACAGTTAGTGTAATATGCTGCTTTGATAGCACCTCTTCTGCTCTTCATATCCCTATTTCTCCAAAAATTTCAAGTTCTCTTAGCATTTCGCTAGGCTGGTGGAAAAGTAATGGCGGTTGCAGACCGCGACTTTCCAATTGATCATAACTAGGCCCAGACATATCTTTATCAATCAAGTACGAACCATCCCAATCAACACGTGTTTGTCAACGAGAAATAAGTTTGTATAGTACCGTAGTCTTTAAGTCGGTGCCTGAGGATTTATCAAACTCTTGGCAAGTCTTTTCTGCATTCTTTTACTTGTGGTGTTTTCCTGCAACAAGTTGTCGAGATGCTTAAAAAAGTGGTAGACGTTGGACACGAGGTCCAGCAAATATGGAGCATGGGACAAAACTTTCCAACCCAATTTGTTTGACTTTCGTAGCGTTCGTTGTGCGACGCGTGGTTGCCGGTTGGCTCGGACTAAACCGTCCTTACTTTTGCACCAACTTTTTCACCTTTCCAATTTGCTTCAAATGGCGAACAGCTGTAGAATGGTCTGCACTGAGTTCCTCTGCAACATTTACTGTAGTCCTATGAGGATCACCTTCGGTGGTTGTTTTCCCATGACTTCTCATGACGTCGGTACAAAGTCGCTTTATGCTTGTTGAAACGCGTCTCCTTTACGTAATTCCTTGAGCAGCTACTGAACCGTACATTCGTTAGTAGTTTTTAGGCTAAATACTTTGTTAATGTTGCGAGTTGTCCTTGCTGTTTTCCGACCCATTTTGAACTCGCAGCGTGAACCGTCATTACTTTTGCACCATACAACATCCTTTCATGTGTAACATGACCACACTTATTTGAGAATTTATTTAAGTATCAAACGGTAAGTTTCAAAAACATAAATCGCTATTGCTTTTGCACAAATTAGTACAACAGGAACTGAAGCAGTGTAAGAACTGATCTTCTAGAGTTTTTCTGCCTTAGGGTTTCTCACACTGAAAACCACTTTTTTTCCTTTGACCAGTTCATTATTTACCCCTATGACACACATATGGTCGATGTTTTGGTGCTGCACGTAAGAGTCTCCATCCCTTCCATCTCTCCGGGGTCGATGAGTTAGTATCATACTCGTCTTTGAGAGCAACAGCACTGACTTGACACGTGTTCGGCTACCGAGGGTTATACATTATAAAGGCCACATGTGCATACGGCCACCTTTGACGATGCTATAAAGTCCAATGTATGGGCATTTCTCGGGGGTTGAACTCCAAAGCTTCATCCTCTAGCTTTTTTGATCCAGTTCATCATAGTGACGTCTGTACTATTGTTATTGTGAGTTGTGGTGGAGCTTGTTTTTGCTACTCATACAAGTGTTATCGCCATAGATGTCAGTGTTCAATGGGTAACTTTTTAGTTTGAAGCGTTACATTCCTTCCCTGTCGACTAATTATTCTTAACGTCCTCTATCTTGTCAGGTTTTTGTTTTCGTGCTCTCAAATCTAATTCTGTTCCTTGAATGCTATTGATGTGTAAAATTTTGGGCCTCAGTAGGGAGTTGAACCCGCGCTTCATCCTAAGCGGGGTCGCGTGCTGCCACTGTACTACTGAGGTCACCGCCCCGCTATCAGTCTTTTGATATAGGACATCAGAGTTGTCAGTTTGTTGGGCCAGAAGTCATCGCGAATCGTATCTAGGTTTCTTCGCTCTATCGCGATGGAGAAGCTACTTAATCAGCTCATAATTTCGCTTTTCCATGGCATCGTTCAATACGACCTTTTTCGGCGCCGTAGAAGAAAGAAAACATTATGCCCAGTGTTGCAGAGCGATGTACATAAACATTTTGCGTTAGGTGGTGTTCGAACTCGCATTTCACCTTATCCGGGAGCGTGTCCTCACCGTTGCACAAATTTTGTGTTTTACACCTAGCCGGACAAAGCACTTTCTTTAGACTATTAGTAATCATTCGATAGTGAGTTCAATGATTCCAACGTTGTGAAGATCAAGTTTTACATTTTCGGCGAGTGTTTGCTGGATATTCCTCGGGCTGGGGGGACGAGGCGAGACGATCGATTGATCGATGAGTTTAGAGATGTTGTTGATCAGTTGGGAATTTTTTTTCTTCGCTTTGAAAGAAACTCCTGATAAAACGACTGACTAAGTTATTACGAAAGTCCATCTATACGTTGATATGCTTTTCGTGCTTCCAGCGAATCATACGCGTATAGAAGTGAAGGCGCACAGCGGGTTTGAAGCATTTTTCTGTAGATGCTACAACGTTATGAAAAAGTAATATCTTTTTAGATGCTGCAACGTTATATAAGAGTATCTTGAAAAACCGGCCACGTAGGGTTCTAGCTAGAAACCTAAGCTTTCGAATGATTACTAACACTCCTATGAAGAATTCTAGTGCAGCAAATGAGGTCGACTATTCATTTGCCTCTTATAATCGAAATACCGAAACTGTTCTTCAAATCCGAATGAATAGTTGGCCCTGAGATAGGTTGAACCAGCGCCTTGCACTCAATGAACTGCATCACTGCCGCCATTATGGTCATTCTTTTCTCTTATATCATTTCATTCGTTATTGCGTTTCATTTTTTCAGCGCATTGTTCATGATTTGGTGCGCAACCGGAAGCTCAAGAAAAGAGATGCGGGTGACATTATTAGACGATGGAAAAATACCGAAAGACGTCGTGTGAAGCGACAAATCACCAAACAAACGTGGGTGATGCATCATTAATGTGTCCTGTAAATTCTAATTTTGCTTAGCATCAAACAGAGTACGTTTTCTATTACATATCTATTGTTTTTTTTTACAATATTTTGGACATACGTGGAGATGGTTGGATTTTAGTCCACAGGATATATCATCATACTGAGGTAAAGGGTGCATTTTGCTAGTATAAGTGGCCAGCGAGAAAATGGTTTGTTAAAAGTTGGTGGTGCTTTCCGTCTTCACGATAATGACCTGATGACGAGTCGTGGAGCCAAGGTGGAGGTCTCGAAACTTAGCTTGAATGTAAGAAAACACTTAGTCTAAGAGTATGCTGTAGTTCCCTGGTAAAAAAATGCATCACGTAACTGTGATGATTATGTCCTGTTAAATCTGACCTTTGGCCTTGGCATCGAGGTGCGCATAATAGCAAGCGTAGAATCTAACAGATGAGACTGGATTCGGTGTCAGGGTAACGAGGAGGTTCTGGTATATATGCCAATTAATAGTTTGTCGTCTGGTTGTAACTGGGGGCTTTTTATGTTCGTACTTTTATATGTGGCTAAAGACGATTAGGAAATTCTCTTCTATGTTCCCTGAGTGACGGCACGTTGTTAGCTGGATATAGATGGTGTAGGTGACATGTTTTCGATATTTCAGAAATAGAGCGTGTTTCAATTGCCGACAGTTTGGCCACGTATTGGCTGATTGTCCGAATCGAGGTGATTGTGAACAAACTGTCGGGAACATTTCATCTAACTGCTGTGATGGCATCTGCTTCAAGTGTGGTTCCACCGAGCATAATGTGCGCGCGTGCCCTAGAAAGCACGTTAAAGGTGAGCCTCATAGAGAGGGTAAAAAACAGCCGAACAACACTCATTTTATCCTTGAAACAGTTTAATCAATTTTAGAAATGTACTATACTCTCCTGCTAAGGTTTTTTTTTGTTTAAGAAGTTGTTATAAATCTTGATTAGCTAGACATTTCGGAATCGTCGCCTTCTTTACGACCGCAACGATTTGAGTTGTTTGTTCACAGTTTTATTGTCTGCGCTGCGAGCCTGTAGTCACAGTGGGTTGTTTGAAACAGGTGAAGTACAGAAATTGAATGAAGGAGTTACCGGTTCTTTTTGGTTATCTGGAGACAGATAAGGAAGAAACCACATTTTCGCTGGACAAGAACTTTTTATAAGAGTGTTAGTAATCAATCGAAAGCTAAATCTCTGGCTACCGCGTTACTTGGTCGTTTATTAGAAAAAGCCTCTTTATAGCGCTATAGCATTCAAAATAAAATTATGTTTTCCACTGGCCGCGCGCTTTTGATATCTCTTCGCTGGTAGCACGATAAACATCCAAACATGTAGAGGAAATTTTGTAGTATGAGAGTCATCCATTCTATCTGGACCTTCTTTCAAAGTGGCAAAAAATCCCAAATTAAGTAACAAAAATTGGCACTTCACGTATGAGTTACGCCAATGCGGCGATCGATCGATCATGGAACGCTGTATTAAATCCACTAGTAGTGATTACCCAACCCACCCGCTAGCGGGCAAACAAATGCGCCGCGTGTATGAAACTCAGTCTTATTTTTCCTGTTACGCTATAGTGAAACGGCATTTGCAGGAAATAAGCACAGCTTTGGAAACGTCGTAACTTACGTTATCGAATGAATATTTATAATTTGAATAAAGAAGTCTGTCCTACGAGAAATATGCGTGTGTGGAACACAGAAGTTCTCTCTTTGCTACAACATTATAAAAGAGCTTTTGCAAACTTGAACACACAGCGCAGTAGCCAAAGATTTAAGCTTCCTAATGAAAACCAAAAGTGCAGTGAAAAGTCTTTGTCCAACGAAAAAGGTCGTCCTTTATTTGCCTCCGGATAGCCAAAAAGAAAGAATTAACTTTAGCCAGTGCAGCTAAATATAAGCACAGCTATCATACAAGTATTGTTAAAAGTTATTGCTAGTAGTATGTCTCTAGAAAGTTCTCAGAAATTCTTCAACATGATGATCAAGGAATTTCGCGCTTGTTTAAAGATTTATTGGAACTTATCGTGGTCAAACTAGATTATCAATCAAAGCCATTCATCAAGAATTTTTCCTTCCAGGTTTTCCATTCGCTACTTGCTTTGTTTGTGGGCAAGAGGGCCATTTATCAAGAGATTGTGAGAAAAATCCTAAAGGAATTTATCCCGATGGTTTGCAAAAGCTCTTCTTTATGATATTATTTTCGTTTACCATAATCGCTTCTTAATAGGTGGCTGCTGCAACGTATGTGGTTCGACAAAACATCTAAAGCGTGACTGTCCTGAACTTGCTGCTCATAAACAGAAGAAAGATCACCGCAGTAAGTAGTAGTTCTTGGTAGTCTCTACCATTTTTGTGGATTCCTTTTCTTTATTAGGCTTACGAGGATGGTTAATAGAAAAATATACTGTACAGTGTATATTATATACTGGACACCGTGGGTTACTATAACGGTGAGAAATCCAGATAGTGAAATCACGAATCAGTAAAATTTGACACGCGTTCTTACGAAGTCAGTAAAATGGCTTCATCTATCAAAATTTGAGTGCTAAATCTGGAAACTCAGAAGACGAGACTTCACAAGTCTAGCGCAACAGTGCATTCATTTCGTTGCTGTGTATCAGATCCGTGGGAATCTGTCTACCCCGTTGTAGTTTGGGGGGCATCTTGAAGTTAATTTTCACTGTAGAAACCACGAATAAAGCTGACGTATACGTCTGACGACTATGTCGGCTCATCTTTTTGCCGGAAACTAACGAATCAGTTTGAGTTGTTGGAATGCGTCAAGGTTCTGTACAACCTGTTCCTTCTTACTTTTTACCACTTCCATCGATGTTAGTTTTCTGATACTTACTTTGCTCGTTAACGAAGACGCAGTAATTTTCGAAGATCTTGACTACAAAAACTGGATTTGTGCTGAGAACCTGGGTTTCTTCTGAGAAGAAAGTTTCCAGTACCTTGTACACAACTTGTTTTAGCTGCCAATCACTGTACTTTCGTCTAGTCTTCTAAATCGGTAGCTAATCCAAATCAGTCTGTTTTTACATCAGGTGTACTCCAAAATTGCTTTCCAGCTAGACAATTATTCCTCTACTTCTGCGTTTATTTTCGAAAAGACACTAACGTTTTCGAAAAGACACCAAGCTAAAACGAAGGTCGTTTCGTAAGGCTGTCATAGTTCTATAACAGTTGTGAGAGTAATGGATCGATGAAAATTTATACCGTTGTTGGTGCACTGTTGCAGTATTCACGACAAGCAATCCATCAACACTTGATGGAAAGTTTCCTTTATAAAAATCCTACGTTTTTCGATGGTCAGTTTTGGTGTACAGAGTCTTTTCTCGCAATTCTATTAATCAGTAGTTGACTTATGCGAAGCTTCTACGCGCTTTATTTTGTCCTTCTTCATAACGAAGTCTATTTCCAAATAATGAACGACGAACTATTGAGGAGACAGTTTTTCCTGGATCAATTGGGATTTCACATCTTCAAGAGATTACTCAAAAAAAAAGAAAAGAAGTTTTTCTCCGGGCTTTCGTAATCAGTCGAAAGCTAATTAAATGTAGATGTAAAGCCAAACTGGCGCAGTGAAAGCTATTCTCTCAAAAACTTGTCACTTAATTATCCGCAACAAACCTCGTTACTAAGAAGAGTAAAATGAACATGATAAACAAAACATGGTTTTCGAACAGCCAAGTGGGAAATCACCAGGAAGACATTTTTAAGCGAACGACGGATACCGATGGCGTCTCCATACCTCAAGCTATCGATTGATCACAAGAAGTCGAAGTCTTTTATGCATCAAGATGAACTATAGAAAAAATGCATGACTTGTTCGAGTTGCTTCGTCGTCAACGTGTTTAGAATAAAGCCTTCAAATGGCGAGGGGTGTGGCTTGCTGCTTGAAGGTCTACTGTGTTGTTCTAATCAGGCTGTTTCCAAGTCGTAGACAAGCTGTAAACATCGTCATGCAGAAACAAAGAGCTTCTTAAAGTTAGCATATACACTCTGCTCTGTAAGAGAATGCGTAGAGATGTAGTAAATCACACGGAAGGAACTAAACGCTGGATCGCACTGATTACGAGCACAATAAGCCTCTCGTCTCTGCAATGTGGGATCTTCCTCCAGTCCGCGTGCCAATGCCTCAACTCTCCTATCCTGGGCTTACAGAAACGATTACGTCGAACAGCAATCAGTACATCGATGACTTTGTTGCAAATCTACAGGTCGCAGATGAATGCGCTTGCAAAGAGTTTAGAGAAGTTTACGAATGAGAATGTAAGAAAGTGAAGTGAATGCAGGAAATACTGAGATTCGTGTAGTACGATACTGTGATATCGGGTTTTCTGAAGGAACTTTCCGTAAAATCTCTTTGTTTTCTTTTGTCGTGGATGGGTTTTTACAGACTGGTTTTCTGCATTCGATCTTCTTAATCGCAACATTCACTTATTCCACTACAGTCATCTTTTTACCATATGTAATTCTAAAAAATGCGGAAATGAGGATTTCTTTGGAATGGCATTGTTATTATATAACTTTTTTGTCCAAGTCATGAGATTGCGTCACTAATTGTGAAGTTGAAACTTTTTGCGAGGTGAATTCTTCGCAAACGCTTCATTGTTTAGATTCTAAGATGTCGATGACTAAGCACAATTTTCATCATGTTTTCCTTATTGATACTTATAACACTGTGGAGTGCGTGGAGATTTCCTCTACTGTTTAGACGGATCACTACATAGTTTTGTTCTGCCATAGTGTAGACCTACAGAGAAAAAGAACTACAAACATGAGTTTACAGTCCTCCGTCGATTGCTGCGAAGTTTGCGGTAACAGCAATCTTTGCAGTATTCGTTAAAGTAGTTGATTTGAATCGATGAAACTATAAATCGAAAATGTAGAAAAAAAAAGTCAATTTGACGCCCAAGTACGACGTAATAGTTTTTCAAGCCATCCGTAAAGCAGCAAAACAGATTCATTCCACTTGTGAACGACCATTGATGGATATTTTCAGAGTCCGCGTTTTCACATCTACTAACCTCATTAATTCTAGGATGAACTTATGACTGCGCAGGATTAGCGATAATACGACGTTATCCTCAATCTTACCTCTATGTCTTTTATGTTTCGAAGATGACCTCAGCTTAATTTTGGATTTTCTGGGTCTGCAGTGTGCTAATAAGATTTCCGATGTATTCTGTAGCTCATAAAGGTTGAATCCCTTTGTATTTCGACATTCCTCGGTGCATAAGGTCGTATTGCTGGTCACTACTATTCATGCCGTCGAGGTCGTCGGGAAGTGATAAGGTCACAGCGGTTGCGCGCGCAATTTTATTGCTTTTCTTTCAACGCTGTCACAAAGTGTATGCACTTGGAGAATATAATTATACGATGAACCAGAAGTAGTGTAACAGATCTTTTAACACAAAATTAACTTTTATTTTATTTACTAAAGTTTCTGGTTCCATCAATTTCGATTAATTTAGTCATTGATCTCGTAAAATTTTGATTGCTTGGTTTTGTGGTGGTGAAAGGATGAAAAGTTTAGCGCAGAGTTCTGGAAATCTCAAGTGTTTCTCAATAGATGTAGGTTCATCATGGAATCATAAAATGTTCATTATTTTATGATGTACTGTCAGATGTAACCGTTCGAACAATGTCAGTAATGTCGTCAGCTGACGAGGACTATGTTCCGGAAGACGAGACTTCAATAAAGGAGATGGAGAAGCGGCCAAAGAAAAAGCTCGTGAAGTTCTAGTTGGTGACGGCAATTTTATGCCTCAGTTTTAATGACATTGATCCTGACAGCTGGCCTCAAAACTTTTAAAAGTTTTATGAGTTTTTTCTGTGAGACTGAAATTGATTATTGAAGCGTAAACTATAGTTTTTGAAATGTTGATAGTGCGATTCCGCGTTTTTGTTTTGTGCTTTCGTCCTAGAGCTAAATGTGTTTGATCAGATCTTCTCTTAGAAACAGTTCAGAGAAGCTTGTCAATGTGATTCAGCTGTGAGAATCGGCTTTTTTGTTGTGAAAAAACTCGTCTGTGCATTATTCATTGTTGTTAATTACCAAATGTCATATGCTGTGTTGTTTCATTCATTCGTCTCTCTTCTATTGCAAACGTACATATACAGAATAGTTACACTATCATTATGTGACTTGAATGATATTGGTTTTGTCATTTCTTCACAATTCTTTTCAAACTTTTGTTGTCAATTTTTGTTGAACTGAAAAGTGCGACCATTTTTCAACTATGGTTATCGCAGTAATTGACAGGTGATGGTTATCGTAGTAGGTGTGCCAGTCGCATTGACATACCTGTCTGCATGAAAGGGAACCCGTCAAATCTCCATCTTTAGAGCTCATATGAACGGCGAATTTCTGCTCAAGTTTTTGGCAGACTGAATCTTACTTTACTTTTGATTGGTTCCAAGTTTTCGTATAATCAGTAAAAAATCTGCTATCACAAGGGCCATTTTCACATGAAGCAACGTTGACAGCTTAACAACTTATTCGTTTTTTTTTTCCTTTCACGCACTTAAAATCAACTCAATGCCTCTTTATTTGTTCAAGTTCCTTGTTATCGGAAATGTGATAAGCCCAATAGAATTGTCTGTATGTTTGTTTTAAGGTTTCTTCACGTTGATGATCTCTCATCGTCTCCAATGTCTTGTAATCTAAAGAACATTGAGTCTTTTCCTCTTCATGAGTGTTGTTTGAAATTTCCATGTATTTCAGCACGAAAGCTGAGATGCGAGTTTTACTTGAAACCAGAAATGATTTGCAATCCATGGAGGGTTACTGCCAAATCGGGGCCTCTTGAGGCCAAGTTTTGCTGATATCTCAGCATTATCGTGGTGAAATTCCACAGCGTACCCTGCCGTGGAGAAAAAATAGGTATAAAATAAAAATTGGAATGTATTCTAAGCTGTTTTATTTGTTGGACTCTGCATAAATGGCCAACATGACATGTCTTAGCGAAGAAGCAGTTCCATTCTTAGATGGAGTTAGAAGAGGAGTGTGTGACAGTGTATATTCGTAGTAATAATACTCATTGTAGAGACGATTTTATCCAACGGAATTTATTGAATGTTCGAAAAAGTAATTTCCTCGGTTCAGCAGTTCAAAACTCTTTGCAGAGTAGGATCATCTTGCGATTTATTGTAAAGTTAACGAGAAAGTGACCATAAATGCGGCTTCGACTTGTTACACTTCCCAGTTCGGCAGCGCTACTAGTCAGAATAGTTTACATTTTAGAAAGCATCAGATTTCCCATCTGATCTCCAGAGGTCAGTGATTGACCGCAGCATAAACGTAGTATTGCAGTAATGTCGTCTCGTTTACTGAATTAGAACCACTTTGAAGATCGAATGTGTTTTCGTAGCGAGTAGGGCAAAGGTTTCAAGTCATAGGCGAGGGCACGCATGGATACTGCCACCTGGTAGATAATGAATGATTGCAGAGCAGTGAGAAAGTGGAAAGGGGTGAATACGGACAGCATTTGAGGAATTGCTGTCTTTCCAGTTACATTGGAAAATTGTGATCGAGATCCGGAATGGAGGATGTCAATGGCAGAGGAGGAAGTTCTGGAAGAAGCTAAGGGTTTTAGGCAAAGTCCCCAAGAATCAATCTTACATGATAGATTTTTCAGGACCTTCTGTGGAGTATTTGATATTACACACTATTACTGTCTGCTGCATCCATTGATGTTGCATAGGCATGGTGCTGTTTGAGCATGAATATTTCAGATGTGATAAAAACCTCTATAAACCAACAAAGCACACAACGTTGTTCTCCGATGAGTGAAAAGATGTTCAGCAGTCACCCATCAACAGCATTGATCAAGCACACTCCGACATCTAACCCAGTTAACGATTGCAAGGAAGACAGAGCAATGGTTCTGATGGTGAAGTGCAAATGCATGCGCCCACTGGAAATTGTAGTCGGGGTTCGAGTCCATTGCACATGCATCAGGTCCCAAGTTTTGCTCGAATCTCAGCATTCTTGTGGTCATATCTCGCATATTCTGTGCCGTTTGAAAGTTAATTAGGCAGTGGAGGAAATTCAACATTAATAACTATGTCGTAATAACTCCATCAATTGATGGATTTGTTATTAGTGCGTTAACCAAGGTGCCTAATTTTGGGTGGAGGACAGAAGAGATAACGTCTAACTGTTCGCTTCTCGCTACACGTTTTGAAAGCCATGTCTCGACCATGCTGTCTTTCTCCTCCCAAAAAAGCTGTTGCATCCTCTGTTGTACTTTTGGCTGTGTAATACAGTTTCGCTGCGCACATTTCCCATTTCTGTGGCTGTTCAGGTTTTTCGTATATCTCATCTTCTACGCATTTTTGCTCTTCTTTGGAACATATTTGAATTTTGAGCGTGATGAGAAAAACTCACCCATCATGTAACAATGGTGAAGACGATGTTTTACATAGTACCTTATTCAAAATATACTTCTTTGACTAGTACCAGACAGGTCTCAGGCTTGTCTGAGAGGATAAGCAGCACTGACTCGAAACTGCGGAAGGCCAGTGCGAGTCATTGTAAAGGCGAGATACGCATTCAGTCACCTCAAACGAAGTTAAAAATTGAAGACGATTGCATGACGCATTCCTCAAAGATTGATCAGCGCCCAGAACTTTATCCTTTTATCTTTATCTTCGGCTTAACTTTGGTAAGAAGATAATACCTATGGTATAAAGGATCTAGCCACAGCAATATAGTGTGCAGAATAAGTGTTCACTGCAGAAACAGCCGAAAAGTGGATACATTGATGACAGTTCTTAGTGCCCATAATGAGGTCATTTTCCTACTAAAATCAGTGCCAATTCGATTGATATTGTCATGCGGGTCGTAGTTGTAATATCATGTCACCGCTAAAAAGCAGTAATTAAAGAGTTTCGATTTTGTCAAGGCCACTATTTCCCTCACGATTTCAAAACACTGAAAACAACAACAAGCACTCTGCAGTTCGATCTAACAAAGAATTCGCGAAATGCATTATGGTGGGCTTTTTCTGCCTTCAACGCTACTGTCAGGCATCTTTGCCGACGCGTAACAAATCCTCTAGTGAAACTGGTTTTACTTTTGTGAATCTTATTTGATACGTGACTATAGTTTCGCATGAAATCACATCTTTTATCGACAATTCTTAATCGTGTTATCAATTCAATCTCGGCGCTCATGTAAGCCATTGCGCCACTATTGATAGGACGTTTCGCTTCGGATAGCCAATCGTCGTTGTCGTATTGGTTTGTTCAAGGCGAACAAGCTTGCCTGAGCCGAATTGCTTACGCAAACTCTGTCAACGACAATCGAATTGTCACGTTGTATGCAGAGTTGGTCATTGCTGTTGTGGCTCTCTCGTAACCGCTTTGACTTTACTATTTGTTAGTTGTCTTTTTCTCCTTTTGAAGAACACTTTCAGTATCACTAAGTTGTGTATATCTCATTCTTGAGGCAATAATTCCGAAATTGAGTATGTTTTGTGGCGACTCGAGTACGTACGAATTTTGTCTTCATTATAAGACAGTGTCACGTTTTTCAGTCACCTAAGGATCTAGAACGTGTTAGAAAGAAAGGATCAGAACAAGGGAATGAGAGCTACTATTTGAGAAGCTCGCAGCAGCAGCTGTTGGAATGGAATCATGGTTTTAGCGGCGACGTTGTCACTGAGCAAACAACGTCAATCAGAAAACGATTAAACTAGCTGTATTAAAAGACATCGGCACCCAACATGTGAATACTACTCCATCACCACAGATTGCATTTGATTATAGGCTATGTAGTAATCGATTTTTAGTGTTAACTTTATCCGATTTCTTTAGCCGTTGTCAAAATTGAGAAATCTAGCTATTTTGATGTTTTACCTGTTTCGACGATACTAGGAAATCCGAAGTACTTTGTTCTCTCGATTAAGCAGCATTAAATAGTGACCACTATCTCCTTTCCACAGTTTAGCTACTAAATTAAGGACAAACTTGCCTAAGAACGCGTTGATAACCAACACTCATCCTTGTTTAGGTATTCCAATGCTTAACTATTTTGAATTTGGCGTATAATCATTTCAACTGTAACGTATATACCTTGCGATATTTCGGAACATCGATTTAACTCTGAAGAAAACCTTAGAGGTTGATAACCTCTGCTGTCAGCTCAACAGTGGCAATCTGAATACGGCCGGTGTTAACTGGTCCTGAGTATCTAAAATAAATGGAGCAATCTATTACATTGAAGGCTTTTTCAAGGCCGTTGCATGTGATTTTCCATCTTTGTCTGTAAATTTCTTGCTGTTTTTTTTTACAGCGTACAAAACTATCAGGAAGTACTATAACTTCTTTCGCACTAATGTTTTACTCAGTTTCTTTTTGTTTCAAACCGGCTTATTGTCAAAATGGTGTGGCATGCTTGAGAATATTCAAGTACCTTTAGCTAAGGAATGGGGCGCTAGGTTACTATCACGATACTAGAATACTAGGCCGGAATACTAGTAGCCAGAGACTTGCCAGCTCAAGCAAAGTCCAAGTTCTATGCTCGGAAGGATGCGCTCTCGACTTTGGCAGGGCATTACTGTTTTGCGAACTGCTCGACATTAAGCTGGCAATCAGTGCCGACGTCTACGGGGAACATATCCAGAAGTTGATCGCAGCATTGCGAGAGAAGCGTCCGGACAACTCAATTTCGTCCTTCTTCAGGGCAATGCTCGACCTCCACTGCAAAGTCGGCTTGCATCATTTTGGATAAACCGAGCTAAACTACGCATCAATCCACCATATAGCCCTGATATTGTTCCATCAGATTATCATCTCTCCCGCTCTTTGAAGCAGTATCTGCATGAGAAAAACTTAAAGACTATAACCGGTTCAAGGTGACCTCATCAAATTCTTTGATCGTCAGTCTCATTCTTTTCCTGAGGAAGGCATTCAATTTTTGCCCAGCAATGGCTGTACATTAGTAGTCTTGATAGCGATCATATTACTGATTAACTGATTTGTTGAATGAATGTAGTCGATTTTTCAAAAGTGTCCGAATGCGGAAAAAACTGGAGGACAAGCCAACAGTTTCTGTAGTCTTTGTTTTTGTATTTTTTCCTAGAAGGTGACTAAAATTGGCTTTGCTATGAGACTTTGATGATCCATGAATGTTTAGGCTTCATACTTTGATTACAACATGTGATTGATTTATAGAAAAACTTCCAAATAATTGTCTACTTTTGACTTTCACTTATTCCGCTCTTCTTTTCACTTCCTTTCTAGATCTTACACGTTGAATTTATTGATTAAGTTATTTACCGATCATTATCTTTTTGAAGTTCTACACTTCAATTTTTGATTGTCCTCGAGCCTTTTTTTTTGGTTACTTTCGAGGCCATAATTTGGTATCTAGCTGGCATTAGCTTCCTTTTTAGATTTCCCTAGTTGAATTTATTTACTGTACTGCTTTACCGATCATCTAAAAGCATTTTAGAAGATGAAGGATGTTATTTAGAAAAAAATTTCACCACCTATTTACTATACTTGACCTTTTGCATAGATCGGTGTGTCTCACTTGCAGTAGGAGACTCTTCATGGTGGCCAATAGTGCTAGAAGTGCTACCTCAGCATTTGATTCGTCTCTTCACATTGAGATCGTCGTCCATAAGGCTGTTTTGCTTTTGAGAGTGTTACATGAATTGGTGCAATATCACGGTGAAGCGTTTTTAACTGATCGATTTCAACTGCAAACACACCCATCCACACATTTTGCACTCTCAAAGGTCTCAACTGGGGAATCTGATGATGTGTTGGTCCACCACTTAGAATTTCTATGGACACTGCTGAAGAGCACCGTTCAACATAGACATCTTAACTCAGTGATGTGTCAGCCCCGTCCCTGCCAGAGAGCAGTTTGCTGTGACAACTACAGTAGGACTGCAAATGGAGTTGTGTTTCCTGTTAGATGAGAGATCGTTTCTCTGAGAGACTCAAACGCAGCCGTACCGCTCTTCTTCTGCATTATCTATCCTTTATGTGGTGTCCGTAGTGGGGCAACAGTTTGACTCAATGCGCATACTTTCGCGGTTTAGTTCCTTCGTGTACCTGTTTTAGTGTGTATCATACGCATTCCAATCCGTTGTCCCCTTTTATTGAGCTGTTCGAGTATTGAGCCTGATTGAATTGTAAAGAAGATGCGATTTCTTTACGTATGCCGTCATTCAAGGTTACATCAGAGATGCCAGAAAACTTTATAAAGGAACTGATGATAGATGTCGATTACACTTTAGTTAACCTTGGCAGTGATAAACAGATTTTTTTTCTTCTTTTGCACTGTCGTTCATCTGCTGACACAATGACGATAAGACGTATTTCATCTTGTTCGGTAACGTTATGGTCATTAGAAAACATTGCAACTCGCAGTTCTAATGATAAATTAAAATGCGCACCTATGTAGCCGAAGCATTGTAACGTCTGGGAGATATCGCTTCAATGTGTTTCAGCTAATTTATCAGTTATTTTAATACGACAGGAAGTACTTTATTGATGAAGTTCTTTCATCTTGATTAGACACTCGATGAAGTGTGCTCCTATACGGATATTCTACCAAATGACACAAATTTATTTGTGAAATTTCCCAGCCCACTCAGTCAAATCGATGAAACGTCGGAGACGATCACTTCATCCGGAATAACAGGGTCCAACTTTCGTTGCTTTGAAAAGACCGACATCGTCGAATATTTACTCACAAAATAAAATCCGCATGTCCACATATGGGCTTGAGTGAACCGGCAGTACAAAAAAAGCCGTATTGTACATAACTATCTTTGGTTGAGCTGCTTTCCGATTTGAGTCATAACAGAGTTGTAGCGATTGACGTGATGGTGAAAGAGTTAAGGACCGTTGATCTGTTTATAAATTGATGAACAGAACACTTTCAGAATACAGCCTGTTATACTTTTCACTACGGTTATGTTAGTTCAAAGACCATACTAGTTTCTATTGAAACATGTGACATTATTTGTTGTTAAACTGTAACATCGAATGAATAGTGTCCGTGTGAATATAGGCCTTCAAAAGGAGTATAATATATGTTACCGTTTCTATAGATATCTGTTCCACTGGGAAATTTCTTCTTTTCAATGCTATCCAAGAGAAAAACGAGATACTTCTGATTTATTGAGATCGCTTATAGCTTAATTTTGACGATGCACGTTAAAATCTAAATGTCATCGTTAAAGAAACGCGCAAGATTTCGACATGGCTGCACCCAGAAAGTTCATTATAATTGTACTGTTCTTCTTCTTCGCACTTTATTCTTGATTTGATTACTTCGTCGATTGGACGGAACACTCGGTGAATCTTCAGCGTGGGGTCGAACCATTGACTATCGGAGTGGTCAATCATACAAGTCACCGAGCCCCCTCTAACCGCTGAGCCACATGCGCTCAAATATCTCTAGTTGTAGAAAACTTTATATCGATTTGATCTTCACCGTCCGTATTTCTGGTTTGCTTGTAATATTGATCGGTTCGTTGATTATTTGTGCACCGTTTCTGCTTCGCTGATACTTGTTGAGAAGAAAGCGATATCGTCAGACACTTGAAGGTTTGATGAGAAATATAAGTACGTATGCCCTTTTCTCCTCAATTGCGCGATATCATTCTGTACGTCAATGTCACAGTGAACAGCTTCGGCAATATGGCGCAGCCCTGTTTCACACCCTTTCTCGCGAAGACGCTAAGGGATCAAGAGTAGAACTGTATGGTATTGAGGTAGTAGTATTGCACTAGTCATAGCAGTCGATAAGACTAGTGATGTAGAGCGCTTTCCTTTTTTGTTCGAAAACTCTAATAGTAAGGCTTTTGCTGTGGTGCTGCTAAGGGCGTTTTCAACGTTTACAAAGGTTACTCCAAAGCCCCAAATCTTTTCATTGGTAAAAATCCATTCAGTGTTTGGACCTGATCGACGCACCACTATCTATTTCAAATTTTTTTTTCGGATTAGCTTCAATCAGAACTTTTGATACACAAGATGAGAGAATGTCGAGAAGCTTGAGGAGAAATACTGGGAAGCGAGTCGATCAGTTGTTACGAAGATCCGTTAGATGATCTTTTCAAACAGGTTTACCGTTCCCGAGGTTGTACATTGGCGTGAAACCTCTGTTCCTGAAAGAATGTTGTCAAACGAGTTAAAAATGCACGTTGCTCATGGTTTTTAGATCATGGAAAATGAATCAGTCAATCTCATCCTCAATCGGTACCTCCATTGATGTTCTGAGTCGCAACCCAGATTTCATAGGAAAGGTTCCCGGATGAGTCATCTACAGCGAAGTTTTCAAATTCTTGTACGAGTGCTGCGGTACGGGAAAATCAGGGTGAATTTTCGTTGTCCAATCTATACCAAGATAAGAGTTTATGAAGATTATGTTTCTGTTAGCACAACTGACTGAGTAGTAATGCATTTCGGAAAACTTTAGATAAGTCTCTCTGAACTGATTCCTTTTTGAGCTACCTTGTGCACTTTCTCTTACTTTGTTGTTGGGTGTCTCGCGGAGGTCTGTGACTTATATTTAGCTCGAGAATACAATAGTAAACGAGTAATGATTGATGATTCTGAATTTCTCTTTGACACACACATTGGTGAAGGCCAAGATAGGTGAAAGGATTTCATATCAGTCGCAACGATTGCTGACGGATAGGTGTATAGTAAAATCTACGCAACTGACATTTCGTGACGGGCCACCTTTTGTGAATTTTCAGTAATCCTCTATATCTACACAGTGGGAGTTCCGTCATTTAAATAACATATCTAGGTGGCATACTTTTCGTCATCAACGTTTCAGTAGCCCGTAACTTCATCTGTGGACTCTATTTGCCTCTATTCTCTGAAGCTCAAGATAGTTTTTTATCCGGAGTTGCAAGACATGTGATCTGCCCAGTTTACTGCATCATTCTTATTGGCATCTGGTATTTTCCGCTAATCAGAGAGAAATTCCCTGTTTTGTGGGTAGTTTTTCATTCTAGGGCGGAGACGATTTACGAAATGCATTTCTTCTCGGTTTCGGTCGGGGACAGATGTCTGAAATTTCTCTACTTCTGTGAGCAAATTGAAAACCCTGCATTCCAAATTTACAAAAAAATGAACGGCGAACATATGACCGGAGATTCATAGCGAAATAGTTCTTATTGCCAAAAGTAACACTGTTGTACGCTGTAAAACACGGCTGTTCGATAATTCATGATTATGGTACATATATTATAATACACTTAGGTACAAAAATTAGGGACCTTTAACGACGTTTATGAGTCATTTAAGCCCTTTCTTTATTTTATAAGCCTAACTATTGAGTGATGACCTCAAGAATCCATGCACTGAAGTTCATTATTGATTACTATTATAATTCAATACTAATTTCTATGCGACGCTATGAATAGACCAGGCGCTATGGGATGAAAGAAAAGTGAGGTCATCACTGAGGATAAGATAAAAAATCTCTCATGCGTTTTTTTTTATCTCAAATAAATTTCCAAATTTAGATCGAAATTAATAAATGAAATAAATAAAAATAACTAAACAGAATAAACAAATAATAAAGAATAAAATAAAAAAACAAGTAAAAATAAGAGATAAGTAAATTTTAAACGAATTTTTCTCGAGCATTACCGAATTGGGGCGCCGCATTGCTAACGCAATTAGATGCTAAGGCGCTATTTGGTGCAAATTGAGGTACTTTCAATCCTAAAGAGATACAAATAGGAGGTTTTCAAGGCCTCTTTTCACGGTCTACTCAAAGTTACAAGATCGTATTGATTTTGATCTTTATCGGGAAGAAACGAACACATGTGAGTAAGTCCATCAATCAGACATATCACATAAACAATTGCCGTTTTGCACGTTTGATATTGACACTTCACTGTCGTCATCGCCACCTACCGTATTCGACTGCAATACAACAGCTATTTACTGAGTTTACTGCATTAATTATAGCACAAACAGCATAGGCTTTTCATTATCTCTCCTTTGATCATTGCTCAGTCACCGAACGACGGCGATTTCAAAGTAGTCGGTAGCCTAGTGACGACTGACGACCGACCGTACACGTTCTGCGCGTTCGGTCACAGCGATGTCTTGCCGAACAATTCTATTTACTGTGTGGTTTCGCCCACACTCTAATTGTGTCGTCTCTACTCTACAGTGTTCGTTTGTCACACTCGATCTTGACCTGTACCTATCACTTATGCGAATCGCCTATCGATCGCTATTGACATCTTGTTTATTTTCCTTTTTAATCCTCATTTTGGTTTAGGATGTCGCCAACGAGCGCTTTATTGTATCCTGGGGAATTCTTGTGTCGGTCGCAATAGTTCTTTCTTCGCATACTTTTTGAGCGTTTCCCTTGCAAGGAAATGAGTGTTTCACATGCTGATGTGATAATTGTCCTTTTCGTCGAAATCCAATATCAGTTCTTTCTGTTTTAAGGCTCTCGTCAATGAATAAAATTCGGACTAATATTGTAAATGGTGCGCAAGTGTTGACTTATTTGCTGCACGTTGGTTAGACTATTTGATTTTCTTGGGAGATTCTAATGTCTACTGCAAAGTATCTCTAGAAAAATACGATGCAGTCGGAAAGGGTAGAAAATTTCTCAAGATACTCTAGAAATTGGTATTTCTTCTGAAGAAATGAGAACTATTTCAACCAATTACAAAAAGGTATTTTTCTACTGCAGGATGTCACCGTGAGAGTTTTACAGGGAGAACTCACTGATTCGCGCGTTAATTTTTTGTATAACTTTAAATTAGGGTTTTGATGTGTCAAAATTTTGTGATATGCCTCGGATGGAAAGGAGCTCCAGTTGTTTGAAAACAAAGTAGCCAGTCAGTGAATAACCCAATTCAATGATACAAAGTCGTTTCTTAGACAAACATCTGTCCTACTAACGTAGCTGACTGGACTGTAGTCAAATATTGCGCTGACTTCGCGGCAACTCCTTGAGCGGCCAGTCGAATTTATCATCGAAATGATATATAGGGTCACTGAGATTCCACCAGCTTCTCGTCTTACTAATCTGTACTGAAGTTTAGGACATCAACTGTTTGGAGCACATTTCACAAAACAAACATTGAATTCTTGCTTCATGACCCATAGCGGATGTTTCTGTGAGCACTAACCAATAGGTCTTGAAGATATCTTCGTCCAAATCAATCAAATCAATGGCTTTATTTTTCAAAGACTTCTATAAAAAACATGGAAACCGCTCAATAATTCGTGGTTAAAATGGTACTCCCGTCATCTATCTCTCTCTCTCTCTTTCTCTCCTTCGCGCTTCTTCTGCTTTTTCACTTTTTTCCTCTTAGCTAGTCTAATTACCTCTCTCTGCAATTATTCTCTTTTACGTCCCTTTCTGTTTACCAGTTACTTTGTACCAGTTCTACCTTTTTTTTGAAAGCAATTTTCACAATTATTCCAGGAAGCCGAAGAAAATGTTCTCGAGTTCTTCTGGTTTTTTTAAAGTTGAAAATCACTCCTACTTCTTTACTATCTTTCCTTTCGTAATGGCCGTATGATTGATAGTCCTATGTACCTGCGAGAATCTCAGAATTGACTCGATTTCAACTCCCTTAGGTTTTTTTCACTACGTAAGAATTGGTGAAGTGATTTTACGTCATTTTATCATTTCAGTCAACATCGTTTCATTCTTTCAGATCACAAAAAGCGAGGTTACTGAGTAACGAGGCGTAAGGAAAATAGCAGTTCCAGAGTACTGGAACTTGGTTGAAAATGCGAGAAGAATGATTTATGACTGTCACTAGAACTAGGCACTGATAATTTTCAATCGGTAGTCGTTGGCACTTGTTCTGCGACACAGCTCAGCAAAACATTCCTCTTCCTAATCGCTTTGTGACAAGCGAATGGAATTGGATTTCATAGAAAACCATATTTTGCGTGTGGTAACGACTAGAGAATCTGCTGAAACATTTTCTATAGTCAAACTGGAACCGATAGATGAGTCAGTAAAACGTCGTTGTCACGTGTTATCTCACATATGTTTCATACTGGTATTTTATTCAAGGTGCAATACCTATCCATGTGAACTCCGTTGGATGATCTCCACATGGAGCATTCCAGTGGAAGACTTAGGTCTCGTGGCTTTTCTGTTGACGTTTTAGAGCTTCTTGACTAACTAGTTTGCGATCAACTTGCTCTTTTCGGGCTCTGAAGATGGCGAAATCAACCGAAAGGTCAAGTATTGTAAAAAGAACTTGCATGATAGCAATCTCGTGCTTGCTCATCAAGAAAAACAGTTTTCATAATGACGATTTAAATGTTGATAGTTGCAATTACTCGCTATAACTTTATATTGCCGAAGTCACTGCAGCGGGAAGAAATCAGAACTATTACCGATAAGAAAAGTGCAACGTAAAGCGATTGACATTGATCAATTATAAGATATCAACTTTGTCGCACAGGAACGCCCTACCAGACGTCGTACAATCCACAATGGAGAAAGTGAAAGAGGTGGATCGCGAAACTTTGTCTTACACTCCAGTATTTTCAGACTAGCTGATGCAACCTCTGGTTACTTTTGCAGCTCACCCTTTTGTTTTTCTGGAAGAAATCTTTCACAGCAAATTCGTTGCTTAAAAGGCGTTTTGAAGGCTTATTGACAGCAAAAAAACAAGAACTAACGCAATGAAACACGCTAGTTTGTGTCTTCAAAGGGCTGTAGATTGGAGTAGCGTTGTCTGGTTAAAGATAAATCCTCCATAACTGTCACTCAAGCCAACGAGTCGTCTAGGAGGTTCGGCTTAAAATTTATCAGGACGAGAATAGCATAGCGCAGGCATCTTAAGACTCGGACACTGCAGGGAATAAATGCATAGCCAGCAATACTCAATATGAGATATAATACAGGTTTACTTGATTCCAAGTAAGCCTACTGAGGAGAGATCATTCTAGTACGTACAAAATGTTACTATCAGATGTTAAATATGCTGGAACAAATTGTTAGGCAAAAATTGGCAAGAAAATTGAGTGTCATGATAATAAATCGGCTGTGAATCCCGTGATCAAAGTCAATGTGAGGTTGAGTAAAAATTTGCCAGTCATTTCAAAAGCGTATATGCTGTAGTTGCATACTTAATTTGCTTTCTCCTCAACGTTTTCACTTCTTCTAGGCTCACTTCTATAAGAGAGCACGATTAGAGCCTTTTCCTATGGTTTGCTAAAGCCTTAGAGTTTCCTGGACCTAAACCTCATAAATCGATAGTGGTGTCATGTTCAAACATGGAAATACACATAAAGGATGACATAGATTGAAACTTTGTGGTGAGCGAAATTTACGAATTCAAGTACTGGCCGTCCTCATGAATGAAAATAATGAGGGTTATCGCGAGAAAAGATCTGAGATTCTGTTCGTCTGTTTTCTTGAATTTGCCCATCCACACACATCCCCCTATGTGTTGACGTTTAGTTTAGCGATTGATGCCTTATGGTCTTTCACATGTGAATCTTTTTTGAAAGTTTTTCTGTCGGTTCCTTGTTAATGTACATAAAAATATGAGATTCAAAGAAATTACCAAGATCGCGAGATGGACAAGAAGAAACGTGTTCTTTAGTTTTTGGGTTGAACGAAAACTTCAGGGAAATTTCGAAATTTTCATTTTTCAATATCTTTGTGTCGTTTTTTTATTGATATTTGATCCGTCATCACACTGTTCTTTTTTTTCACTTTGCAGACCCCAATACTTCTAGCATTCAAATCGTTATTAATCTTTTTCTTGAACGTCGTTAGAATACTGATTTAGCGAGTCTCCTTGAAATCTCGAGGATAGCCAGGCTGTGGCGTTTCATAAGGCGTTGTTGTTGACGCCGGAGACAACTGGGCAGTGGAGCTCCACTCCAAACGCGCCGCGACGAGCATTACAACGGCTCGACCACGTCGCCCCATATATTTATCTAGTTCCTTATTTTAGAAGCGTCTACGACAAATTGGTGGAGAACTTTGTAAGATTGGTCCGACGAAAGCACTTTGGTTTAGCAGGACGATGCTAAGCCGCACACGGCTAAGAAGAAAAAGGACAAGTTTGAAGAGTTGAACGACGTCGAAGTTCTACCGCAGCCCGCTTACAACCCAGACGTTACTCCACCCAGTTAAGGCCTCTTTCGACCAATGCAACTCTTTCTAAATGGCCGTCGATTTCAATCATTAAATGAAGTTGAAAAAGCACGTCAAGAATTTTGATTTAAATGAGTCGGAATGGTATTTTGAGTAGAGCGTCTCGCAGAACGATAGTACAAAGTTGTGGACAATCGTGATCTATTTTTTTAAAGATCAGCTATTGTTTTTATAGTTGTTAATTTGCACATAAAAGCGAAACTTTCGAAAATTTCCTAGAACTTTCTGCTCAACCCTGTAACTCTGGTCTGTCTTTGCATTTTTCTCATTTCCTTTCTTGGATCCTCTCAAGAGTTGAACTTCCACCATGGGTACGCACTCGCCCTCCATCAATATTCAGTATGTTCTTCAACATTGGAGCTTTTTTGTGTTCAGGGGGGAAAAATTATGCCTACTAGCAAATATTTGGTGATTAACACTGAATTCGCTCCGTCCGTTGCTACTTTGACCAGAGGCTATCAGTTATCTAACTCACGTTATCAAGTCAAATATATACAGTGATGGCACTTCACTTGAAAAGCGAACGATCAGTCTTTTGTTCATAATATAGTTCAATGCAGTAATATAATTGGGAGAAGAGATTTGATGAGCATTCCAGTGTTACGAAAACAATAGAGAAATCGCTGCAATCTTTCTTATATACCAACATGCCACACATCTGTTAGGTATGTGTATTCAGTCGCTTTTCTCTCTGCTAAGAGTGTCAGGCGTGGAGTAGATTTATGTGACTAGGTCTGATCTTATTGCATAACAACTTGTCCTCTAAGGAGGATTACGTTCACCGCTGTTCAATGTTTACTTACACGTCGATGAATATTCGTCGCGGTATTCCATCATTCTTATCGCACAAATTTTTGCCCTACCAAGACAGCGAAGTGTGCCAAAAAATGTGCCTCAGGAGTTTTCTCGGAATGTTATTGAACTGAATGACATTGGTCATCGAATCGCTACCACATAAGCCATCTGTTCATAGATTTTGTCTCGCATATCGAATTATCTGTCCACAGATAAACTAATCTTCCGGAATTCGTGCTTTTTGAATAAATAAACGGCGTAAGCTAAAGCTTGTTCTTCTGTGTGAATTCCCCTCAGATAGGTTCATTTCGAACTGTGGCCCTGAATCACTTGAGATTTCATGCGATACTTGTCCATTATGAGGCGACAAATCTAAAACCGATCTTATTCGCTGAACAGGAACTTTCAATAGAAGTGTTAGTGATTATTCGAAAGCTTAGAGTTCTCGCTAGAGCCCCATGTGGCCGGTTTTCCTTGAACCATTTTTTTGACGTTGTTACAGAAAGCAATTCCTTGCGTCCCATACACGCATATTTCTTGCCAAACAGAGTTTCTTCTTTAGAGTATTGGTAATCATTCGATAGCGTAATGCTTGCTCATTCCAACGTTGCGCTTACTTTTTGGAAAGACCGTTCATCTGCAGTGCAACAGGGAAAATAATTTGAATTTACATACGCGTACGAAGGGGTCTTTGGACAATTCACGTGCCGATGAGTGGGGCGGCCGTGAATTGCTGACGCGATACTTCTCTACACGTTCATATGCTCGAAAATCGATGCTCATCTCGTCAGTTCACGTGGTCGCCTTATCCCGCGGCACGTGAATTGACAAAGACCCCTTTGCTCGCATATGTGAAATCAATTTATTTTCCCTGTCGAGCTGCAGATAAACGGTCTTTCCAAAAACTAAGTACGGAATTGGAATCATCAAACATTACGCTATAGAATGATTACTAATAGTCCAAAGAAAAGCTTTGACCGGCGAGAACTATGCGCTTCTAAGACAGAGTTTTGTATGGATTTTACAGCGTTATAAAGCGCTTCTTCGAAAACTGGCGATGTGATGCTGTAGCCAAAAATCTAAGCATACCATGAAAAATTACCAAAACCCCCATGAAAATTTTTGTCCAGCAAATTGAATCAGTTTTTTATCTGTCGCCTCATAATGATCAAGAACCTTTTATGCTTGTCTCAACTCATTCCGGGCACCTGACGGTAAAAGCGTGCAGTATCGGCAATTGTGACTGATGACTTCCAAATAAATGTGGTTTTGCATTCTCTTTTACTGCGGTACACATGCCACATAATGTGTCTCACAATCTATTTCTAAGTTTTAGAATGCTAGATACTCTTATTAAAGATTCACTCATATTTGGCTGCTGAATGAAATTTCGAGCTCGTTAGTTTGTTGACATTGCCAGATGATGAACTTCCTCCTGAACATCGTGACTCCATTTCTGGTTACATCTCTTCGCCGTGAACAGAGTGTTGAACATTGAGGATGTTTTTACAGTAAGAAACAGCAGAATTAGCGAATTATTTGAGTTTACAAGAGAAAGGAGTGATGAGAACAATTATTCGCAAAAATCTTTAAAACACTAAAGAATTTATGCATAGCTGGAAGTCAAGCGATCCTCGCGATAACCACAAACACCCTTATTCTGGCTACCGTACCGTTGTCATTCGATAACATGACGAGCGACTAGAGCGCACTATCCCAGCTAATACTCTTCTGCATACCGGTTTTCATTGATACAATTGATACTTAGAAACATAATAGTAAGCGTCATTGAGCTAAGTACCCTTCAAGGTTTTCATAAGAGTTCACCATGAACGTCGAAGGCTGTTGTTCTTGATCTGTAGCAGTACAGATGCACATCTACATGAATTCGTTTAAGTTTCGTAAGAGTAGAACTGAGCTATCGAATGTTTGCTTTGTTGCAACAATCAGTCGTCACTATTTATCCAAGAGTTCTTTGCGATTAATCACAGAAATACCACAAAACTTCATAGCATTTGAAGTTTTCTAACAATTTTTTCCAACCTTATTTTATCCTTAGCGATCAACAGCATCAAGGTGAGCTTGAAACCACACGCTATGCATCATCTATTTAGTAGCGTCTCATTCCAGCGTAAATTACATGATAGAAATATTGGCAGTGGCAGTACTTAGGCCGAAATGCGAAGCTATATCAATCTCACAGTCCTTGTCGAAAGTTTTCAGAAATATGCTTGGAAGAATGAGAAAGTCACCTCCTAACTACTGCTCCGTTGTTGATAATATTTCCTTTCCGTAAATCGTTTTATTGCGGTTGTTAGTCACAGTCGAGATTTTTACCTCTATCAGTTATGATCTTTCTTCCATCTCCACTTAATGTTGTCTTGAAATGATTTCCAATGGTTGGAACTATCCATTTGGACACTTCGAACACGAACATATGACGGTATTTCAGGAATTTTCACCAATTATTCCGGTTTTATTCACAGATGTAATAACAAGAATAATAATGTGTGGTGGTTATTTTACTAAGACTATTTTTCAGCAATAATCCTGTTGTCAGTGAGTTTGACTGATACCCTGCAAAAGTTTTGATAATTTATTAAATGTGTTTACGTTTCAGTTGAGGTGTTCAGTACTGGTGTTCACGATGAAATCATTAATGTTTATGTCGTCTTTTGTCATGCCCCGCACAGACATGCTAGCAGGTGTTGGCCAAATGGTGTAATTTTCGGAGACTTCATGGCTGTACACTCATGCTCTGCACCTATATTTATCATACCTCTGGTGTTTTTCTTTCTTATGCCAGCTCCAGCAAAATCTCATTTGTACAGTAGGGTGACCTTCAATTTTGAAGGCTTTTTTTCTCTCCACTGTCACATAGGGCTAAGTTTTGGCGAATAACATCTTCCTGGAGCATAACGTCGTGTAGGGCTGATTTTTGGTGAATAACACCTTCCTGGAGCATAACGTCGTAATACTCAAGAACTTCCTGGGTTTTTACAGAAGTCACGTATGTGTGTGGAATTCCCAGTCAGTAAATTAGATGACGAATTGGTTTGTCGTGTAAACAGCCATGTGTTTCTGTTGCTCGGTTACGAATTTTATTCGAGCGATATTTGGTGAAGTTTATATTAGTACATGTTCCGTTACAATTTTTTCCAAAAACGAGCTCTAATTACATTTCCATGAGAACTCAAACCTCGTCACTTCAAATTTTATTCAAGGATGCTATATATGCGCAAAAAAGACAAGTTCTTGTATACACCTCTTACACCGCATTTGAATTTAATCGTAAAAAATCAACCCTAGAATATCAAGAAGTTTTGCGATAATAAGCAATATCGACTCGTTTTTCTAAATTTACCAGGCATTGCCTTATATCACATTAGCTCTCAATCTCACTCAATAGGTGTTTGCTAAAAGAAGGAAATTTTTCTTTTCTCATTGCACAAAACGGCATAGGTGGGCTAACGTGTCATTATAAATCCACTAAAGTCAATGAGGCATTCAGTGATCAGTGGGAAAATTCTTCTAAATTGTTGACTTTTCGACTTTTTCTTGACCGATAGAAAGTACAGTGAACTTGGGCAGCACTAACTAACTAACGAGCACTTTGTTTTTCTTCCTTATCCTCGTAGTTTTACATAATGGTGAGCGTTTTTGTCATCATTATCAAAATTACCATCATAAATACTCTGCTTCTATCCTCCTTGATACCACGAAATTCCATCAGAAAGCAGGGTAAATCCTTTGATAAGCTTACTACATTAACATTCAACTTGTCAGGGACTTACTTTCTGTTCCGTTGCATTACAAGCGAACCTTTGTTCTACTACGATAACTAAAACAATCTCACAAAAAAAAACTCGTCTAATAAACTGCTATTGTTGATTTCGCTATGTTATAGCTCAATTTCTCTGTTCTTTTTTACTGTGTGGCTTGAATTCGTACATGATTCGAATAGGTTAAGCTTTAGTTGGTGCTGAGATTATCTAATTTCCATGTGTAATCGATTAAATCGAAAATCACTGATTTAATTCAATTTGAGTCAAATCATGATAAACCATCGATGATTCAGATTCAAGGGGTCCGAAAAAGTGTCTCTCAGAGCATTCATTGGTTTTTTCCATAATGATAAACATTCTATAAATGATGAATTGTCACTGATCAGATGTGTAAGTTTATGTTGGCATGCCGGTTTCTTTGCTGATTCCACCCATCCCACACCAATGCTGTGATCGTCGTCCTTAATCCAGTTCCTCTTCCACTTGCGAATACCGTAACGATCACGTTAATTCATTTGATATCTTTGGTGATATCCGTAGAAATGGTAATACTCGTGATGAATTGTTATAATTGTAGTAATATTAAAACTAAATGATGTCGTACTCATGAACACGGCTCGTGCGAGTCTGCCCCGGACACATCAAGACTCTCGTCACCTCGAGGCCAGGAATTTAGTGTAGGATTAGTCTGAAGCAATTCATTTCGTGCAGTTCAAGTAAGAACGCTTTAGCCCGTCTACCTCAGAGCTCGAGGAAAAGTTGGTTCGATTAGCATTCCAATATTCAACAACATTCTTGGAGATTCGAGAAAACTTATCTTGATTAGCTGACGCGAGACTGTTAAATTATTCGTAGAAATTCGGTTGACGATTCGGCGACCCGACTTCTTCAGAGCTTGGGCGTATGTAGTATTAGTCTATTTGGATGATTCCGAGGGTCTTAAATATATGCTGCTTAGGTCAGGTTAGAAGATCAAACGAAGAAAGGGCGTTAGATCTCGTAAGATGGTGACGCACTCGTCCTTCCGGTTCATTTTGGGGTTTTGGGCGTTTATCCAATGTGCCTCAAAAGTTTTGCGCGTGGATGTTTTTGATACCTGCGCTAGGATTGTGACAGTCACATCAAAATCCTTCTTGCTGTGTTTTTGTGCCCTATGTAGACCTAAATGTTTCATTTTATCTATTTTGGATTTGAAGATTTAGATTCTTGGAGAAGATGGCAGTCCTCAAGCAAAAGCCAAACGCTCGCGTGAGAAGTTGGGAAATCTTTGCGGGTTGTTGATACAAAGAAGTGAATGACTGGAAGTAAAGAAGAAGTGAATCGGCGCGGCAGACGTGAAGGCGAGTGGGATGAATTCAAAAAAGAAGGATTCATAAAAGTCACCTGACCTTTTTTCTTTCAAATTTCTGCTGTATAAGCAATTGCTCTATCATTCAAGCGTTTTGATCGTCTATGAAAAACAAACGTCCAACGTAAGTAGCATTTATGGGCATTGAAATACCTACTTGTTACTTTTTCACACCCAGCTAACAAGTTTATTTGGGTCAGGTCTTCCATCACTAATTTCTCCTGTTCTTGGGTTTCCTCATTTGCTCTTTGCATTCCATCTATTCGAAATTCAAGAAAAAGAATAACGAAATATCGGCTCAGGAAGCTTCAAATGAATTGCTTCTGTATTTACTTTTCATCTGTGTTCACTTTTTCAATTGTGTCTACTGTTAGTGGTGCGCTATCCTAAGGTTTAATGACTCAGGCAAGATGCATGGTGAAGCACTTTTTGCCATAAAAGAAATTTTGAAGGACTTCTCCGTAACACGAATTTGCTGATATCAGAAAATGAGCGCTTCACTTTCAACAATCGCTTGCGCATCGTTTTTCAAACAAATAGTCATGTCGGTAGATTAAAGATTTTTCCTTGTAAGCCTGCGCGAGGTTGTTATAACAAGATCTAGTTGATAAGCTATTTTTTTGGAAATTCCGCCTTTCTCAGAGCCTGAAAAGATTAGGTCGCCCCATAACCCACTCGTTCAAGCACCACTATTTCAGCAGAAAAAACCATGCCTAGATATCAATCGCATTAAGCGCAAAAAAGCTTTTCATTACACCGCTCTTAAGAGTTTTCCACTAAGGTTGAGCGGATGAAGACCAACTATGTTGAGATTACAAGGGCTGCTAATGCACTTCCCACATCAGATGGCAGCCTTGTATCCTATGAATATCATGTGTTATAACGAAGCATTGCTCACTGCGGTTCATGTTTGGATTTATGACAATTATCCAAAATATCTCCAAAGTCGTATACTCTGAGATTGGATCAGTTCGTAACAACTTTCTAAAAGTCTTTAAATTATATGCTAAAGTGTTACGACGTCTGACTTGCGATTCCCTGCTGCCGCTGATATCCTGGAAAAATCCGGGTCACGAGGCAGTTAACCTAAAGCGAGAACACTAAGACATGACTATTCCATGATTTCAAAGTAATCGACGATTAGCATCTTTTGTTATATGATAAGTACAGAGCAAGGCAAATACATAGACACCCTTAGGACTCACAAGGAAGCCCACTCACTTCCACAAGCGACGCTTGGGAGAGATTTGAACAAGAAGTCTGCGACTAGAGTGACATCTAAAGATGGATTACTTGTGTACCTAAATAGTTCGCTATATAACCGACAGAATCAAATAATTCTTGGAAATTATGATTAGTCCGATTGTATAGTTGTCTGATGTTCTACGAGATTGATGAAAACGATTACCGCTCCTTTTCTAATGTTTTCGTTCCTTCTCGTCCATATGAAAACACACTTATTATGCCACGATTCCCACTTTTACTTGCCATTCTTACAGAAAACAACTGTTTCGCTTCTCATTCATAAAATCTCATAGATCTACAGATAGCCTGTCCAGTTCCTAATGTCATCATTAAGATTATGATTCGAATGACTCCCAACCACTCCTCCTTATCCACATGAATAGACTCTTCACTCTTCACAAACTTCTCTATGTTGTCGTTAGCTCCTTTTGATAAGAATTCCCTATCCTTGAACACCTTCGAACACCTTTTCCATCTTTCTCAATTTTTATCAAGAGAATTAGGAAAGTTACTACCTCGTAAGTTTTGCTAATTTAACCTAATCCTCTGAGGCTATCGTCTTCTAACTCTGAGCAATTTGTTCAAATCTTCCTGAAGTCTCTCTGTTATCATGGACGAACTCTCGAATGTTATATTAATCAAATTTGCAAAGTGTTTTTTTCCAGCTATGATAAATTGCATATTGTGTGTATTATTCGTATGGCACGAGTAGCACAGTGATGTCGATCATCATCGATATGGACTGGTTCAATCCCACACCGGCTTCACAAGCCACACAACCCTCCGGTGTCAGGAGACCGCTGCCACACTTGTTCAGAGAACGTCGCTTACTAAATCCGAATACGCTCAGCCTGCTTCAAATTCCTCAGGACTCCAAGTGGAAATGATTCAAATAGAATTCAACGACAATGGGAGAAAAAAAGTGTCTTCAAGCAGCAGCCGAACCCACCTACGAAAAGTTCGAAGATCTTCGTGGAGAATGAGTACGACGAGATGAACCAAATGCAAAAAGTGCTGAAATTCGCGGAGTAGATGTAGAAGACTTTCTTGAATAAAATGCAAAGTAAATGAGTTATCTATATTTTACTAATCTATTATATACATCAAATCGTATATTGTGTTTCGCATGTATTGATGTCTAATCTTTAGCAACTCTATCATACACGCTTAGAATACCACTTTTTATAGAAACTCAAAAATTGTTTACTTTCCACTATCGCGCTCAGATCTACGATTGCGTAGACCTCTTAGTAACTAGATGTTCCAATGCTTAGAAATTTATCGCATTGCAAGTTAAGTTTTAATATGCCACTCGATCCGCGAATCAAATTCACTGTTTAGTTTATCGATGTCTTCGGATGAGCGTTATGCTACAACCGTACTTGTTCCTAGACGTTCGGGCGTGGGCGATGGACGAGTTTTACAAGTTTTTCGGCGACTTTTTCGAGCATTTGCATTTCGCGGTTCGTTGCGTCAGACACACCCGCAACCAATCAAGTCGACATTTGCAGCTGCAAAAAGATTTCTGACCAAATCTAACTAATAATTCTTAATTTACTGAATATTTTAAAATGATGTCGATATACAATATGAACAACCTAGAGTGTTTATTGCTAGATTTGATCTAGTTTATTTTCTCACTGTTTCGTTGAAAACATGCTGGACCTTCCACACGTGGAATTTTGGATCGTTATAATTTACGCGCGAGGCTAACCCTACTCCCCAATAATCTTCGTCAGTCAATAACAAACGTCCTATGGAACGTCACAGCAACGCTATTCACGAAATTGCAAAAGACGTGCTCATCCAGTATTGTGTGACGTTCAAGGAAAAAGCGAGAAACGAATGAATTCCAAAGGTACTGTAATCCGCACAATGAAAGAAAAATCTTGCATGGATTAAAAAAGAAAATGAAAGTGTCATTGTAAATGTCATCAGCCTTTTTCAAAGTTGTCACGTTACATTTCGTTTGTGGCTTACGTATATTTTGGCGGTATCGCCATTATCATAGCCACTCATCCCCTATGATAGATATGAAGGGTCGAACAATATGAGACTATAATGAGCGTCTAAAACGAAGTTTGGAACAAACAATCGATAAAAGGTGAGTAAAAGCGTATTTTAATTTTTGAGCTCTTATCTAAGATGTCAAATGCCTGCCGTTGTTTTTCCTTTAAATGAAATCTATAGCATTATTAATTAAAAATTCTGCTCACTGATAACTCTCATAAGTCTCATACCATCGTGAGAAATGAGAATCACGTTCTTCTAAGCACGCTATGACTTCTTAACTATGTGGAAGTTTCCTGCGGACACAGACTCGACAGAGATTTCTATTTCATGTTCTTCATGAAAAAATGTACATAATACATTTCAATGAAAAAAGGAAAGTAAAAGAACTATGAGAAGATCAGTTGTGTTGGTAAAATTTGCTATGAGAAATAACGGTGTGAGTCACGACCCATCTTTATTCCACAATTGCGTGGTTTGGTTCGTGGGAATATGCGTCGTCGTAGTGTTCAGAGGATTCTCACGTATCTTTTACGCTTTCGTATTAAACAAGTACGATATTATCTTCTTATTTTTTACACAATGCAAGAATTAATACCTTTATTCACTTTATAGAATGTGCTTCTGAATGGTGTTCCTTCCGTTCTTCATTGCCTACTTCTTTGCTTCTTGTGAAAGCCATTCCTTTCTCAAAATAGCCAAAGTAGTGCTAGAAGCTGTGATCCTGCTTAGGAAATGCTTTACAGATCGGTCTTGCATTTTTTAAACGATTTTACAACGCCCGCAAATAAAAGGTATGATCATTGAAGTAATGACTGAGAAACTGAGGTATTCCACCAAAGCAGTTTATTAGCTTTCTTTAAACGTTCAGTGATAAGCTTGCAATCGAGGCTCAATCAGTGATTGTTCGTTTTTTTTATGACTTTATTTACGATAAATATCTGTGAACCATAATGAAACCATAATAAACGATAAACAACCCTGCATTCTCTAACACGCCCAACACTCCTCTTTTCACATTTTTTTACCTTCGTTTGTACGGCTTCTGTTTACTATGTTTTCGTGAGGTCATTGTGCTAAATCCAATATTTATTAAACCGAATTTTGGTTGCGAGATGGCCGCGCATACGCTCTTGTAACCTGCTTGAAACGTCTAATGGCGCCATTTTTTACAAGCAGTCTTTCTACTATTATTTCAAGGCTTTTGAGTTCTACCATCCTATGTAACTGGGTCACTAGAACGTCGAGATTGACTATGACTTTTGAAAAACTCATTGTTTGTCACATAAATTTTTTTGCCTCGTTTGTCGAAAGAAAACGTGGCGCCAACTAATCAAGTACTTTGGTGATTCAATTACCGAAATCCTAGGCGCAAATTTTCCTAAGGATCCTCGTCAACCGATTAGTCTAGTTCTAGTTTTCATCACTCAGTTGCATTATATGAGAAGCTTAGAGATTGATGGTGTGTAGAAAAAAGACGATCTCGATCCCTTGCACCGATTGACCATGCGTTCGCTTTCTTGCAACAGATGCCAGTTGATCAGGCAAATGTTTCTCGGTAAAACTTCGACAGAACCCCATTCTTCATAATCCTCCCTTCTGTCCACTTTCCTTTTCGTTCACCATATTGTTTATGAGAGCGTAACAGCATGTATCAATTTCCGTTTATTAGAGTACGTGTTTGTTTATCCACATGGAGTAAAATGTAACAGTGCTTGCTGCCCTAGTTGTTTTCGGATCTAGATAGTCTAAAAAACATAATATTCTCTCATTTGATAGTTACAACAAATTTCCAGTTTTCTGTTTGCACAGTTTTTATACCAGCCACATCCAGGGTTTAAAATTATTCGCATCACAAAAGGCAAGCGATGATGTACAAGCTGTCAACAACGGCATAGCATAATGGAGCACTTCTTATCGTTTCTTTTTTCGTCATTTCTGCCTTCGCTGTGATCGTAGCAATGAAATTGCGATGAAGAATCGCGTTAAAGTGCTCTAAATGTGCCAATAACCTCCTGCACTTCAACGTTGGAGAGACACAGAGAAGATTGTATCCACCGGCTTTTTAGTCTTTACGATCGCCATTCCATAATAAAAGTGGCACAAAAGAGTCGTTGTGGAAGTTACTATCGTATGATGAACGTGAAAAGAATTTTAGTGTTTGAAAACGCATTCATCGGGGCAGCATCAATAAGAGAACTACAACATTTTCTGATCAAGACACTCGATTTATGGCCGAAGAAATTCTCTTCTTTTCACTGCATGAAATCTAAAGAATGGAAATTGCAAATGAGTATTTCCTCAAGGTTAAAGTACATGAAAATAATTTTATTTGAGTAGAAAAGCTGAGAGCTTCTTCTTAAGCCTTTCAAATCATTGATACGGGCGAATTCTGTCGTATCCGGTTCTTCTTCTATGCGTATTCTGTGTCAGCTTGTTGTCGATAAATCATTCGACCAGCTTTAGTATTCGATTTGAAAATGCGAAGATGACGCTAGTCGCTTCAAATCACCTCTACGAGTTCGGTGTTACAGAAGATCACGTCCACTAGTTCCGAATAAATTGTCGTGAGCTTATAAAATGGTTGATTGAAGTGTAATAAATAGAACTACACTCTAAATTCAAACGGCATATCTTATCGTAACATGAAGATGTAAGCTGATGCCACGAAACGTGATCTCGCTATTTTTTACAATTTCACTTCCAAGTATTTAAATTTTTCCGACGCAGAGATTTTTTGTAAGGGCTCTATTTTTCAAGGACCTCAATAGATCAGAGCACGAAATTGCCCTTAATTCATAGTGAGGAAACTGGATGGATGGTGGACAACACTAGGGCTACCTTTGGGACTATGAAAGTGATCTCGATCAGCTTCTGGATTCATATTACCGCATTGAGCTATTATATTGAATTTTGTTTTTCTTACTAAGCTCAAAGAATCTTAGTTGATTTATCGGCTTTATTAGAGGATTTGACATCTTTTTTTATGAAGCGGTGCAGTGATATGTTTAGGGGCTTGGCCGTTATATTCAATAATAAACCGAAGCTTTTTTGCACGAACGTCGAAAAATGTACAAATAGCGTTAAAGACTTCTAGAAAGCAGTATTACCTATGGCGCATATCTGTCAACGGTGCTTTTTACTTCAAGGTTCAGCTATTGTTGACATGGTCATACCCAACGCAGTTCTTTTCCGATAACATCGATCACGTAGGCAAAAGAACGAAGGAAAAATGTAGCAGAGTACATAATGAGAACCATCTAAGCGTTCATGTAGGCAAGATATTTCGTAGTCCGTTTTTCTATGACGTTTCCACAACCACAAGAAGAACGGAACATGCCGTTGATGACGTTGCCACACCGCCGAATAAGTTCACCATTGGCCAACGCTAACAATCGTTTCTCCCGACATCTCGACGCTTTGTCACAAAAATGCGACTATGGATTCTTATCAGTTAGGAAAAACGCAATCGTTCACCTCAAGAATCGACAGCGGTGTTTCGAGCGAGTATGAACTATTTGAGATTCGATAAATGTTAATAAATCATTTCGTACGTTCTGGAAAGCCTACTTCTGGTATTACTTCTACATTTGCAGATTTAACAATCCGATTTGTTTAACATCTCTTTCCTTGAAGTAAAGTTTTGATGATGTAACTCACGACAATCAAAGGCTATAGAGATTTCATGAATAGAAATTTCGTCGCCTCCGTGTCGTCAAATAATGACCACGCATAGGCTAAACTAATTTGCCTCGTTGAAGAGATCACATTTCCAAAGGTCTTTAATTTATTAAATTTTTGATATTTTTTTTTCAAATCTTGAACATCAGTAGTAGCTATCACAGTTGAATGGATATATACTGTTGACTACTCAATACACACCGTTAAGAAAAAATAGTCAATTTTCAGTGTCAACTGCGCAAAATCTTTGTGGGCATAGAAAATTTTCCCATCTATATGCAGTATTTCTGGTTGTATCAAATTTATTAATTTTCCCATTATTAGATGAAGTGCTCCGTTCATGGGATTCTAGCAACAACTGATTAAAAAATAATATGTTCACGTGGTTCTTGGTCTCCCGTAGACGATATGAGCCATATCTGGCAAAAAAAAAATATTCAGATCATAGCTTACTTTGTTGAAGATTGTATTAACTGTAGTCAAGATTTGAAAAAAACGAGAAAATTTATTAAGAGGAAAAACGCAGAATTCACAGAACTTTGCCAATAAGATGCATGTTTAATATTTCTCGGTACTGTTCTATTATGACGGCGCCATTTGAGGCCTTTGGTGAAAGCGTATTCTTTGCTGCTATCCGGCGAAGGTGCGATTATCTGATAGCTGAAATCAAGTGAATTTCAAGATATATTTTATCTCTCATATTGCTTGTTCCTAACTCCGTACCAGTCAAAATGAGATTTAGTTTCACCATTGAAGATACTTGAGAGGTGCTGTTCTATTATGGCGACGCCACTTGATGTTTTCGGTAAAAGCGTACTTTTTGCTTTAGCAGAACGTTTCTGTAGTTTATCGATAGCTCAAATCAAGTGGATTTTAGAAATTTATATTATTTCTCATGTTGCCTGTTTTTAATGCCGTACAAGTCAAGATAAAATTTTGTTTCACATTTGAAGATTTCTCGCCTGATAAAAGTTTTTTATAACAAATTTACAACCATTAGATAAAACGAATCTTTCTGATTAGGAAAATGCGTTAGCTCTTTGGTATTACGGCTGTACACACACCCTAGCCGACTACAAGTGCTCGCTGAGTGTGAAACCCAATATTCTTTCGGTTGTTACAAAGCTCGAAGAAGTCCTTTCCAAAAACCAAATATACCATTATCATTGGAAAGATTTTTTCTATCTAATGATTAGAAGGTCGTTACAACAAAACATTTATCCAGTGAGAAATCTTCGAATGAGAAACAAAAACTTATGCGGCGCCAAAAAAAGGCTATTTGAGAAATCAAACAAGCTATTGATATTCACTTGATTTGAGCTATCGATAATCTTCAGAAAAGTTCTGTAAAAGCAAAAAGTACGTTTTTATGAAGGTCTCAAGTGGAGCCGCCATAATAGAACAATACCTACTTCTTTTATTCTGTAATTCTAATCTTCTGAAGTCTAGAGAAATCTAAGCTTTTCGCTAAACTTTCGATTTCGAATAAGGTATCCTGCCAAAGCAATGTTGACTGTGAAATGCGATGTTGACCTTGGTGATTGTAAAACTCTACTAAATTTTCTTAACACATTGGGGACTAATCAATCACAGCAGGGCTGGCTGACGCTCTGAATTTAGTTTTGTTTTAGTAATCATTAATCAGTTCCAGCCGAATTTCTGAAATTGCTGTTCTGTTTTTAATTTATAAAATTAGGAAATGGTTGAAAGGGACTTAGTAGGCTTAAGTACTAATTTTAAAAAGCTATAATTGCTGTACATGCAATATCTATTGATTTCATCCAGTTGGCAATACACTGAAGGTTTCTAGCGTTTTTTGATTGTTTGAAAATTTGATGCAGAGACAACGTTGTAATATAAATGATATCGTGAAAATCGCATATGTTCCTAAAACTATCGAACAAAGTTCCAGCAAAATTGGAATAGGAACAATATCGCAGAAAGTTGATAAATCCTTGAAAGAAGTAAGCAAAGTTTTCTAGAACTGTGTGGTCCCGGTTCGCAGGCATTCTAAGTTTCAGAGATTTTTTATGATTATTGAGGAACAATTAGTATCGTGATCTGTTATTAATAAAAATAATGACATCAGCATTGACCGTGCTTCTACCTAAGTCAACTTTATGTTCTAGCCATTTCGCTTTCCATGGTTGACCCAATTTCTTCGGAAATATCGCATCAACTCGCATCAGTTGCGCTTTTTCTGCTATTCTGTCCTGTCAAAGAGTCTTCATAAACACCATTCGCTAACATACTGTTTGTCTAACAAGTCTCTCCTCTTCTCCTTCCCAAAAGAAGAAGAATCTTTTTCAATAACTAGAACGCTTGTGGTGTTTAGCATTCAACATATTTGTAGAGCAGACTTTACCCTAACATTCTAATTGCATTTAATTCTTATAGCTGCTGTCGTCAACTTAGCAATGTTTCGAATCTCATTCAACCTACCAAAAAACATCGCTTCTGTGACCTCTGAAAGTAAATCTGTTTATCTACAACTTCTAGTTCAAAATGCGAACTCTATCAAAGTACAACGAAACAAAGAACTATCTGTCCGCTCCAGAGAATCGCAGTGCTATCTCGCAATTTTATCATGACGAAAAATCCGCACTGTCATTATATTTCAACCACTTTGTAAACTCTGATTGTTCCATTCTAACTAGTAGAGTTCATTGTGAATGAAAATATGTTTAAACTATTCGAAAGGGTGAGCATTCTTGAACGTTTATGCATTGATATCAATGCGTATTGTTACGTATGTGTTAAAAGTGCGTCTGATACGCTATTGAGAATCTCTATTCCACTGTCGTCCGTCTGAAGTATCGAATCTTTTTGAACTCGTTTTTCTGAAATCGATGGTTTTAATTGATATTCATGATTGACTTCATTGCAGATTCGGGGTGCTGGCTATGTCGACAAAGCAGCAGCGTGTGGCCGAGAGATGTCGTTGCTGTCCGTACGGCTTCCACATCGACATCGACTTCGTCAGTTACGCAGAAGACGTGAGAAAAGGCGGTCAGAACCGTACTCCGACGACTACTCGTAAACACGGCGGCGATCGAGCACTATTGAGTCCTCTCGACAGCATCTTCAGGTGCGCTGAATTGTCTTGCACGCTAACTATTCATAGCACCTTCCATTCATATTAATTGAAAGACCGCCTCTCAGGTAACATCGACATTGATAATTAAGTTGTTTAATCATGACGTAAGAGCGCTCGTGGCGCAGTGCTTGGAGGTGCTGTGCGTCACACACACGGCTACTGTTTCGATAGGTGAACTGATATCAGGACTTGTTTAAGAGGATAGCAGCACTGACTTAATACATCGATAGGCCACCGCAAGTCATTTTGAAGGCCAGATATGCAGTTAATCATCTCAAGCAAAGTTGAAAATTGAAGACGAATGCATGGCGCATTCTTCAGGAGTCGATCAACTCTGAGAGATACCCTTTCGTAGTACAACTAATCATTTTTTTTTTGAACCATAACCACAACGATGCTGAGGCACGAATAAAACTCGGAGTCCCAGTTAATCTTTCATCATGCGATACTCCGTACCGAGGGTTAATGTGTTGCCCTACACACTGAAACAAAGTCTTTACGTTGCCTTTTCTCAGCTATGTATCCAACATTACCGGTGCTATCAGCAATCATTCGTCAACGCAAATGATCTGGAGAGCACAGCTCGGCATTGGACCTAGTTAAGCCGAGGTTGTAATCGAAGTCATAGTGTCAGCAAGGTGAAGGAAAGTCCTTCCTTGGTGGATAACACGCGAGTTTCTGGTAAAGGTAATCCCGCGTTCGAAGTTCAATTGAGGTTCGAATTTTGTTTATATCTTAGCATCATCGTGGTTGTATCTCATATCATACCTACCAAGAACAAGTATGGGCAGGAAATAGAAAAGAACACTAATAACTCTGAGCCGACACGAGGTAGCTAACAAGTATCCTTAGATTTCTATGGCTAACGTCACGGCTACTTCTTCTTTGACGGAGACGTTCCAGTTTTGTAAGGAGAAAAAATTCATTCACGGAAACTCTACGAAACTAAAGCGGATTTGACGAAGGCGAAGTTTCCGGCACGTTAGCCGCAGACATTTGAGAATACGTGTAGACAATCTCGCCTCAGCTTAACAAGCATAAAAGCATGAAGCGTTAGCCCCTCACCAATCATTGGGAGACTCGCCATGAATTCAAGTTCATCAAGCAATGTCAACAGTGACTGAACGCACATCTAGCTTATACAGAACTATTGATGGCTTACCCATGTGTCAAGTCAGTGTTATCCTTCCATTTGAGTACCTAGTAACTGCACCTATTTTCTCACCTCTGGAAGATTAAGGGTTTGATAATCCCCAAACGCGATATCGAACCAGGGACCACGTGAGTACTGCTCCACTTACTGCTACCGCTGCGCTTCACGCGCCTTTTCAAAAACAATAGTTTAGGTGAATTGGTTAGCTTAGATTCACTTCTTTATTGATATCAGTATCAAAAACCTCACCAACTTGAAAATTTCAAAAAAGAATGGATTACAATCAAGACAAAAGAGATTGAAGCGTTAGACACGAAGCTGGAGACTGAAGCATTCGGTCGGCTGACAAATGGGATATCTGTTGCCTTTTCTTAGAGCAGAAGTTAGTGTGTCTGTCCATTCTTCTTTCCATTTTCCTCCTAATTCCTTGTTCATCTTCTTGTTAAGCCATCATGGATTATCTCTATCTTTGTGAGAGCGCTTCTCTTGTTTTTTTTTCCACTTTGCTTTTTCAGTTCTATTATTTTCTCCTCTACTTAGGAAGAAACGATCAACTGCACAACTAACTTTTCTCAACTGTACTCCATCCTTTTGATATATGCGATTGTTCGGCACAGCTATATTTAAACTGACAGTAAGAATATAATCCCGCCTTATTTTAAGGAAACCGTCGCACTTATTGGAAAAGCACGAGGCTTCCTCTGCCACTATGCTGCTTGGGTTATCAATGTACATCCCACCTTCTGTATCGAGCCGACTTAGTCATCAGCATTCCAATAACTGTTCTAAAATATATCCATACTCACAGAGCAAAAGTACCCTCCTTTAGCCCTCTTCCATGTATCAGGCCTTCTTTACATAGTGAAGAGATTCAACGAAGTGATTGCGTTTAGTATGGAAATAAGGTCCAGCATAAAATTAGCATGTCTCAGTCTACATCACATCTTACTCACTGAGGTGGAAGCGACGTGAATCTGCATGTTCTTCCATCTGAGATTAAAGTTCTCTGATACTGCCGAGACGGAATTCACTCGTTCTAGAGCTGTTCATGTTCTGATTTTTTATAGCGCACCATGATTACCTATTCCACGTTTCATTATCGATGTTCCCACTCTAAATAATAGAGTCCTACATTTGAAACATTCTACTATAACTGCAATCATTAATAGTCCATTCTATAAGTATGCTGTCAAGGCCTTATTCCTTCTTTAACAAATAAGATTTTTTAGTGCAAGAATATGTGGTGAATAAAGAAAGGATAGAAGAGTACTCACTCTTTGACACTTATAAGCCCTTCAATATTTATTTCCAACTCTCTATCACTCTAGTTGATGTTGCTAAACGATGTCTTAATGAAATTTCACAGTAGTTTCTAATTCGAAGATCACTATTACAAGGTTTTATTTCTGATGTAATGATTTTTTTCTATTTTAGTGATTCACTGGAGAACATCTTGAGTGATTTCGATGATGCTCTCAGTTTAAATCACGGTATCAGAACGGTAATATTTTTAGTTATTCCAACAAATCAAGACGTCTTTAGGCAGTATATGACAGATTTAGTTCTTCGTTTAGAGCCGCACGCTTCCTCGTGATAAAGATCCCGTAAGTAATTCGCGACGTCTTCAGAACGGCTACAATTCCGATTACACCGGTTATTTTTCACCGACAGGTGATCTAATTGAACGTTCTTTGTAGGGTAATTTAGAGTGTTTTTGGATCAGATGGTCAACGGTAATCGTAGCATACTGTTTCCCTCCAGAGAGCACGACGTGTCCTTGCTCTCAGGCAAGACCATGAGTCTACGGAGGCCCCTAGTCACACTCAAAAAATCGTGATTAAATGGTTTGAAAGGAGTTGCTCACTCATCCATCTCCTCTTTTTAATTCCGATTTTTGACTGATTATGAGAAAAGTCGTTGTCACACTCGGCAGAGATTTTGATAAGAATTTTTTTCATTTATGAGATTTTTTTGGATGCAACTTGCAGTAAACTTACTCATTATTCAAATTCCCATGGCGTGCTAATTTGCTGGGTTAATTTGAAGCGCTAAGGCTGATTGGTAATTGATAATCATTGGTAATTAATTGATAATCACAATTTCATGTACAGTTCTCAAATGTAGTAATAATTACTTACGCGTGTATCATTCAATCCAAAAGGATAAGACTTTAAACCACGAGTGCATATATTTAGGCGTGACGGTACCAGAATATCCGAGCAGATTCAACTACTCGTTTGACCCCGCGACCGTTTCTGCTTGATTTCGGTATGTCTCTTGCACTAGACAAACACATTGCTGTACACTTTTGGAAGATACCTGCTGTCATGCCCATTGTCAGAGACGACAGCTGATTGCACTTTATTTGCTCAAACCAGATTTTTCTGAACATTCTTCACTTCATATAAACAATTCCAGAAGCTCATATGGCGCAGTTGTTAGAAGTGCTCTGCGTCGCATGCAAGGTCGGTGGTTCGAATCTCACGCTCGTGGCTCACTAAGTCATCTATCCCTTTGGGATCGCTAAATTTGTACCAGACTGGTCTAAAACCTCTCTAGAGAATAAGCAGCACTAACTCGATACAGCGGGAGGCCACTGCAGGTCATTATAAAGGTGATATATGCATGCAATCACCTCAAACGAAGTTAAAAATTGGAGACGAATGCATGTCGCATTCCCTCAGGCAATCAACGCCGAGAGCTTTTCCTTTATGCTTATAGATGATGCTAATAGCTCTGTTAAACATCAATTTGCTTAGGTGTTTTGTCTTCAATTATCATAAAAGTTAAAGCTTTTCTTCAACTCATTTCGTTGTCTTATATCTTTCATTCATAGCTCTCCGTTTATGTATTAACTCTCTCGCTACCTGGGAATCTTCTTCCATTGAAATAATGAGCGCTAGTCAAATATTGTTTTTTTCTGAAATTCAGAAGTAGTTGTGTTACATTGTTCTCAGTCTTTTGCTATTAACAATGAATGACCAATTAGAGAATTTGCTGTCACGCGAATTGAAGTCTGGGATTGATTGATAGGGCGTCAAATACTTTATTTTATTTCAATCTCTCTCTCCTCTCACACAATGAATAAAGCTTAAGGATAAAGCAGCTCTGGTCAATCCCTGAGCGATGCGCCAAACATTCCTCTTCAATTTTCAATTTAGTTTGAGGTGATTGAATTCATATTTGGCCTTTACAATGACTCGCGGTAGCGTCCCGCTGAACCGAGTCAATGCTGCTTATCTTACCATACAAGTCTGAGACCAGTCTGGTACAAATTTAGCGACCCCGTAAAGATGGATGGCTTAGTGAGCCGTGGGCGCGAGATCGAACCAATGACCTCGTGTGCGACGTGGCACATCTCTAACCACTGCGCCGCATGCGCTTTAGAAATTGAATACGAACTATTTAATAATATATAACAGATGCACACGGCATCGCATAACTAGTGTTGTATTGTGTTATAGTTTCGAGATGAGGCCGATGAGACATATGAAGAGGTCGTTATAGGCAGTTAAATGTTATGAATCGCCTCTGTTCATTGCAAATATGTTCTCACTGAATTCATGCCTTTTTTTGCGAACGATAATGTAAACTGCACTTGTGCTGATGTTTCAAGAGGAGTTATAAAACTTCCCATGTTCCTATCGTTTCCTAATTGCATTCAGTGTGATGTGCCCACCCCCTGGTCGCAATCGCATTTTTCACTTCAGTCTCTTCTTAGTCAACTTGAGTTGGACTGACTTCTGACTCGTCATATGATTTTATCACTGATTTCATTTTTTGCACATAATATACCCTTTAAACTTTACTTTAAACAGTTTATTGACCCGCCTTTACAAGATTTTTTTCACCGTGCGAGTCCTAGTACTTCTGCATTTGACTCGTTTTTTCATCCTCTTCCTGAACGTGGTAGAAACCTGGTTGAGCGAGTCTCGTTATAATCTCGAGGATAGCTTGGCTGTGGCGTTTCATAAGGCGTTGTTGTTGATTGCCGGAAAGGGTTGGGGTTGGAGTTCGGCTGCACGCACGCCGCAATGAGCATCATAACCACTCTGCCACGGGTTCCCTAGACACCAAAATGCTATGCAAAATTGTCAGATAATATTCTTATTTTACTGTATCAATTTTTGATGCTGTTTTTCTTCCAACCTTTTTGTTATGCTATGTTATTTATTGGCAATATCTTTCACAAATTATTCGACAGTAATAGCTGACTTTGCTCACTCGTTACTTCCTCAGGTACACCAACGAAACCACCACTTAAACCGACAATGAACGGCCATTTGGCGACCTCAAAGTCGACAAATTCAGGTTTGACCTTTCATTTGAGAAAAGCTGTCATTTCTATAAAATTACTTATCGTGCTGCACCAACCATTTGGTTCAAGTGTCACCAAGTTGTCGATAGTTCGCTTAACGTCTGCCTGACCTGGTTTTTTTTTTGTTTTACTTCAATTTTAATGCATTGTAGCGTGGAAAGATTGATGTCAAAAAGGGCGTCAGTAGTGCAACAAGATAAAGCACGCACTCTCAAATAAGGTGAGATGCGGGTTCGAGTCCCGCCCGACTCAGAACTTTTGCACATTACTCCGCATCACTGCGTGCTTTGAGCTTATGAGTAATTGATAGAGCTAGTTAATACGGTTAGTGAAATGCTACCTAGTTAGCAATCAAATCAGGAAAGGAACGTTAGCAGTTAGTAGCGTGTCCAACAGAGAGCTACTCTCAATGAGCTATCGCCAATGGGACATTTTCTTCTGTCATTCTCATGAACTCCAATCAAAAAAAAGCCTGCCATATCTTTTTTCCTATACTCAGGTCTGATCCGATGAAGGTTATAAGCTAAAATTTTGCCGTGTAAACCGGGTGCTTGTGTCAGTACTTATTCATTATCTATCTTCGTTTAAGCAAACTTTTAATTATGCGCACATTGGACCCAGTGATAACACCTTGAATTACTCAGCTACATCCTAGGCTTAGCTGAACACTCATAGAATTCAGCACAATTTGACCTCAAATCACTCTTCCTCTTTCTTTGACTTTCTAAGAGGTGACCAAGTACTTGCAGCAATTGATCAAAACGTGTTGCCAATTGGATGCATGCGCAAGTTGTAGTTACGATTAAGTTACGAACTATACAGAAAGTGCCTCATGCCAGCAAGTCGTAGTTAATTAAGTTAGGTTTACGTTAACTCTTCAAGTGAATATATAATGGAACTAAGTAGCTCATCTCGGCGGCAAACACCTCTATGTGCCAAAAATACAAGCTTTATTATTTGTGATAATCAGCGTGAAGAGCACCTTTTGGGTCATTTACGTCAAAACAGCGTGGTTGAAGTCGACTAACAACTAATTCATTACTTATTAACTCAGAATAATGCTGTGTTAGTCAATTTGTGTGATAGTCCCGTCCTCTTTAGAGCTGGCACGAGGGACTTTATGTACAGCTCGTAATCTCGAACTCAAATTAACTATTTGAAACAATAACAATGCAAGAACAGTGATGAGACGACGTTAAAAAATTTAGCAGTGCATTAAAGGTTGTCTTAAGAGGCCCGATTCGAGTACTTATTGTTCAAAGATTTAACAAGTAGTTTGACCTTGACTAAACTATTAGTAGGGGTAGGGAAGTTGTAGTATCAAAAATATAATTCAGTTTGTTGTGAGACTGATTTGTAATAGTGCTAGTTTAACTCTCATATTTGGACTATATCGTTTATCGTAATGATAGCACTACAATAATAGTAATACAGGAATATATACATATATATAAATATATACAAACACATATACATATTTATCTATATTTTCGAATATATATATATATATATATAATATGTAGACATATATACATATATATATATATGTACTTGAATATACACATATATAAATATATATAAACATATATATGTTTGTATATTTAGATATACACATATACATGTATGTATATACACATGTGCATATATATGCATTTATATATGTATATGTATATATATGTGTCTATATACATGTACGTACATATATATATATATATATATATATATATATATATACAGGGCGCGAGAAAAGTTCTGTCAATTAATTTTGCATTTTGTAAATTTTAGCACTGATATAATTTTTTATTAATTCTGATTATTTTATTGAACTAATTTGTTCAATTTCGGTCTAGAATCTGTTTTATTGGGTGAGAAAGAAATTTTTCGGACTTTTTCGTTTTTGTGCAATTTTACCTCGTTTTTTCAACATTATTCCGTTTTCCAACGAGTAAAAACTATTTTGAAATTTTCATAATAGGTTCTTTCAAGAGGCTGTAATAAATTGGAGAATATTTTGGTAAAAGTTGTACACGGCCATAACATTGTCGTTCACCATCTGAATAAGATGGACTACCGCAAACCGATGTCTTGATGAACACTTCACTGAGTGACTGACCATGACCGCGCTGCACGCTTGACCGTATTGGCTGCTCGCGGCAAAACCCGGCCAGCTCAACCAGAGTCGAAGTTCCCAAGCTCGAAAGATATGCTCTCGCTTTGTTTGAATCTGAAGAGCAGGCTGTGTTAGGAACAGCTTGACAACAAGCACACAATCAATGCCAACGTCTACGAGGAGCCTTCGGAAATTTGCTGCAGCAGTGCGAGAGAAGCGTCTGAAACGACTATGTTGCTCAGTTCTCCTGGATAACGCTCGGCCGCACATTGCAAAGTCGAATCGGCGCATTTTTGGAAAAACTAGGCTGGACCACGGTATCACATCCGTCATATAAACCTGATCTGGCTTCATCGTAGTATCATCTCTTCCGCGCCTTGAAGCACCATCTGGAGGAGAAAAAAATTTAAAGACTCAAATCAGCTCACAGGTGATCTCTCAGACTTCTTGGTCGCCAGCTTCATTCTTACTAAGAGCAAGACAAACAATTATCACTGATCATGATGGTGATAATATTAATGTGACTGCTTTCTTCAGTAAGTGACACTTGAATCAACAACAGTGTCAAATTGTAAAAGTTTGCATTACAATGCAATACATGAGGCGATGTACGAAAATTGAAAGTGAATCAAAGGTGCAGCCGACTTTTAAAATCAAATGCCTTAGAAAAAATTATTGAAATAAATAGGTAAGTATGTTTAGTAAAATGTATCAGCAGTTTTAAATGATTCTAACCGCGGAAAACAATCGTGGGTATATGGAAAATGTCGTCTATAAGAAATGTAAATGGTGCAGGTCTTGGGACAACAAGCGAATCAACGAGCATAGGCAAACTAGTTAGCAAGTAGTTACGCCGGAATATAAAAAGTAACTTATGCAATAAAGCGATTGTGCAATTTGTGGAAGAAGTTTCGTAGCGAATATAACTCAGGCAAGTAAAAGCTAGCATAAAACTTTTGTTTATGGAGAGTTCGGAGTTTAAATTCACCTACTTAGAATTGGAAGGAAAACGAAGTTGATAGAGACTGTAAGAGCACTATCCAAAAAATTTTATCTTAGTGCTTTTACAGTTTTGCCACCAGGAGCGATAAAAATTCTTGTAGATTGTATATCAGTAGCTGTCAGCATAACTGGGTCTAATGCCGACATGTGCTTATCAGTTCAAACACGTTAACAGTTGATTGCTAAGAGCTGCGATGAATTATGTCGAAGAAAGAGTGGTTGCAGAGCGATGGGCTCAATGGTGTAATGGTAGCACGTGCTTCGGTACGAATAAAACGAGGGTTCAACTCCCGCTGAAGGACATCTATTGTTGCTGCTTATACAGAAAGTATATGTGAAAGTCACTATATTTCCATGATTTTTATACGACCCATCTACGACAAATATTTCAATGAACGGTATCCAGTACTTGTAGCATGCGATAGCCTTCGTCGCAATCATCATCTGATTGAGGATTTTGTCTTCTTCTTGAACATCGTAGATTACTAGTCGAGCAGATCTTGCAACATCGAAGATAACCAAGCCGGAGCGTTCTTTGAGTGATCGTTGATTGAACGCCTGTGAGCGTTGAAGAGAAGTTAACCTCTTGCCGGACATCACTGATCATTTGGCCAATCCCCCACCCCCCTCCCCATGTTTCCACAATAGTTTCAGCAAATAAGTCGCGCTAAAGTTATGACCAGTATCCATGCGAATGGCATAACGTTACACATGTTTGAATGGCAAGGAAAAGCTCGCATAGTCGAAGCATCAGACAATTTGCTCGATCGATGGTCATGGAAGGTATCGAAGTAAAGCGAGCGTTTCGACCTTCTGCCTGGTAGTCTGAAATATAATAATTTATGTAATAACAGTAAACATTGTTTGGCGAAGTTCGAACTCTAAGGGCGATATTGGTGACAAAACGTTCTCTATGAGGTAGAACAAAAAAATTTCACGTTGAACCACTCGATATTTTCATATTTCATGCCTTTGCTTATAATTTGGGCAAGTCTGCATTTAACCTATTGTTTGATGTTGAATCAGAAAATCCGCTGAGATATGAAAAAACTCCCGCTAATTAGGAAAAGTGATGTATAATCAGCGTTCAAAAGTGACTAAGATCCTTTTCAGCATATACCGCCCTTGGCCGTACCATTACCGAAATCAAAGCACGTAACACGGAGTCTCCGTTTGAACGAGAACGACCTAACTCACGAGTGGGTTCTCGTGTAGGAACACCCATCGATCTTGGTGTTCCTACATACAATGGAACTGCGTCGTTGTCGAGACCACGAACGCCGCATCGGTCTGATGCAGAAAGAGAGCTGAAGACGGTAAATGGTTTTAGAGGCTTCATATATTTCTCAAACGTGACAGGAATTTGATTACGAGGCTACCCATGAGTGTATGAAGAGGAGTGCAAAACTCAGAAAAGTTCACAAAAAAACTTCACGATGAAGCGTTGTAACTTCTTTCTCACGAAATCTTGATCCTTTGGTATGTAAGCCACTAAAGTCGCATTTTCGTTTCATGGACAACTGAATTGGGCAACAACACAGGAGGTTTTTCTAATAAGTTGCAGAAGAAATTGAAGTGGAGTTCTGAAAAATGTGCACAACAGTAATTTATCAACAAAAAGTGTGTTTTTACAGTTTTCACGTAATAATAGCTCTTAGTTCAATCGAGACATGTCATAGTGCAATCAAATGAAGAGTTTCTAGATGTTTTGCCATTGTGTAGCAGAACACGAACAGCTCATTTTGAACTTTTTGGAAGTCATATAGGATGCAATGGTGTTGATTTATTTAGTCTTTCCCGGAGACAACTCTGGAACGTACCCTTCTTTACTCCGCCACCAATAATGGCAATTGGCGCCGGCCAGTCAATGAGAACAAGCCGTTACTCCCGTCAAATGGTTAGCAAATACAAAGCATACTTCTTCTAAAATTGCCTAGCTGAGCACTTTGTGTATTAAAGTTATGCGCTTTGAATTCAGATAGATTCTCTCAAAATGTAGTTATAGGTACTCGCTTTTCACATCTTGTTTTTGTCCAAACATTTGGATAGCTTTTTCACGCAATAGTGACAGATTTGATAAGAGGATAGGAAATTTGCATTTTCGCAAATCTTTGGGATATTTTTTCCCCAGTTTTCGATTCACTCGACAATAACGGAGTTTCTTTGGGGAAACAATCTCGAAAAGTCACTAACTGCATGCAAGTCCTTAGATCTTTCTATAAGTGAAGATATGCCATAAGCTGTTGTACCGATAACAGAGTTCACAAAGTAAGAAAGCAGAGAGAGACCTCACCTACTGGTGCCTCCATGAACTACAGCAGATTTGTATACACCACATGTAGATTTATAATATCGTTTCTTACATAAAACACCACGCGAGATAGTTTTTAATTGATTCAATTCTTCAACTAAGTGTGGAGTAATATTAAGTTCTACACAAGATAGGGATGAAAGCTTTATCACTTCTGGCTGAAATTCACCATAGTTCCATAAATTTTCACAGTTTATCTCTCAGTTGGCACACCGATTCAGAAAGTTTCATCAACTCATTCAGTTCTAACGTCTAATAGTTTTTAATCAAGAAGAATGCAGTATAATATGACATATAGACTTTTGGGTTCTTTCTGATTAGGAGGGAACAAATGAAAATCCGATCGCAATCGATAAAGAGGAATTTTTTGTAGAAATGCTGAAAATCATTCAAAAGCTGAGACTTGAGGCTACCGCCTTATGTTGCCGGTTTTTCGAAACACTCTTTCAAAACGTTGTAGATACCAGATCAAAAATTATATCTCATACTCGCCTTTTGCCTTCATTTTTATAACGCATATAATTCGTTGAAACCCGAAAAGCCAATCAATGTGTAGAGAAATTTTCGTAGTATGTTAGTGAATCGTTTTATCTAGAGTTCCTTTGGAGGCGGAGGAAAAATTCCCAATTGAATAACGAAATAAGGATCGTCCCACCTCGACCCACCCCTGCCACTTCCCCTGTCTTGGCTTTCGCCTTGTCGAATAGCATGTAAACAACGTTACCAAAAAGTTAAAGCTCCATTTTCCCTGCTAAAGCGTATTTCTAGAAAATAAGCACATCGCTAGAGTCAGAAAGCATTGCCCTGTCAGATGATTACTAATAGTCTAGAGAATGGCTCTGTCCGCAGAGGTTTAAATCACAAACCAAAGGCCAGAAGAGATCATAAGATCAAGAGATCTTTTTGAAGATCAAAAAGATCTTCTTGAAAATCAAAGATATTTTTGAGTTCTTTGAAGCTCGTACTATAGTATGAGCGCTAGCACCTTGAGGAAGGAGTTTTCTCCAACGAAATATAAGCGAATTAAGAAAAAAAAATACGTGGTATTATGAAACATGATTTTATTTTGAATGTTACAATGTTCCAAAGGGGTATTTTGAAAAACCCACGACGTGAGCCTGTAGCCACAAGTCTCAGCTTTTGAATGCTTACTAACGCTCCTATGAAAAGTTCTTATCCTGCGAAAGAATTCGATTTCTTCTTTTATTTCCTCCTAATCAGAAAGAACCGACTTGAATTATCGATATAGTCTGATTATGCCTTTCGACGACACTGGAAGGGAGAGCCGAAATACGTGTCTTGCACTGCATAAGTGCCCATAACAACCTCATGAAAAGCTCGTAAAACATTGTCAAATTATACTGTTCTTGAGCGTGAAGTCTCGAAATATTTGATTGCAGTATTTTACATATCGTTATAGTGTATGGGTTCTCGAAATTATTGTTATTTTTGTGAATAATGCTGTTCGAAATGGTCATCTGTATTAGTTTCACCATTTATTTGCGCATTTATCAGAAAAGTTGAGAGTGAGTTTTTAGATCCAACTATAAATAAAACCAGGCAACCATCTGAGAGATCAATGGGTTTGTCTGCCATTTTGTTTGCTTATTTTGATCCACATTGACGGATGTTTGAAGAAATTTATGAAAAAATAGATTCACCGACAAATAAGTATTGATAGTTGAAGTTCTGTGAGGCTTTCTCAATTCACTGTCAGAAAGAAACCTTTCACTTCTGTATCTTCACTCTTTCTATGCTTTACTTCAGAATTATATAAATTTCTCTTCTTTGAATTATTGCGGGCAAAGTAGTCTCTATCCAATTTCCAGTTATTAATAGGGTTAAGCATAAGCCATAATCAGTCATGCACTTATCTAAAAAGACAAGTAGACTCAGGCCATGGCGCTCTATGTCTTTGTCTCGTAGGGAGTCATACCGTTCGCACCTCATAATAATATCTGGTCCAATGACACAAGTGATATGAAAGCGTTCTCACGCTTACGCCGAGAGTATTCACACCCTCCGAAGCTATAAGATGTCCACATGCCTTTCAATACGAGGGTAACGATGGAAAAGTCAACCGAAAGTGAAAACTGTGCTGTTCACAGCATTTGGAGGCCTGTGACGCAGTTAGTATAGCTGGCGAAATATGCTCAAATGTAAACAAATAGTATAATTATAGAAATTTGTAGAAATAATAGTACGTTAGATAATCTATGATACACAAGGAACACTTGCGGAAATTGATAAAATTATCAACTTTTGTTCTTCAGGACACATCGGCGATTTCGCCAGTCTTCGACGTGGAAGGCCATATGCCGTATCGGACCCTGAAATGCCAAATAGAATTCGCTACTACTCAACATCACCAAAAATGACCAAGGTTTGTGATAACAAGAATGGAGCCACTTCACGTGCGCTTAGCACCGTTTTAACAACAAAATGGGATTCTTTTTAACATTGCGTATTCCTCCCTGGAAAAATCACCATTTCGTGGCAACATGCGTTTTCTAGATGAATAAATAATATTAATCGTTGTTATCGGTGAATTTACTATTAGTGACCTGGTCAAGAGCTTGGAACGAAAATGACCTAGACTTTTCAAAGATAATGACGTGCGCTAAGCTGATATTTATATAGAGATTTCGATATCTTTGTGATTGCTTCCAATTTGCTGTGTTTGATAAGTCCCAGCTTGATTTGCTTACATTGTAGTAATTTAATACTCCTGCCTTTACAAGGCTAGAGTGATATTTTTTAGTTTGAAATATTTATAGATGTCGCACCAGCTCTAACTTACGATTTGAGTTATGAAATCATTATTCAGAAGCTGCAAGCAGTCCCGCCTCTGCCATCAGTATCTCAATTCACTTACACACATCATAATGGAAATACGATTCTAGCAAAGACACAGGGCACATCGATGTCGCCAAATCTAGACGACGAAAAAGTATATTTGTATTCAGTGCTTGTGAAAAAACTGCTGACGCTTCTTATGCGAAATATCAAATTATTTAACAATCTGAAAATGAGCTGACTAGGCCTGAAGTCACAAAAGGTACAACTTTTGTATGAATTTTGATGAGTGATGAACGGCTCTTTCTGAAGTTATTCGGCGTCTTCACTATGCAAGAGACTTTCAAAATCGCAATACATTAGAAATGTAACTTGACACGTGAAAAATTTCATTTTGAACTTTTTCTATATGTTTTTAGCATCGATTGTCTAAAGAAATGATATCTGTTGGTGTATGTACCGGTCCACTGCCACCGGTGAAGCCATGCAATGAATGCTCTCCTCTGCGAAAAGAAGTTCAAGAACTTCTCAAAAGGTATACAATTCTGTTAAACAGCAATGACTCACACTGAAGGCATAAAGTTTTGCTATCCATTCAGTGTTGAATGTGAACGTGCCTATATGATATCTATTTTTGATTAGACCAAAAGATGACTTCGTGAACATTTCCGGGTGTTGCAAGCTTTGTTGGATGGTCTAGAATTATTATTTTTTATTGTTCCGAGATTACTGGACTTGATGCAAGAATACAAGAACAGGAATATGATGATGTTGAAGCTTGTGTCCGTGATTCTAAAACAGTAAAACAATTTATGTGCGTTCCAGAGAGCAATATGTGCGTCACCTTGATCACATGAAAAGCTGTTTTTCTACTCAAAACCCGTAGATGTAACCCCCTATATCATGTTCCATGAACACAATTCAATTATAGGTGATTGGAATTAAGAAAATTCTCCCATTCTGAAAACTCGTCATACCAACTTTGTTCAAAGGTTTAACTGCTTCTCATGAGAATAACCCTAATAGGTTTCCATGATCGTTCTCATGGGTGCCAAGTGATGTTCTTCTATTCAGAATAGCCAAAGCCGAAGAACAGCCATCTGTCCTGTCCATAGGTACCCTCACAGACAAGCTCGAAACCGTAGAAATTGCGGTTGGTGAGACTACGCAATGCTATAGTATCGGTACATCGATGCAGATATCCATGACAGTAGACTGTGGTGTTGACGCTCCTCAACAAGCTGAATACCAGTGCAAGGTTTGTGATAGTTGTCCGAATATGTGAGAAAACATGCAACTCCAGATTTCTAATATTCTCACTGCTTTTTTCGCAGTGTTTTGATTTTTCGTATATACATAAGCGAATTGAGTGATAAACAAAAGCACGACCTCAGACAGAAGTTGAACCCGCGTTTCATCCATAGCGAGGCGCGTGCTACTACTGCACCACAATGGCACAAATGCGCCACCACTCATTCTTCAACATTTCTGTGTTAGCTGTCAGCCACAGCATCCGCGACCAAACTTGTTGAGGGTTGGTAGCTGACAGCTAACATGAAGATGTTGAAGAATGAATAGTGGCGCAAATGTATCCCACTGGTGTAGTGGTAGCACGTGTCCCCGGTATGGATGAGAAGCGAGTTCGATTCCCGCCTGAGGTCGTATTTTTTGCTCACTACTCAATTCGCTTACTATATGTGAAACATGTAACTCCTTTATGATTAATTTAAGGAATGCCAGACATCGGCCGTTTTTGATTTGTTTGAAGTGGGTGTCACTGCACAACCAGACGTAGTTGACGTTGGTTTACAAACAGATGAACGTCCACAATCCGTAGCTCATTTTGGAGTCAATACGGAAGATGGTGTGTGCTAGTCACGCAATAATGCTCAAATATCTTATGCTCAGGTTACCTTCTGTTGAGTGTAAATTTTAGTTACGAAGGAGCAACCCATCGAGAAGGTCGACCGTTCAGTTACAACCGATGAATCTTCTGTAAAACCTAAAGCTATTAATCAGGAAACCATGACGCCTTGTAAATTCTACCGAAATATCCATTGTCAAACAGAATTAAGGCACGAACTCGAAGCTCAAGAAGTCTGTTGTCTGCTGTTCTATAGCGTGTTTGATTTCAATTTTCCTTCATATTCCATTGATCACGCTCTTCTTAGGTGGCTGTACCAACAAAACAAGGCGCTGAAGTGATGTTAAAGGACGTCGAGTGTCAGACGGAGACGGAGACGAGTGATTCATTGAATATCAAGTTTTTATGGTTTACTTTTGATTGAATGTATGACAATTTTTAGATTACCATGAGGAATCTGTCACTTTTGATGGCATTGTTGATGACGATGCGACCACGTGTCTACGATGCAAACAGAGAGAGGAAACGTTTACTAGGAATGTTGGCGTGGGAGTATGTTCTATTGTGGATAAGGTACGATTTGACACTGAGATAAAGTATACATCCGATACGAGCTCAATTGGTGGTCGTTGAAGTTTTCTCGAAAGGCAGCAAGGCTTTGTCAGAATTTGTTGCCAGTAAAGCTTTCATGGATATTTCCTTCAATGCCCTGACTATGCATTGACAACTAGTGTTAGTTTCGAATTGTAGAAGAGAAACGTAGCCGCTTTTACTCATTATATTGTTCTACTCCCAGATCTTCTTCGTGATATCAGTTCAAAGACGTGATTTCAGGTATGTATCGTATGCGACAAAGCGACATCTGAAGATGTGCATGAGAATGACGCACCAGGTTTCAAGGTATGGTAGAATTTTTCAGGCCACACCAGCGCACACGAACGATTCAATGACAGCACATGTCTTGACTGAAGTTGCGCCTCGACCAATAAGTTTTATTAGTAATCCTTTACGTTATGACCGCTCCACTTCAATCTAAAAGTCATGGATGTGCACGATATCACTAGTTTCCATTGGGTAATTCACTATTAACAAGTCTTCAGTCCATGGAAGTCATTTCTTCATTACTCATCTCTCCATATATGAAAGCTGATTGTGAATCATAGAAATCACTGCAGTCGACTGTTAATCACTGCAATGTTCGGTGATCATGTCACTGGACGTGCAGTGATATGTTATCCGTAAGTGAATTTTCACTTCATACGCGATATAACCTCTTCGTCGACGACTCTTTTATGTAAGGGATTCTTCTCGCAAAGGGACTAGCTCAGACGAAAAGCACGGTGCAATTGACGAGGCTGCAAGGTTGAAACATATGTATTGGCACCGTATAAGTGCCATAACAGATCTATAAAAACTCAAAATATGCCGTCAGTCTGGACAGAATTTCATTGCATAACGATCATTTGAAGCAGTATTGCCTACAGCTTACCTAACAAATTTGCTACTTATCACTTAATCTGTCACTCTTCCACCTGAGTAGTTTTACTTTGTCAGGTCGAAAAAGACGAGACAAGAACTTACGAGTTCAACAAAGCACGAGCTGCAGCTGTAAAGAAACTTCTGACTTCGGAGCAGAAACAGCCATTTGTACGCGGCACGGCTGTGTCCAAAAGTGCACGCTTTGAGAGGAACAAAGGTGACGACTTGGAATACATCACCGAAAAGAATAAGGTGCGTTTGGATCTTCAGAGTATGTTATAATTTCACCGCGATCTAAAATTTTTACAAAATATAGAGAATTGGGCATTTCGATTCTATCACTCTCTTAAGAATATCTAATGAAATTTCCTCCATTGATTAATACATTCAAGACAGCTTGGTCCTTATAGAAGCCATGGGTAGGGTTGTGCTGTGGTTGATATTGCGTTTATAGACGTCGTTTTCTTTCCGTTGATCTATCATGATGCGCAAAACCCTTCTACTATTTGTTTTGTGTATATCTTCACAGACAACTCTGACACAATATTGCTGGATCCAGAGGGATCAAAAGTTTGTTTAGCCTAAGTCCGATGACCAAATTTCTGTAGCGCATACCTCCAACCAGTGTACTACATCAACCTAGCTTTTCTTGAGTTCAACGAATTTGAAATCCTTGAAGTTAGTTTTTGGCAATGTAATACTATGCTATGGAACTATATACGGACAGTATAATGAAAGTTTATTGAAAGTTGTAACATTAATGCCGAAAACTTTCCATTACATTCGCTTCTAGTTTGTAATTATGATTGAAACACTTGCAAAAAATTGAATTCTGCGTAATTTATAACGGATAATTGCGTGTGTTTAGTCTGCGACTTCATTCAGTCCAGCCACTACACCGTCCGGAGAGACAATGGATGCGCTCAAGAGTAAAGTTGTCCTCAAAAAGGTTAGTGATGAGTATAAGAAACTGAACGATAATGTATTACATGAGAGAAAGGGTGATAGCGAAGTGGTTACTGATGCAGTATATTAGAAAACAAAGTGCTGGTTCGTCCACTCCCCAACGTTATAATGCAGTTATGTGGTAACGTCTCACTTCTGCTATTTGCAAGATTGTAATGAGCAAGCAGCACCCAAAAAAGCAGGTTTTTATTCGGAAATCTTTGAGACGATGAATGCGAGGAAATGAATCGAATACAAGAGTGCTAGAACCAGCGCAGTAAAAGTGATGAGGGATAATATAATTTATAAAATAAATTAATAACTTTGCAATCAGGATTTACACAGGTTTAACTTTCTCGAATCTATTTTTTGTCTTGTCTAATTTTTCAGTTACGACTAAGATGACAATCCTTCCCACGTTATTGGGCGCAATTTTAAAAGTTAACAAACATTTGGACAAATCGCATTCGGTGCACTCTGCAGACTTATGAAATACCTTCCATAGAAGTGGTTGAAAAATGAAATACCTTTCGAGATCCTGATTTCTAATTATCGAGCTCTCTATGCTCCATCAAGAGTTTCGGAATGCACAACAGTACATACTCCTTAGAAGATTTGTTGAGCGCTCAGAGCATGTATGTCGAGTGGTAGATGCAAATTTTTCTAGTGCCATTCTACTTGAGATTAACAAGCGGAAACTATTGAAGGAATCCTGTTTTTGGAAAACGCACTTGAACTATCCCCTTATCACTGAAGGCGTCGTGGCCGAGTAATTGTGATGCTCGTCGTGGTGCGCGGGAAGTCAACTTCCACCCCCCAATCCCCTCCGGCAGTCAACAACAACGCCCTGTGGAATGGCACAGCTAGGCTGTCCTCGAGATTACAAGGAGATCCGCTCCAACAATATTCTACAACGTTCAAGAAGAGAACGAAAAAACCAAAACACTATGAAGGCAGATCAATAAAATACAGTAAGAGTAAGTTGCTGTTTCTTGTGGCTGGCTTTGTGGATTGCTTACAATATTCTTTGTATGACAATTTGCTGATGGTTTGACTCGGACTTGCGTTCGACTTATCCACTATAGCTCTGATTTGAGAGCAGAGCACCTCGTTCCATCACAAAATTTTTCATTCTCTAGTCACATGGCTACAATTCTCTGCTCACAGGTTTTCCTTCAATCATAGTCTGAACTCTACTGTGCAAGGTGATCTTTGTAGCTCATGGCAAAGCACAGTTCCTTTAGAGATACCAGAAATACGATGTAAAAAGTCTTCTTGAAACGATAGTAGCGTTCACATCATGAGAAAATAGCGAGCTTTATTTGTCAGGATGTCGTCCAATACTGTGTCAGTCTTATCACCAGGCAACATGTATATTTTATCCTTCTTTCGTTCTGCTATTTCATGCTTCTTGATCCAATATTTTTTCAAGCAATGCTCCCTACTACATCGTTGAAATTTGTGGCATGATAAAATTGTGCTAAGACGTCACCTTGAGGATCACTTTTCTTATCTGCTCACATATCGTTTCTAATTTTCTCTGATCAGCTGCACAGCGTTCTGAGTACTAGTTGATGATACTAATCCCTTTCTAATACGTATATTATAGAGGTGTATGAAAGTAGCACATAATGAGAAATTTTAGATCAAATTCAAGCAGACGTTTGCATTCACGCCAAATCCTGCGTTGTCACAATCTTGTGACATTATTTTTTCTTCAAAGGTAATAGGACCGCCATCGCCTAAATTGGAAATGGCAATTTTTTTGCCAATGCTTTTCTTTGAAGCAATCCCATTAAATTTAATGTGATGTGCGATCTCCAGGGGCGGGTGGAGTTTGTGTCCGGTGTCGTATTGTATATGTTCAGCAAGAGGACATCACCATGGGGTGCTCGTTTGTCTGTTACCGAAAACTTCTATTGCCACACAATCTTTTATCTCCTCCAACCGGTTATTCCACCGTCCTACGTCATATCAGGGAGTGTCCACTTTCCTAGAATTTGTGCTAGGAATTTTCAAACCTGTCTAATGAAGGTGCATTGTTATCTTACCAATTTTATCCTCGTGGCCCGATACAGTGGATGTTGTAATGGTATCATCACTTCTCGGATTCTATATGTTTTTTTTTGCATCAAAGTCTTCGCATTGACTGTATTTTCAACTAATGGTTGAACATATTTGGTCTTCTTTTTAACGTTTGATAAACGCCATCACTACCCTTCGATCATTCTTATTCGTGTGGGACACTTTCCGCATTGAATCACATTTCCTGGACGAAGACTATTCGTATTAAGGCAGTCATATGTTGATAGTACAAAAAAATAGATTTCTAGGTGCTGAAACTAGAACGAGAACTTTTAGGAAAGCCCTATGCCTTCGTCAAGTCTACCAGATCCTATACCAGCGCGAATACCGCGACCAAAAATCAGTAAATTTGCGTTACCAATCGAAAATGCAGAGACACCAGATGAAGCAGAAGAGGTTGCGGATCGACTGACACCTTTGCGAAGTGAGCTCAGAAGTCTTGAAAGGTACGCCGTAATGATGACTGCAGTTTATCCCTTTCAACTCACAAATTATATCCGATTTATGATGGTCATTTCGAAGCTCATGATTGCTTTATCAAATAGATTTGCAGAATTTATAGCCCAGCGAATGTGATCAAATAAGAGACGGAACTCTGGCATTCACTTGAACATTAGAGACCTTTCCTAGTTGGTTGACATTTTCAACCAGAAAATTTCAAAGAATAAGTTCTCAGAAAGAGTTTGAAATTAGGAGCACCATCCATAGTTAGTGTTTCGACATGGAAAAGTTCAGACTTTTATCAAAAAAGATTCTCAATTGTAAACTCAAATGACACAGGCACATTTATAGTCGGTGTTCATGTGATTATAGTTTTTGTCGACAGCTTATAAAATAGAAGTTTTTATATTGCAGATGGCCACGATCAAGTACGCAAACACCACCGTATTCATCTTACAGAACTGAAAGGTTGGGTGTAAGTTGTATTCTACGTTGTTCCGCTATAATTTGGCACATTCCTGTATTTCAGTGAGTCTGATGAAGATTCAGACGATTCCGAGGGTTGCTATGATACGCATGAAGACGGACTCGACCATGATGGTGAGCCAAATTGCAATTTCTTGTATTTGAAAACGGGTTTTTCCACTTTCGTATTTGATCTGGATTAGTTGCTTTGAATTTTTTTCTTAGAGGGTGGCGTTTGCTTACGATGCCACAGCGTGGCAGAAATAGTTCTTTTCCTAGGATACGCTTGAACTTACTATAGTGATTGATTAAAAGGGATGCAGTTGGTGTTCGTTTCAATTATGTGTCGTACTTCCTTTAGACTCACCGTACGAGATTTCGGCACCGATGCGAGAAGCCATGGAGAGTCTCAATTCGCATCTTATCCAGCCGGGATCGATCACACCTGAAACAGCTGTAAGCAATTACAGATAAACCAGCTGAAACCTAAAATTATCATGCATAAGCGTTCTGGTGAAACACTCAAAAGCGGCTATCTGAACGATTACAACTTTTGATTGCTCAAACTAAATTTCTTTGAATATGATACTTCCTTTAACGATCAGAGATGCAGGCAGTAAAAACACAGTGCCAGTTCTACTCCACTCTATGATTTTCGTGTTTACGACTTCCTCGCAAACGTTTTTTACTAGCCAGTCGACCCATTTGTCAAACTATAAAAACTAGAAAGGCTTTTTACTCTGTTTATGTCCTTCTGCTTTTTTGAAGTGTTTCACCTGCGAAACACCTTTTTTTCACTAATCGATCCTTTGTTCATTTCCTCTCCTTATAATGGTTATCGATACCTATACATATCAAACTAAGAGTGCTTGTTGAAATGGCTGTTTAGATGAAATAATCCAGAGATTTTTACGAGCAATGGAAAAATCAAAGTGAGTTGAGTGATCTACTGTTTCCAGGATTGGGCTTTCAAATACGTACAGCATGAATGGCTCAAATGTGCAGCTCGGAAAAACAGCCAGTTTGAGGCCGTTGACATACTCATTGAGCAGCTCAAGGAGCTCTCAGATGCTCTGCTCAAGGTCGTCGTAAACATTACCGATCAGAACGTGAGCTCTGTTTCTTTTGGAGCTAACACTTTCATACATTTTCGAAGTGGCATAAGCCTTTTTGCCCGTATTAGTCCGTTTACTGCACACACAACAGGTTTCCAGCTCTTCTTTTCTCAACAAGAAAGTCAATTAGGCTTGTAAGTTTGGGGAAATAATCTTGAAATTGGTAGTCTTTAGGGCAACACTGCTTTGCACTATGCTGTATCCCACGGAAACTTTCTCGTCGTGTCGTCGTTATTGGACTCGGGTGAATGTCAACTAAATCTTGCGAATCGAGCCGGTTATTCTGCAGTGATGTTGGCCGCTCTCTGCTCCCTAGAAAACGACGTGGAAAAGGTCGTTGTTCAAAGGTAAACGGCTTTAGGCTACTATTATCAAAGAAACTACTCCGGCTCCGCTTTTGATTTAAATCAAGAAGCAATATCGATTCCATACTTCTGATCCTAGTTTTTTTTTTTCAAGAAAAGTGTGATATCGATAGTCAATAATGAAGCTCTGCTTCTTGCCGATCGTCTTTGTGAATCTATAGAAATTATTCAAATAAGAACTATCTTCGAGTTTCTGCTTACTTTTCAACTTCAACATTGAAGGATCTGGTCCAAGTGGCTGTGTATTTTACTTGAGCAATTGTGTTACTCTGTTATTGCTGCTGCTCATTGGGAAACCCTTTTTAATTTTTCCAAAGCACTACGAAATAGATGCGCTTTTCATTGGCAAAAATGTTAATTCTTATATCAAAGAAGTAAGACTGGATGAAGAGATGTGTGCTCATTACTTTACAGGAACATATTGAGTTTTGCGTTGAGTGAAACTTGTTCTCTAACAGTTTTACGTAACTCCTATTATTATGAATAGGGCGATGCGTAATCTATATTGCACTCGTGTAAATATTGTATAGGGCTTGGCTTTGTGGTTCTTGTAAAAAGAGTAGTTACTACATTGCATGATAACCAAACGCTTCTTTCACTGATACTATCACGCTAATATCATTTGCCTTGGAAAAATACGCGGTTGTTCTTAGAATTTAATGCTGAAGAACAACTGAGGTCAAATGTGAGCTCATGTTCACTCACATTATGCTGTAATAATGGCCACTTTCAACTTCAAAACAAAATGTTTCAGTTAAGAAGAAACTTCACTGACTGAAACAGGCTTATGAATATATGCATTTGAAAATAAACTGTTAATAATAGATTTTAAATATCTATTATCTCGAATGAGATAAGCCTGCGGCTTTTAGGTTATTCGAGTTGGGTGACGTGAATGCACGTGCTGCACAGCACGGGCAGACTGCATTAATGTTATCAGTGTCTCATGGTAAGAAGAGTACCACCGAACTGTTATTGGCCTGTGGAGCAGATGTCAATCTACAGGTATTCGCTCTATCACCAAGCTGTAGATAAACTATAATGATCAGAACTCATCAGTTACATTTAGGACGAGGAAGGCTCTACAGCCCTCATGTGTGCTGCCGAGCATGGTCACAAGGAAATCGTCAAGCTTTTACTTTCACAACCGAAGATCGATGCAGCACTGACGGACTGCGTACGTTTGTTGTAAAAACATTGATTTATTAATTTATTGTTCTTGCGCCATAGTCTTTTCTCTTTCATGCACTACTCTTTCATATATGCTCGTTTTTGGTTTTCTTTGTACGAATTAGTGTCTGCTCAGAAATATTTTTGTTCTACTTTTGCTTTATGATTACTAATACTCCTTGGAAACTTTTTCTTAGCGAATGAGGTCGGTTTTTTATTTGTCCTCTTATAAACAAAAAGAACCCAACCTTTAATCAGCGATGAATACCGAGAATCAGTGCCGTTCCGAAAGAATAATACTTATAAGGTGGCAAATCTCTCTGCTATCGACGTGGACTGGCTTTTGCTTACGTCAACGATTTGAGACTACTATAGTTACTTCGAAGCTTAAATGACCTCAACATCGGCGATGATCTACCATCCGACGAGCGGATTTTTTGACAAGAGCCTAGGTGGCTCTGCTGTGAACTTCATCGTTGTAATGCCGTTTTCCATTTCACGTCTGCAAATTGAATTGGGTTCTCCAGATGCTCATCCTAAGTAATCGATAACTACGCAGACACACGTAATTTCGTCGTAGGAATTCACACGAAGACAGTAAAACATTAAGTTAATGATGATCTTTTTTTGTTAATGCGAGGTTTTATCATAAATTAATAGTGCCTATGTTTCTATAATACAACTCTTCATTCCACATGACTTTGACACAGACTGTTGCAATCTCAATCCTTTCCACATTTTTATCAGATAGAAAATCTATGTCAATAGTTGCTTTATATATCTTTTCAACGGATGAGAAAGAACTCTTATCGTTTAGATTGACAAAAAAGATAAATTTACCCTATTTTTTTTGTTTGCGACTGATCGAGAACACACCGCAAGAATTAATGCAGCTACAGGAATTTTACAAGACATCAAGACCTTTTGACCGACAGCAGACAACAGACTGGAATAGCTGGTAGTTACCGCCATGAAACGCCTCTGCACAATTATTTCAGGGTGATTAGAGTAATGAAAGAAAAAGCACAAAAAACAAGCCCACCACCTATGTGAATAACGGCTGTGCGATTGCAAACGGATAAAAGAAGTGTGGAGAGCTGTGCAAAAACGTTTGCGTCAGCAGGAATGCGAACCCAGCTCTCACTCTTTCAGTGAGCGTGTGCTCGATAGCGGCTGCCCGCCAGACCGTCGACGGTCGGTTGTTGACAGATAACGCGTTGTAGCGTAAAAAAAGAGTGCTGTTCAAAACGAGCAATGGGTGGTGCTACGGTTCAGCATTTCCGGAAAACACGCTCCCGGAAAGAGTGAGATCTGGGTTCGAATTCCGACTGACGCAAACGTTTTTGCACAGCACTTCACATTATTGGGTATATTATAACATCATACCACCGTAAGCGGCGGTCAAATAAATGAAATTCAGAACAAATGTAGTGTCCTTTGGTTGTTTTTTTACGCCACACTGTAGCCAGTATAACTGATCCTTTTTTCTCTTCGAAGTATCATTTCAGTTTCATGTATGAATACGGTAGTTGCAGAATTTATATGGCATCATGTAGGCTAAATCACAATTCAGACTTTACAGGACAGTTCCACGGCCCTATCCATTGCTGTCGAAAATGGACATAGGGACATTGGCGTGTTGATCTACGCACACTTGAATTACAATCGAGCGGACTCCATTGAAGAAACAAAAACCAGTAATTAATTGCTCACTGTATGATTGGATGGTAGTTATCGATTCATTAGTTTTGATTGATCACTACCACTTGTGGTATCTCTCCAACTATCCGCATCACTACCTCAGTTGAATTATGAGGCCTGTATATGTGCAGGTTTAGGGAAAATCACCCAACATTCATGAGATTTTGCTCATTCATCTGTATAGAGAGGAAAGCATTGCAAGTGAATGGCGCGTTTTCAGGAACTTTAGAGCAGAATCAAACGTTTCGGTAATGTTTCTCGGTTAGGAAATCTGTTCAATCCTTGATTGGTCACGTTTTTGAGACACATTTATAATGATTTATCTAACATTTTTCAGCTGATAAGCTCGAAATTACGTATTCATGCGATGATTTCTCTATGATGATTATCAAAGAATTTCCAAGACTAACATGAATTTTGGGAACATGTCCTGCAGCCTTGGCCTGCAGCTAGAAACGGTAGCGTAGAATGACTTTCTAATTTTCTATTTTCCAAAGATTTTCTGATAATTAATGCCATGAGCTTCACATTCCCTTTTCCACGAGCGAAATAACGACTTTGTGACGTGTGTACTCTACATTCATCGTGCGGATTCTAAAATCCGAATTTTGAATTTTAATTGAACTTCAAATTAAGTACACTGTGAAGAGGCATCAATGAAGTGCCAAAAAAGTGTTGCAAATTTTGTAAACGTAAGAGAAACGCCTCTATCCTGAACATGAAATTTATTTCCCTAAAGCTTCACTCTTTTGTAAAAATTTTTGTTATATTCTCTCTTATCTCTTAAAAACTGGGACTGCGTTTAGAACCTATTTTGTAATCTTTTTGATAAGAAATCATGTTAGATCGTACTTGTTTACATTTTGTTCAAACTTTTCGTTCAAGTTGTATAATTACTGCCAATTTCAATTATTTTTCATGAATTTCTTTGCTCAGGATTAGATTTTCTACCCATCATTATGTCATCAGTAATGACCACTGAGGCATTCATGTTCGTTATAGAAATGATGTTAAGTTGGGTATTGCTCAAATCCCGTGAATGTCGATGTTATGATAGTTGTAAAAACCAGTGGAAGAGTGCACGCTCTATAATTGTCTTTTGATTGCTGCATTGTGGGCTGAGGGCTCCACTCGGCTTTTTAATGTGACGTCGAGTAACGTGATTCTCCTCATCAATACTTATTGTTGGCGGAACATATTTATTTTGTGCCTAAATCTACATGATATGTGATATTTATAATATGACACAAAACTGTATACGAGTAGTTAACTGAAGTCATTTAAATGAGTTATTTTTTTACTACGATAAAAGATCAATTTCTCAGTATGTGTTGACTGAGCAGTAAAGAATGTTTACTTAGTGGAAGCTGCCACATGGGTCATCAGATATTCCACACTCCTGATGATGATATACGACTTGCGTAGAACAGAAGAGTTCAGAATCGGATTGCGCTAAGCTCACAAGAAGACGAATTCAACCGTGGTGGTGAATTTTTCTCCTCATGGAACTTGCAAAGTATCTTGTTATAAGAATTTCTTAACCGCAATGGTGCGGTATGAAGTCACAGAAAGGTTCAAAGCGTACAATCTAAAGATAATGTTGTGATCAGAAAATAAAGTCTGATTCAACCTGTTCAACATTAACGAAGAAGCACGGCAATAACGTAATAGTACTTGACGCGTGTACCTTTGCTGGTGCACGAAGGTGCAAATGCCTTCTTTTTCCCTGTAGAAAACCTTTTTTTCAAACTTTTAGTATTTATTCGGAAGCTCAGATCTCAGCGAATTCAACACTGCTTGGTTTTTGCATCCTTGTGAAAGAGCATACTTTCAAAACGTGTTATATATTTCTGTCGCGTGTCTGGCGAGAATGTAACACGGAAACATATTTCCAGGGTGTCGGGAGTAAGCGTAAGATGAGTGGGCATTCATCATTGTGGATCATAGCTCTTTGAAAAAAAAAAATACTTTCAACGCGTAGCTCACATGGTGCTGGTGCTGCAAACCAAACACTCGGACTATTTATTCGGAAATTCAGAACTTGCAGAATTAACACCAAACAATAAGTTTACCCCACAGATCAGTATCATTTAGCAAATTGCCCTTTTTTTATAAAATTTGTATTTTTCACAATCATTAAGAAGCACATCGGAATAATATCGAATTTGCTGCTCCTCTTGAATGGAGAAAGCTATAACAAAACTCTATAGTTGTCTATCAAGTGATCTTTGCTTTGATGACGACGTCGTTGTCATAACACTAAGCATCAGCTAAGTGAAGCGAATCGTAGCCGGCTTCAACAATGGTTTTCAAGAGATTGGGATTCAATTATGCTCCAAATGTCAAGAAGTCAATAAAAATGAAAGGCTTAACTCCAGGAATGAGCAGGGACAAACGAGTGGCTTGAAGAGGCTCATTTGTCGAATTGTCTGTACTAAGAACGGGGCGTGTTTCGTAAGTGAGGGAAACGATTCGAAGTTCAGACCTATGCTAGCGACCAAAATCAGATACGTCATTCGACACATTGTTCGAAAATCAGGTAAGTTAGGTGGATGTAATGCATTTTCAAATGAGAACCAATGAAGAAAAGTCCATTATCGGTTGAATTTCTTGGAATGTTAGAGGAACAACAGGAAAAAATTGATGCAATAGTCCAAATTCTTCAAAAACCCTAAAAAAGGCATAATTCCCAGCGAACTCCTATAGAGAGAAAACAATTTTTTGGGAGGAAAAAAACACTCTGCTTGTAGTTCATTACTTTATTCAACCTGCATCACAGTTTTCTCTCCTACTGTAGGATCTCAATACTTTTTGCATTGAATGACTGTTTCGTCTTCTTTCTAAACGTCGTGAAATACTGGTTGAGCACGTCTTCTTGGAGTCTCGAGGATTGCCAGGCTGCGGAGCTTCATAAAATCTCCGTAATCGATTGCTGGAGAATGTCGAGAGAGTGTGGGATTGATTCTGTGTGGAACCGCACCGAGCATTACTAGCCACTTGGCCACAGCCATTCGAAGATTAAAATAATAGTTACACTTTTTTAAACAAGGACCTTGAAATGATGTGAATAATAAATTGGTGGGTGAACAGTTTGATGGAATGAGAGCAGAGTTCAGGAAGTCCCTTCTCCATTCGAAGTTCGGAGGGCAAACGGTTACGTGTCAGTGAAGTAAAAAAATAGAAGAAGAAGAAAGTAAGCAAAAATATTCTCAAGCGCTGCCGATTGCACGCATCGGCTGGCCGATATATATATATATATACATATATATATAATGTATATATATATACATATATATACATATATATAATATATATACATATATATAAATGTATATATATATACATATATATACATTATATATATATATATATATATTTCTTTACGTTTTCCAGCCAATGAACATTTTTGGCTGAATGTGAGATCTACAACGATTAGCTGCATCCAGTCTCGACCGATGACTTCATGGCACAAATACTGCAGAGTCAAAATAACAAGTTTATACTCAAGTCTGTCTTACAACAATATTCAAAAACTTCTTTTTCCCACAGTTCAAATACATGGTTCATCTTCCTAGTGCTCAAATAATAGGAGCATATTGCGGCTACTTCCACTCGATTGAGGTCAACAACTCCTTGAGCGAAGGATTTTATAATAATTGCTGTTTTTCCGACTATTCATTGCCCCTTTGTTGATGCATATGGCAACCGATTGAATGTTTCGTGTTGTTGCATAATAAATAGATGTACTTTTACTACTGAAGTCCCATTGGTTCTTCACATACTCTTCTCAGTTTCGATAAATAAGTAACGCATACAGTAAGCAGTGCATGAAATCCATCCAAAGGGTTTTCCGAAGGAAAACTGATGCAAAGAAGAAGTACACCGGGTGCGATAGCCACCAGAAAACGGCTTTGCACCGTTTTGGCGTGATCATTGGACAGATGACGTTCGATTAGAATTTATTCCCTTATGTGAATGAGTACAGAACGTTCCATGTGATCAAAGGCAGGCAACTTCTTAGTGCAGTTGGAACACTTCTGTGATTTAAACTAAGTTCTGTAAAATCCCTCCAGAACAGGTCACCGGTAGAGAATATCTCAATATTGCTCGACCATCTCACAACTGATCTGAACTACAGAACTACTTAGTTCTCTACAAAGAAAACCTGAAGCACCTCACTCTAAGCTTCTTTTCATACCAATGAAATTTGTTAGATCAAATCTCATTCAGTTCAACTAGATCCTTTAATGAATGGCAAAGAGTTGCAATAATGAACTGAGAAAGCTCTAGAAATATTGGTGAATCCGAGTGCTGATTTTCAGGACGGTTCTTTATAGAGGATATCTCAATCATTCCCTACTCGTTTTCCAAGTGAAAAGTTAATGAATTGGAAAAATCTTGAGTAACAGTGTCGGTGTTTCTTAGCACTAATTTCAGAACTTCACTAAAAATCAGAAAAATGGGGCTTTACAAATGTTTTCCTAGTAATGCTAAGGTGGTAAATTACATCCTCCTCAGTGGTTTATGGTTTACCGCCTCATCGTAGCTGGGAGGTGTTCCTAAGTGTTGGGCCGCGAATTACAGCGGAGTGAAAGGTGAGGAGTGTTGAACTCCCCAACAGGGCCACCCAAGCTGAGAAGGAGTCCAACATTTCCACCCGGAAAGCCCAGGTAAGAGTAAACCGTATCAGGAAGGGCCACCGTCTCAATAGCAACTACTCTCAAGGTGGTAATTTGCCTCTGATCCGCAAGGGTCGGCGACTGTTCTCATGTGGTGACGACCTGAGGAATCCCCGACTGGGCTTACCTACTTAGTTTCTCTGTGAGTGAACACAGGCCGTCCAAGCCTCTTAATGAGTGGGGGGAATCACGCCTTTAATCAACTACTATACTGATGCCCGGCGCTTCCAAGCTCTTACGGGATCATGGACCCAACTCTCTGCGTCTACAACCCCCAGTTAGACCCAACACGCTGGAGAGTAGGCACGCAGAGAGTTGGGTCCACGGTCCCGTACAGGCTGGACACTATTTTTACATTTTGCTGTCATTAAACTATATATACATAACTGAATAATAACACCTGTAAAGTCCTCCCGAACGCTTATTTCCTCATACACGAAGTAATTATCGAGGTGCCGTATTTTAGCGCGTAACTGCCGCAAAATCAACTCGTCCGCGAGGCTGCCTCCCGCAAATGATTTTGAGCCCACAAATCACCTCATTCCCGCTCACTCCCTTCTATTTGATCTACTATCGATTTATCGATCATTACGGAGGTCACGTGGACTCCACTGGTCCAGAGAGACTACCCAGTCTTCACACGAATTCTGTAGGGGGCAATTATTGGGGTAATTTGACTTCTTTCCTAACGAAGCTGATTAGTTATTTCCTGTCCTTTTCCGGATCGTAGGCACATCTGAAATTCCTCTTAGCCATCTTATTGATTCATTCATACCAGTCGGTCATCTCTGCATCCTCAATTCTCACTAGTTTTTTCACTTTTGTCTCCTCTTTTACTCGTTTTGCCTGAACATCAACGAACTTTTCTTCATCAACGAGTTTCATTATCAAGCAAAAATCTTTTTACCTAACTGCATTTGGTCGTGGTTTGATGTTATAGATATGCCCAATGATGTGGAGTGATATGCAAAACTCTTGGCGTCAGCCAGGACTCGAACCCGCATTTTGCCCTATCCGTGGACGCGTACTCTAATCTGTTCCGCTGTCGACGCCTGTTTTGCCTTTCAGCTCATAAACCTCTCAACAAGCCACTTATCCGTCTGTCTTTCCCATATTTCCCCTTGATCTATCGCTCTTGGAGCATTGTGATGTTTAATTATATATCCAATGATGTTGAGTGATGTGCAAAACTTCGGGTCACACACGGGAGTCGAACCCGCGTTTCATCCATGGGGGGCATTCTTGGATGTATAGTTATAGCGATTATCCTCATTGGCATAACTATATATACAAGGGTGTTGAGTAATGGTAAACAGGAACCCCGTTGATTTTGTGGTTAGCCCTCTCCTCACTGGCGAAAGGGTGTGGCGCGGGTTCGAATCTCCCCGAGGTTCAAGGTTTTGCTCATTCTTCGCCACACTCCTCGCAATCCACTTTCTCTCACCCACTCTTTCCCTCTCTCTCTCTCCTCTCTCCCTCTTCCCCCCTCACTCTCTCTTCCTCTTTTTCACCCCCTAGACTATCGTTGCCGCTCTCTTCGTCATCCTCTTCTCCACACTTCTCCTCATCACTGTCACTTTCGAGTCTCTCCCCGTTCTCCCACCACCTCTAGACCTTCGGCTCTCCTCTCCGACCAGTCTTTCTACCGCCTATTATCACTTCATCCCAATCATCCTATCTTCCTATCCTCATATCCTCCTCTTCCATCGTCCTCCGAGCTCGTCCTGTTCGGTTGGGTCCGGTCCGGTCCCTCCCGCGCCTCGCCCGTCTCGTCGTTACTGCGTGAGTGTTGCGTGCGTGTTTCAATGGTATGTGTGAGTGTATGAGTGCGCGCATCCGTGTCAAAATGTCGCGTCGATGTTTCTGTTTATAGTCTCGTCGTCTGCGCGTCCATCAATGCCGCACTCTCTCGTCGCCTGTCACCCTACGCTCTCGCCCGACGCTGCAGTCTCTGTGGCGAGTTTCCGCACTCGTCGTCGCTCGCCGTCCATTCTGCACCCTCTTCGAACGCAGATCGATCCAACGAACTCCTTCCTCTTTTTTTTTTCGCGATCGCTGCCTCCTTTCAGAGGCCGCCTGGCCGAGAGGCTGTGGTGTTGGGAGATGTCGGATAGTTATCGAGATCGTTTCCCAGGGCCAACTATTGATCAGTTTCGGCATTGATCGAAACCTTCGTGACTTTCCTTACTCAGCGTATTCGAAGTTGTTAGCGGACGTTCCCTTCAGTAGAATGCAGACAATTGAATGGCTTACTTTTCGGCGGCGGTTTCGCCTTCTTCAGAGCCGTTCTGTTGTTCTACGGTCCGCTGTTGATATGAAGACCAGGCGTCCCGTCTCAAATGGGCAAGGTTCCCAGGAACGACTGTCTTTCACTTCGGGACGAGTCCTCGTGGGGCGAGATTTCCAGGATCGACTTTCTTCTATTCATCTCGGCACGACTCTTCACGGTCGAGCTCCCCAGAATCAACTTTTCATTCACCTTGACACGAGTCTTACATGGGCAAAGTTCCTACGATCGACTTTCTTTTATTCGCCTCGGTATCAGTCTTTCATAGGCAAGATTCCCATGATTAAATTTCCATTCACCCCGGCATCGATCAAATAATTCACTGTTTATTTAATGAACAAACATGGCGTTGGTAACAATAGGATTTATTGAATGCAATGTAGTACATCAATGGCTGACGTTGGAAGTTTTTGGTTCTTCAAGTGCCCGAAGGATTCGATTGACACGCAAACCTAGAGAGAAAATTTCATAACCTCAGCAGAAAAAACTTGAAAGGCAGAAATTAGAGGCGGCCACTATTGTGTTTAGTTAATCCTGTTTTAGACAATCAGGTAATGAAGAAGCCCTAATGAGTGTTATAGCCACATAAAAAATAGATCAAGAAATGTCAGAACGCAGAGTTTTTTTTGTAGAAATTTCCATTAAAGTTCGGCTGAAACTATCACTGAAGGCCGAGTTGCTCCACCTTTGTCTTACTTATTTGAAAGACATTTCCAGGAACGTAACATGGCTTGGCTTTTGCAATTGTTTTTCATTACCTTTTGAAAGAAAGAGCTTGGGAAATACGCTCTACTTCAGATTGTTTCAAAGCTCACGGCGGTCTCTGTGTTTATGAATTCATAACACATTTATTTTGAACTATTGATCTGTGGGATAGCGTCGTGTAACATTTTGAAATTCGGTTTTTTTCTACTAGGTGTTCGCCATCTTGTAGCGTTTCTAAACATGGATAAGAATTTATCATACCTGTACTCTCTTGACTGTTTACGTAGACCTCGCTCAAGAAAAACGATCTGATGGCATGATAACATGGTAACATGTTTCGAGCTTTTTGTGTGGTCTAGTTTGGCACTTATATAGCACTGGGCAGCTGCTGTTTCTCCCTTTCTAGGTCCTCGGTAAAGGCATGATTCAAACTATCAATCATAACGGCTCGACTGTAGTCAGTGCAATATCGGGGAACTTTGCACTCGACAGGCGGTGATCTAGTAATTCGGCGTCAATTCCTGTCTAAGTAGGGGTCCCCCTGCAGGGGGTCGGCTGAACCGAAAGACACCATGCTACTGAGGAGTTGCAAGGGCTAAACAACAGCTGTCTGGTATTGTGTGAGTGTCATAGCGGACCTCACAAAAGACTCAGAAAAGTTATCACATTATCAGATTGAAGATGATTAGTTAGAGTAGATAGAGCAATTACAGTTACAGTGCAATTTTCCAGCAAAAGTGACCTTAGGCTGGCTGCAACGCTGGTATCGCTTTTAAAAGTTCTCGTAGTTTTCTCTGATGATTGACTAGGTCATAGCACTGAAGTAGTTAATGTGAACGTCAAAACATTGACCGGTAAGGTGCTTTGCGGAAAGCGACCAGATCTTCTGAAGAGTTCTTTGCGGAAATTGTGAGCTTTAAGGGCCAAGAACGTTATGACCGTCTGTCAGCAGTAGACGGCAACGGCTTAGGAAGCAGTCAACGAGACTGAACCTGAAACAATCATTTCTTTAAGATGCTATATAAGCCTCAGCTTCAGTCGTTAACACTTACGTTTGTAATTCCACAGGTACTAAAAGATGAAGGGGATTGAGAGGTAGATGCCGTGCGAAATGACCGAAGACCATAGAGATCGTCGCTACAAAGGTTTCTGCATGAATACTTCGCTTGAGGAAATCTACCTGCTTACTTCTCGATCACATTTTATTTCCGATGAAGAACAAATCTTATACAACAAACTATTGAATTATATTTATTCCTACATATCCTCTTGATGTCCGCGGATGTGGGTTTTCATGGTTGTTGAACTGCGATCTGCAGAACATTTATCTACTGGCAGGGTTCTCCCACCATAGGAGTTGAACATTTCTATTCAAGAAGTTTTCTGTTATCCTCAATTATTTACTGGAACTAAGTGGTCTACAACCTGGAAAGGTCTCAGCATGGCTTCGAAGTCCCCTTGAAAAGAGAATATCTCCGAACCATTGCATTAAAATTAGCAGGAAATTTCCATCTTGCTGTATATACTGAAGAAAGAGAAAACGAATAGTCAAGAATTTCTTTACTTTGCCTAAACTTTTATAACCTTCTGCTTCAGTTTATACCTTCCTAAATTGAGATCTCTCACAGACAATGTTTGGAATTCTGTAGCAAGTCTTAGCTTATACTAAGTTTTATATTGTTTCTATGATAGAGCGCACCTTCATTGTATAGAATGGATGCAAATGCAATCACAGCCGCTGGTTGCACACAATTTCGTAAGCCTCTTTGTTGGATAAGTAGAGATCATTAGTCTCAACACTTCCAAGCGGAAAACCTATTTGATGTCTCTCACGACTCTCTTGATTACTCCCAGTGATACCTCCACAAACTATATTCCCTTGATTGTTACTGCTTTCTAGTAGTGGTGGTATGATGTTGTAATAATCATTGAGAAGATTGAATGACTGAGAAAAATCGACCTTAGAAGGACTTGAACATTTCATCTTCACCGAGGGTGTGTGCTACTCTACTACTACACCACCAATGCCACCGCTTTGCGACCACTTTTTTTGCGAAATCGACCTCTTCCCCCTCCCCTCCCTGAGGTAATTTATTGTGTACTGTTCATTCTTCTTGAATGAATATTTCAGCTTCCATTGTTTTTTGTAAAATAGACAACGATGGCCGCATTAGGTGATTCATTTGCTTCGCTGATGCTAATGTTACTTTATAAACTCCCACAATAACTTGGTGTTCCAAAGTTTTCTTTTTCATAGGTACCGTTTCAAACACTTTAAAAAGCATAGTGTACTCAGTGTTTGAGAAGAATTAAAGCGAATTAAAGGTAAATTTGTAGAGCCATTATGGCATCTGCGTGATTTCACCCTGATTTATCCACTTAACTTTTATCTATATACACTAATGAGAAGATTAGTGCAATTTTCTTCTGCTTTGTAGAGAAAATGCTTTAGAAATGGGAGTGTGTCGACGGACAAAGCAAGAGATCTAATGTATTCACAAATTATCACTAATTTTACCCAGTTCCGGTCAATCAAGCTTTCTCACCGAGTTCACTCACTTTAGAGCAACCAAATCATGTGTCACCTTGTGGTTCATGCGTAAACAGATAAGCAGTTAGTTCTGCATAGAATAGTTTACGAAATTCCTGAAATGTTCGTCGGTTGTGAGCTCTGAGCATACTTTGTCGTTGGCAGCAGAATAACATCTCTACCTTAGGAATTTATATACTTAGCACGAACTAATTGTGGTTTTTATGAATCCTGTGATGTTAGAGAGTGATTGTCTCTCCCTTTCCTCGCCCAACACTCTCTTGAAATCAGTTGAGAACACATTTGCTTGGTTATCTTCAAACTTGTAAGAAGAGTCGTTTTAACTAACATCTTAAGACATTTATGAACAAGACGGCATTTTCAAGCAGCAACAGAGGAACAGGTGAAGCATTTGAAGTTGTTGGAGAATCAGTGTAAGGAAACGAATTCAATGCCTGGTGCTGGGAAATCCGCATAGTAGATGTGACGACGAGTCGTGTATAATTAAATGAATTTATCGTTAGAGATGTGATTTAAAAATTATCATCGCTCTTACCTAAAGTATGTTATCGCTCACTCAGCATGATTCCGGATCCTAAGAATCGCGAGAATTTTAGAACACTTGCAAATGTTGGAGGTCCATTTTTGTATATGTATTTATCTATACGAGTGTGGCTCAATGGTTAGTCGTACATGCAACACTTTCGTGGTCTTCAGGTCAACACCGTTCTTAGGGCTCACTGTATGTTCCATCCGTCCTAGGCAGGTAGATTGACACCAGACTTGTCTAGGAGGTCCTGGGGGGATAGCATCACCAATTTGATACATTGGTAGGCCACCGCAAGTCATTGTATAGGTCGGTTCCCTTCTCTCCATTCAATCACCTCGAACAATACTTGATGAAGTCGAATGCATGGCACCATCACTCAGGGATTGGCCAACCCTGCACATCTTATCCTCTATCCTTGATGCTCTCGCCTAAAAATTCACTTGTGAACTATGAGGTTGAGCAAAAGTTCTGGGGAATTCCTGAAAGTTTCACTTTCTACATCTTTGTGTCGTTTTTACCGATAGTTTTGTATATATTCATCTAGTTCAGTAATTTCAGCTGCAAATTGCTTACTAAACCATGTGATTTGCGTGTTTTGATCCGCTCATTACTAGGGAAAAGGTTCGTACCATCAATCCAGAGCTCTTTGCCAGCAGTTGTATTATGATTACGGCAAATTGGTGGGTGAAGTATCGAAGATTGGATCCGACGAAAGCGCGTCTTTCCATTGTCAAGCCGTATGCGTCTAGGAAGACCGAAGACAAGTTTGAAGAGTAGAACGGCGTGGAAGTTCTTCCGCATCCCGCCTACAGTCCGGACCTTACTCCTTCCGATTATGACCTCTTTCGATCAATGCAAAACTTTTTGAATGCCCCATCGATTTGATCACCTAATGAAGTTGAAGAAGCATGTGAAAAGTTTTTCGATTGAAATAAGCCGGAATGACATTTCATTCAGTCGTGGAACCTTGCAGAACGATGGCAGAAAGTCCTGGACATGGTGGTCTATACTTGGAGGAACAGTTATTGTTGCTTTTGTTATTAGTTTTCATATAAAAGCGAAACCTAAAAAAAAAACGAAACTAATAACGAAGGATCTATCTTTGAGAGCTGGTTAGTATTGTTTTTGTTAATAATTTGCTCGATAGAACGAAACCTTCAAAAACTTCTAAGAACTTCTCGCTTAACTCAATACTTTGAGAAAGTTTTGTTATTTCTGACTCTTTTTGTTTTCTTATTCAAAGTCCATTGTTTTTTTATACGAAGTAATTTTCTCAATTAGATAGGCCAAATAAATCATTATTCACAAATCACTACGAATTGCAATCGAAGTTATGTGTGTTTGAGTTTGAAGCCAAATTTTCACACATGAAGCTTATCTGCTACACTTCTTAAAATTCCTCATATCATTAGACAATTTCCAGCTACGGTTCAGAACCCACGATTTTTGAATCGAGGTCAGATGTGAGAACGTTTCATGTGAACTCTTCACAGAGAGAAATTACTTCCTGAACTCAATACCTCTTTCCAGTTCACTAGCCGATTTCCAGCCTTGGTCGGGTCGATCTCACGGGCGGGCGGTGGTTGTGACACGTGGGAATTAGTCGTGACATCGCAGACGGCGAGAGTGCGCGGAAACTTTCGCCCTTATCGTTAGCCGTCGCTACTCGGCGGTCCATCCGTCTGTCCGTCGCCCGCCGAATGCGGTGTGCCGCCGTCATCGTCGTCGTCGTCGTCGTCGTCGCTCTCACGTTCATTCATTTTCCTTCCGACATTCATTGATTCGGAAAAAATCGTCCCGGCCCCGGACAAAGTTGATTCCCGTCGTTGTTTTCACTTTCCCATGCCCTTTCGACGTTTTCGCTTGTTTCATAATTTGGCACGATCAAATTTTCAAACGGACTTTATATATTTTGTCTTGTTATTCAACCGCCACTTTTTTGTTTTGCTTTGAATATTCAGTATTCTAATAAGCAGATGCGAGGTTGTCGCTAGGACTATTGATGCGGAATAGTAGGGTGAAGGAAGGTGCTGATGTATGGCCTGAGAAAATGCTTTTCACGCATGTATTCTGTGCGAATACGAGCTCATTAGAAGGCTCGTTTTCTTGCGCATCGAACGATATATCATTTCTCTGCAAAGCCTTTGGAATGAAGCTGTCCAAAAGCGAAGTTTGTCTTTTGCTCCACTTTTACTACAAAGTGGGTGTCAACGCTTCTGAGGCTCATCGACAATCATTTGGCAGACTTTGGACGGAAGATTCTAAAGCAACCACCGTACAGCCCGGACTAGACGCCGATTGACTGTCACTTATTCCGTTCTATAGAGCGCTTTTTTAGAGAGAATGAATTCCCAAATCTCTCCAAGGTTGAGCAAACTCTTCAAATTTTCTTCAAATCAAGGGATCACCAGTTTTACAGCCGCGAAATCTTTATGCTGCCGGATATATGGCTGAAATCTTCTGATGTGGAAGGAGACCGACTATTTCTACTATCAACTTGACTTTTGTTTGAGCTCAATTAGTGTACAAATAATTTTTTTCTATGCCTTTCGCAAATATGACGAAACTTTTTTAGACCTTTTGCATTGAAAAGCAATAATGCATTGCAATGATTAGACAATGGCTGGCGATCTGAAGGTTTCGCTTTCCTCAGAGCTTAGAGAGTTGAATTGGCATGATATCCACACAGCCAGGCATTTTCATAACCAATTCAGATAGAATTTTGTCTGAATGGAATTTGAAATCTATTCTGACTGATTCCAACTGTTTTGGTTATGAAGGTATCTAGTTGAGCAGATTGCATATCACTTTGACTCCTTCAGGTTTTGAAGAAAGGTGATCGCCGAACGTCTGCTATTGTATTATCATTGTACTGTATTTATGAATTCAGTAAATAGTACTATTGACAGTCGCGCATGTGTTTTTCACGGGAAATTACTGAATTATTCCGTCTATGCTGAGGTTATTAGATAGTCGGTCCTTGGAACAATTTCATAAATTTTATTTTATTTGCCTGTTCTCACTTTCATTCAATTTCATTTTCTCATTCTAACACTATTATCTGCTTATTTTAGTAAAAATGAAAGTTTCTGATTTTTTAGAGGCTTACGAGAACAGAGGAGAACACAATAATGAGGGCTGAGATAATGAGGGTGGTGTTCATAAAATTGAAGAGGAAATCCTCTGTTCAACTCCATCATATTTTTTTAGAATAAAATGCTGATCTTGTAGATTTTCATAGCTCTGTTACTGAATATTTTTTTGGATATCCATCTATGGTTTTTTTTTTGTAGGGAATCTTCGGAGATTATTATATCTTAAAAAAATATTTTAATTGTGAAATTCTCTTTAAATTCGTTCATAAATCATAAGCAACCTTCACTCATTCCAAAATAAAGTTCACATTCTCGTTGCGCAGCTTTTTTCCAAAGTTTTTTTCCTTTTAAGCAAATTTTCATTCCCTTGCTGTGCTGTCAATGCCAACTCGCCACTATCATTATTATTATTTACTGTGCTATTATCAAAAGTTATATTGTTAATTGTTATTTCTGTCTTTACTATTATATTCTGCCATTATTTGTCTATTATTTGTTGATAATTGTTGTCATTGAACTAAAGAGCTCTATATGACGACTATAATGTTTATCACGTTATGGACCTTTCGTGATCATGTGTACTGAGTTCGGTACACGATTCAATCATTGGCCAAGGTCTGTCTTTTCTTGCCTAAAAATTATTCCTTCGAGCGAGGCGAGTAAACGGAACCGAACAATACAATGACGATTTCAAGAAACCAGCTCGCCTTGCCCCTACGATCACTTGATCATTCTGTGATTAGACGGGACGTTATGTGAATTATTGCTAATATTACTTCCTCGTAATGCTGCTACTACTTTCACGTTGTTTGGATAGTATGTGCTCTTCATCTTCGACCTATCTATGCCATTTATGACTTTTTCTGAACTTTGTCATTTAAAGCAAGAAAGGATTGAGTCTGTCATTTTAGGTAATAATCCAGACCTACAGAATCTATGATTCCTCCAAATGTGTTCTCCTTAACGACCTGGTCTTGAGATTATCATAGCACCTTGGTGTCGAGCTGCTCGCGAAAACGACTCAGTTGGCGAGAAGCTTGTTGAGCACGCTGGAGGAGACTTTCTCAGGCTTTCCAGTCATTTGACCTTACAATAATTCTAGCATGAACTATGATGGGATGTTGTTATACACAAGAGCCGATTCCTTTCGAATGGACCAATGTCGGCGAGCGCAGGTTATGCAGCTCTGATAGGAGATTCGGCGAGTTTCGTGACAGAGCTGAAGCGTAAGAAAACAGTGGAAGGATATGATAAATGTGTTTTCGAATTATCAAGTCCAACCGATGTTATTCGTGTCAGCATCAAAGCTGAAATTAAGATAGTATGAATAGTATCGATTGGGCAGGTGACTGTAACATCGTAAAAGCTTAACGGTCGCACTCCTTTATTCACGGGAAAGGGGAGAAGAAGGCTTATCATCAACGATTGACACAATTGGTTTCAGTTGTGCGTATGTAATTAAGCTTTTGACGGACTTAATTATTATAGTCGTTATTATTACCAGTTACGACGTCAGCATTACTCATTTCATTTCCATCCGGCCATTATCGTCATCTTCAAGCCTCGAGAAGCTCATCAAAACGTTTTAACGTTTTCATGTGAGCTTCCAATGCCACCATTTTGAGGTCTTCGTGTGACAAACTGATCTCACTCAACATTTGTTCAATGAGTTCAGATCAGCCGCAGTCGGAATCTTTCTACACGAAGCTAGAGCATTCCAATTGTGCTCTTTTCTCCTCATTCTTGAATCAGTGTCCTTCAAAATATCATCCGGGTTTTGATTTTTCTTATATTTCGGCATAACACTTCTTTCCGAGAGTTTGATGGAGCAAATGAATCACTATGAACCAGATACTCATCGGCCGCAAATTTTTTTCTCTCCATTCAGCTCTATTTGTGTACATTCATACGATCTGTTGTGTTTTTTCAGCCGCCTCAATTCCGCTGAAAACTAAACAAACTTTGCCCCGTACGACTCCACTTGAATAAACGTGAATTGCTGCCGGAAACGGGGACATAATTTTCTGTTACTACATTGTGGGTAATTATCTATGAAGTTTCTTTTTGCGGAACAAAAGAGACTTTTTTGAACACGGAAATGTTACGAGTGCGTAATCACGCAGAGTCTAGGTTTTTTTCTTCTCTGCTGGTCACTTTATTCTTTTTAATAATTATTTTACGCTAAAACATGAGAATCGAAGGTATGACGAACGATTGTGAATGAACTAGCAGTAGAATGAACTCGGAACTTCAGTTTAATGCAGCACTTCTGGGCATGTTCTGCATTTGCTTTCGGGAACTTTTCACATTTACTTACTTGGATACGTGGACGTCTCGCAATCACTGATGGTGCTGGCAACACTACAAGAAAATGTGTGCTCTAGCTGTTTTGTTTCTTGGAGTCCTAAGGTAAGCCTAGCCGGGGCTTCCTCGGATCGTTACATCTAGCAGTCGCCGGCCCTTGTGGCCCCACAGCTATCTCTAACATCATGAGTATGCTCACACTCCATAGCGGGCTACCTGTCTAGACTTAGGATAGCAGACGTATTCAGTACCAAAAGGACAAAATTAATCCCATACGTTTACGATGAATTACAGCAAGATCCAGGGATATGCAGGGATGTTTAGTGACTCGTAAGACTTCTGACCCGAGGCAGAAGGTGAACCCGCACTTCCAGTTATACCGAGCTAAGTAATATTTTCCAATGTGTCCTGATGTGACACACAGAAAGCTGATGAGCTTTAGTGGACTAACAGTCTCAATAAATTCGTAGTCGATGCTAAGGCTTTGTATACTTAGAACAAATTTCGTCTACATAAAGGCTACTATAGGAATCTGCACCAGATAATGACGTTCACTGCTCGCTAATCATCATCACTATAGATTTTTATTTGTAGTCCCTTTATCAACAGTAAGAAAACCTCCGAGCTCCTCGTTACTGCAGCTTTGTGACTTTCTACACGTTCCCTTCGAACATTCGTGTAGATCCATTAGGACAGTTAGTGTTTACCCGAGATCAGTTCATGTTCAATCCTAGATGGTCATATACGAACCAAGCTTCCTCTTATGTCATATTAACATTTCATTTGCAAGCTGTACATCGTAGCGTACCGCGTTCATTTCAATACGACAGTCCTTCAGTCTTCTAAAACCATTGGAAATTTCAATAACGTGTCTATTCCCACGATCGACATTTTGCTGATGTCGGCATGAAACCGTGGCATTAAATTTATTTAGTGTAATGGAATTTTTGAAAACTTTCAGAGGTCTAATATGGCATTTCGAAGTCTGCGTCAAGGCATATAGCAACACCTTCCAATCGACTGTGTTTGAGACCCTGCTTAAAGTTCTAAAAGTTTCTTTAAAAAATTTCTATCAGACTATATCGAACTGTAAGCGAGGTCTCAAAGACAGTTGATTGGAAGGTATTGTTGTATGCTTTGCTAGCAGCCGTAAGTCATTAACTGTACATGAATCTAGAACACAATGTTAAGTGATCTTCTTACTTCATCTAGATTGATACAAACGATAAAGGTATACTGCACTGATGAGGCGTGCGAGAACGCCCATAGGTACGTATGCCTTTCGAAATGCCCTGCCTGACCTCTGAAAGGCTGATAAATTTCTATAAGACTGTGTTGAGTTTCAGCGAGGGTTCAAATTTAATCGATTGGAAGGTATTGCTATATGCTTTGTTACCATTTATCATTTTCCTGGTGAGGAGACACGAGATTGCTGGCAGGGTTTTTCGTGATCAGCTACTGTTTTTCCTTTTGTTCCAACTGATAGCTTGTTAGCGCTATCAGTTTAGTTACACATCGTTTCTGTTTGCGGTTGGCTACGCTTTCTTCTATATTCTTTTCACATAGCTAGCTAGCTAGCTGCCATTTCAACTCGTTCGGCAAGTGTCTGTTGCAATCGTGCGTAGTAATCTTGAACTCGTTGGTCTCGACATCTGTCCATTGGTGTGTTAACTTCCGATTCGACAACGGCCACAATTTTTTTCTCAGCTGTCTATTTATAAAACACATAAGCAGTTGTAAGCATTTTTCCCCTGCTATAAATAGTGAAACACGCAGACTTCTCGCACTCAAACTCTTCCGTTTATTTCTGCCTCTTGAGAACAATTTTTGCGATAACACTCACTTTAATATGTTTTCTGTATATTTCAATGAATAAGCAGAAATCTTGGTAACTTCCGAAAAACGGTGTTTAAACGTGTCGATGGAGATTAAAGATTCACTGTAACCTTTGAGGAGAATTTTCACAATACCCCCACTTCACTTTTTTCGGTAGGTTTCAATGATTAAGAAAAATATGGGTCACTTCAACGTGTTGTTTAAGCTTGAAGATTTACTGTAACCCCAAGGTTGATGTATATGCAAATATTCTGTATCTTATTGAGAACTCAAGATTTGAAGGAATTCATTAGCTTCTACTTAGTGAGCAGTAGGCGTAGCTAGCAGCTAGTCGGATTAGTACTAGTTATTCTAAGCGATTAATCCGTCATTCTTCCTCATTGCCAACCAATTCGATGAGGAAATCTGTTTTGACTTTTTGAATCTGTACATTTTGCCGAAATTCTCTATCTAGGCAATCGTTATCATAATCTAGCATGTCATTCCGTGCTTCCACTGACTATTGAGACTTGATCGGTTCTTTTCTCCGCGTTTCGTCGCTCTGGCTCAGTTCTTAGAATTTCTTTGTCATGATAGTGGCTCTGAAACATCTTGTAAATACTAAGAATTTGAAGCAATTTGACAATTTTTGTTAGGTACTACTTACTTTGCTGACTACATCGCAGTTCCCTGTGCGTGAGCTCTAGAATCCATCGAAGATGCTCAATCATTATTTCATCGCATTCATGTTCGTTGAGATGAAATCACTTGAGCTTTTGCCCGCTAGTGAGTGCGAAGCTGTCACAACATTCTCGTAAATACTAACTAAAATATTGCGGTGTCACTTGGTGCCAGCTTGGCTCTCGCACCCCAGCACCTCAACCCCCTGTTATAAAGGAATTCGTGCTTTGTTCTATTGAATGATTCCGTCCTGAACAAATCTGTTCAGACTACACATCCTGTCCTCATCATCCTACCGAATACTCTGTCTCTAGACAAGGCACTTTGCCAGGTGAAGAAGTTAGCAGTTTCCTTCTGGGTTGAAGTCTTCTCCTTATAGTTTATCTCTCAATATAGGATATCAGAATGATGACTTGGGTATAGCAGTGAATTGTTGTGATGAAAATAACAGTAGTGACAACGTCTGCAACCTAGCGTTCCCCTTTTTGATTCCCTGTTGTTCGTCTCTAGATCCACTAGTGGTCAGCATTTGCAGTAAAAAAAAAAGAAGAAGGAAATTTATTAGAATACTGAAAGGCTAGGAGGATTCTAAGAAAAAAAAAGTTGTATAGCGCTCGGTGTAACACATTGTTTAACTTCCTCGTTACACTTTCACTCGTGCGCCGACTCTCTATGGAAACAATGTTGAAAATCTGAATGAGCAGTTATTTCGAATGTGTAGAATGTGGTAATTTACTCGGATTAGGAAGATTATCAGAGGTTTAAATGTCCATTCTCGAAAGCACATATCTCAACTGACGATAGACTTGCCTGTGGTCTGATGGCCAGTATTTAGGAATCGTGCCGACCCTTGCACATTTCACTTTATCGTTCTTCTCATCCATCTGACACTAATATGAACTTCATTTTAATATACCTAAATAATTCTCGATGTGTGCTCATTTGGTTCTCGAATATGCGGCCTTTTTTCGTGGTGCGGAATGCGTATTCCAACTCAATGTTTATATATGCCAGATAATTTTTCTATGCGACTCAATTCTTTGAAGTGTTGTTAGCTCAAATCTCCGTTCGCATGACAAAGAGCAAAAGGAGTTACTCAGTCATTCTTTTAATTGGAGTTTTCTCATAGATGCCTAAATGCTGCTTTCCTAATTTTCTTCACCTATGGAATTCTTCCGTCTTGTCATCTCTCATAATCATTGGTAACACTTTGAATAATCATAGTTTTATATCTGTAATCAAAGAACATCCATGTAGAAACGTTTTCACGTCATTAAAGGTTTTTATGAGATGACCTGTATTTCGCTCCATTGCGGATTTACTCAATTTCCTATCTCTTCAAATACTCGAATATCTTCCCTGCTTCATTACTAACAATGTTGTCGACAAAGCGAAAGTTTGATGTAAATTTTCTATCTGTGTGCCGTTTTGGTGTCAGTCAAATGTTTATATTATCTGGTTCATCGAGAAACGTGCAGTATGATGAATATTATTTTTATCTATCTTCTAATCATATGTCTCGTCATCACATATCATGCAGATCCCAACTCTTATCCAATTCACCTCTGTCTTGCCTCCTTCATCGATGATCGACAGATTTATATGTGCTTTCTTTTGCTTGAGAAGTTTGCTAACTTTGACGATTTCCGGTCCTATTAGGTGGATGACAAGGTGAAGCTTTTGGAGTTGATAATCCTTGATGGCGATTTGCTTCTGGCATCGTCGAGGTGGTTAGGTGCGACAATAGAATGACGTACAGAGGCCTACCGATTTATCGAGTGTTTTCATTAGGGTTAATCACAATTCATGTGGGATGTTTCTAACTGAGCATTCAGAGATCCAGAGATGAAGAGATCAGAGACGAGCAGTCACTGACCTTTGCAGGTGGTAGGATGCTCTTATACAAAATTGGCGAGGACTGTGAAATTAATTGCTTAATTGACACGGTGTCGAGCCGTCATAGTGATCGTACTTGTCCTAACGGTTTTTAACTACCACTTTACTGCGTTCTAAGTGTTATTAATCGGAATAAAAAACATCTACATCGACATCTTCCGCGTAAATAGCATTGGATCTATGCACACCAAGAATTTTCTGGAAATTCACGAGTGGTCGTCGAAGACTTTTCCAAATGAATCGCGAAAGTACTCGAAAAACTGACGCATTATCAAGTGATTTTATAAATATGCAGTATGTGGTAATTTTGCTTCCTATTTCATTCAACTTCTGCAATGTTGGCTGACCAACTTTATAGTCCGTCATTGTATTGTTATAAGATTGCTTTGTCTTGTTTGATTATTGTTGAATAGATTTTTTGAAATTCCTTTAATTTAGTCTATCTAATCATGGCAGTGGCCACCAGCCATGATAGTGTTTTTCGAAGTAGTTTTAGCCCTTTGAAGCGCCCAAACTGGAAGTTGGCTTTTTTCGAGTAGCAATGAGGCATTCCGTTGTGTTTCTTCAGCGGAGGGCATGTAATCGCATTGATCACCCGAAGGCCGCTGCATCACTAAACTATCATTACTAAGCTACGGTAGCGCAAAAATAGACCCATAATCGTCGACACACCCGCTCAGTAATGAACGCGAAGTAAAGAAGAGAAGTGAAAGTCGGGAGAGTGGGTTATAAAGTGATCAATGTAGAATATTGTCATTTAAGAGAAGTCGCTAACACCTAACGATGCAGAGCTTATGCTTAGAAGAAAAAACATCGAAAATTTAGAAAAAAAAAACTCTATAAAAGCGAAACCATTTATTTGTCAGATATCTCTCACTCCAGTGAAATTCTTAGTTCATAATGTGGCTCGTTACGATGAGGCTACCTCAGCGTTTGAGATAATGATTTTTGAAATTATTATGGTTAGAAGTAGTCCCGCTCTGAGTGTTCTGCAAGCTAATCATTTATTACTTGTCTCTCGATGTTGCAGGAACTGGTTTCTTGGTTTTTATCGCTGCAGTCAATATATTTATCTTATTATTCATAGTTTCACAGCAATATTTATCTATCCTTGGCTTGTTATCGCTAAGAGTATTGAATCTTTTCTGACGACAACGTTTTCCAATAATAAAGCGAATCATAATTGAATATAAAAAGGCGTATTGTTTCATACATATTTGTAAATATGTACACATGTATGCACATGTATATTCAAGCATGTATACGTATATATGTACATTATATATATATATATATATATATATATATATATCATAGAAGTATAGGTATATATCTTCAATTTGCTGGTTTCCTTCTATTCATAGTTCCAGAAATTCTTCGTGTTTTGTATGTAGGTTTACCTGCTGCTTAAGAAATTTAACCTTGTGGGCGTCATTAGTACTGGTCGAGTCGGCTCTTTAGGAATCTGGTATAACCATTTGGAGTTCTTCCAAATTTTCGCTGCAATCATTCGCCACCTTTTATGGACTGTAGGGAGCGAGTTAATTCCATACTAGTCCGGGACAAATTTTTTTAAATACGGAGTGATTAGGAGCTTGTTTGACGTAATAAGGAATCGATCCAGAATATCTCGCCTATTGTCGAGAAGCAAGTTTAATTTGCGTCATATATTTCCCAAAGTGATATGTAAATCAGATTCATTTGATGTTACGTTGATTTGTTGTCACAGTAAATGCGTATTCCATGAGCATTCATATTTTTAATCCGAGCCGTGTCCGCGCAAGGAGAAATAGTGGTTTGTGTGCTCTTCCATATCTTCCTCTTCAGAAGTCCACCACCTCCACCCAGAAATGAAATGTACGTTTCTGGGTATCGAACTGCGATATACAAATAAGGATTCACTACAGCAGTATTGTCAATCAAACTGGGAATTTGGTAAACATTTCCGTTCTGGAGGTTATCCTTGTATTTCTCGAACTGTCTTTTTCGAAGCTTGCGCGAGGTTTTACGGATTTCTTATCTGTTGTGTATGATAACACTTTGGTGAATCTCCGTAGTTATAGGTAAGTATAAATAGTTAAACGACTCCGAGGAATAAGAAGTCGCTGGGAAGTCAGCCATCGATTTTGTAAAAGAACTGCCATCTTCGCTGAAGCTTTAGCAATCTATGACTGTTTTTCATTTCTCATGCCGAAGTTTAGTGAAATTCGATCTTGCGGATCATCTTGGTTATCTCATCTGTTTATATAGGTGTATATATGAATAAATTCCAGTACTGAGGGCAGTTAAAGTACCTTTTTAACTTTTTCTTAGTGCATTTGTCTTTCTCTTTCTCTCTTATCTCTCTCTCCTTCTCTTTCTCTCTTTCTCTTTCTCTCTCTCTCTCTCTCCCCTATCTATATCTTCGCTTTTCTCTGTTTGCACCTGTATCTCGTATGTTTTGCATCTCAAATACCTTCTTAAAAAGTCGTAATGTTCTTCTGGCTAACCTTGCGATGCCGCGACAGCATTTGAAGGAAGCTAAGCAACTTGGTGGTTGTCGCAGAAAATGTAGCGCTAGTCGTCCGCATTTTATGAGAAAATACGTCATTATTATAGAAGACCTAGATATTATATATTGTAGAAGAGGGAGGAGGGAGCTCACATTAGACATATGCTTGTTATCAGTAAATAAAATCAAATATGGAGCGTCTGGCGTTGATCAGTTCCTGGAGATTGCGCTATGTATTTCTTTTGTTGTGTTAGAGTGTGCGAGTGGACTTCTCACACATAACACTGTGAGCCTGGATGTTTTCGTCTGAAGCTGTGTTTCTCTTTTTTCGAACTTTTCCATGGCAAACTATTGTGTATTATTTTTTGAAATATACGAGCCGCACATTTCTATGCAGTTCCAGTTCATTTGAATATAAAATTTCGTTAATCCTAGAAACTGCTTTTGTTGAGCTCAAGCTCAGTTGTCGTTTTTGCTTTTCTTTTTGTTGCTGATATCGATTTCTTCAACAGTTTTACATTTTCAGAGACATCGTCATATTGATGTGCCGTTATAGAACATTTGGATAAATAACACAAGACTATCGCGAAATCCCTTTGGCAAGTGTTTTGCTGATCTGTGAGAGTGTAGAAGTCGCCTTTCGTCGGCACTCCGGTCAGTGAAGCAGTCGAACAAAAGACTTCGGTGCAGTAGAACGCGATGGTGACTCCGGATGACCTGATATCAGCGGATGCCAAACTTGATACTTCTAAAAATTCTGCCATTCAACGCGATGACGAAGAGGATGACTCTGAAAGTGATGCGGAAGGCAGCTTAGGCATCACTAAAGAGCTGTTAGATGAAATTCGGTCTACAAAGCAAAATAATCCGGGGATGTTCGTTTCTGCTTGGCAGGAAGACGATCATGGAGTACGGGAAGCCAACCTCAACGATCGAAAGATAAATTCTTGAAGGAGGCTGAGAATGGAAACGTAGACGGTCTGAGAAGCATGCTCAAAGAAAGTCCTGATCTTCTGTCAAGTTGTGACGAAGATGGTTACACTGCGCTTCACCGTGCTGCTTATAATGATCATCTAGAAGCTTTGTCTTTTCTATTAGAAAGTGGAGCCGACTCAGAGGCAAGAACGAAACAGGGCTGGACTCCTCTTCACTCAGCAGCTAATTGGGGAAATTACGAAATTGTTGGGCGCTTAATTTCTCATGGAGTAGATGTGAACGCTCGTTCGACAGGATGTGTGACTCCCCTTCATCTTGCGATAAATAGTCAGTGTGAGAATGCTGAGAATGTATTCCATACTATTCGATACCTACTTCAAGCCCCAGGGATTGATGCTAGTATCCCTAGTGGTTCCGGTGATACTCCTATGGAGCTAGCACGTCGTACTTCGGAAGCGATATATACGCTTCTGAACGACCGCATTAATCGATAAAATCTTGTCATTTTTCTTACATTTCATGTTGTCATTATATGGAAATTTATAGGAATTTTTGGCATTTGCGATCTTCCTTATCAAAAAAGACTGTTAACAGATCGATGCCCTCGATGATGTGCTTTCAGCACGCGCCTCTGGTACGAGTTAAAACGCGCTGTCAACTCCCGCTTGGGGTCGAAAGTTTTGCGTATCACCCAGCATATTCGGTTTTCATTATATTTTAGTTTTTACTCCAATTTTTGAACTATCTTTACATTTCTTTTTGCAATTCTGTCTTAGTTTTAGCTCATCTTGTCCACATAATAGTGCTGTAGCAATGATTTTCGCAAATGTCATTTCGAGTACTACGCTGATATTGTCTTGATATTGCGGTAATAGTTATCAACGATTTTGCCATTTAGTTTCTCATAATTGTAATCAAGTTGATGTTTGCACAACTTTTTGATGCTTCAAGATTATCATAAATATTATCTAAATAACAGAGTCTTTTACACTACAAAAGGTGTGAAGAACTTGAAGTCACGGAAATCTCAGCCATCGAGCACCCAACTCTCTAATATTCACGTGCAATATTTTATCACCAGAGATTTATAGAACGTCGTGCTTTCAGTTTAAATGGTTTTGACAAAGTGGACGTCCAGAATATCATGAGTACGTTGCAAGTACAATCGTGTTTATTGATACCTTAATTCTTAATAATGCAGTCTAATCCATCAAGGAAGTGGCGAAGAAGCCCATCTGTCAGATTCGACTTACTCTTTCAAAAAACACTGCATTCTTAAGTATAACTAATCGTTCTGGGGTTTCAGATTCTCGTATTTTTTGTCAACATATAACTAAATATACACACATCCATGTTTACAATGTGTGCTTTTCTAGGCACTGATTTTGCACTCTACTTTTATATTAGTAATTCTGACCTTGTTTCATTTGTTCTTTAGTTTTAGTACCCAAATAAAAATGGAGTTTAGATTTTTTTTCTTGTATAATTGTACTGAGATATAAAACCATGAATACCTGTGGTGGTATTAAAGTTTGATTACTTCAAGAAATCGCTAACCAACTCTGAGTTTTTCGTGGTAGAGATTTTGAGTTTTTTGGATCTCAAGATTGTCCGAGCGAGTAGTGGACTATCGGCTCTTCTAAATAGCGGTCACGTGAATACGCGTGTTTATGCAACAGTGTAATAGAACAACTTGGGGAAAAATCAAAATATGTGAGCGTTTCACAGCAAATAGAAGTCATGGAAAATCTCACGAAATGATGGGAATGGAGAAAGGATCGATTTTTTCTTATCTCATGTTTCACTCAAATCAGCTTCTACTGCTTTCTTACACATTTCAGTTCCTATGTTTACCGCTTTTAGTTGGATTTTGGTTCGTTTCATCAATCTCACATACCCAATTCCTTTCCCATTATGCTCCGCAAGAGTGAACTTGCCATTCTAAGTGACTTCATCAGTGATAGCGTGAACAACTAACGGCTAATCATCGGAAGCTCTTGCTTCTGCAAAAGCATGAAAATCACTTTTCACTTGTCATCGATTCAAATCAGTGATCCATCATTTGAAGCTCGCAAATTTCTTTCTCATTTTAATCAAAGAGACAGGAGATATGTATAGACAATATGTTCGTATACACAAGTTTGTGTTCCTCAAATCAACTTTCTAGATGATATTTTTCTGTTTTTTGGAAACATCTCGGAAATAAATTTCACGTTTCATTAGTTTAACAAATATGTAAACGACACTGCAAATGATTCATCAAATTCTCTAAAACTCGCAAAGCACGAACAGCTGTCAGGTTTATTCCTAAACATAAAAATCCTAAAATGATTTGTATATAACATGAATAACCGGAATTTCGATGGCCTACAGTATTCTGAATTTTTTCTTCCGATTCCAGTTTCTGTCTAGCAATTGTACGGTCAATCACTAGTTTTCCTTGTGTAAATCCTCAATCATTCTACCTTCTTTCGGTTATCTGAAACTATAGCGTTTTCTTTTGATCCCACATTGAATTGGTTTATTATCATCGATATTATGCGTATCCCTCAGTCATAGATTATCTCCGAGCAGTGTGTCAGGTCTTTCATGGTCAATGTTAGCAAATTTAGTACAATGCAAGAAATTATATTAAAGGGAGGGGGTTTGAATTTACTTTGTGGTCAAACAACATGTTAAACTTTGCAGTCAAGTCTCTCCTATCTCTAAAGTCGTTCGAGCTTCTCCTTTGTGCTTGATTGTGTTAGTTTCCGCAATCAGGGAAACTATGATGAATCCGGCTCAGCGAAGAAAAACTTTGTCGAAAGGCGAACCTTATGAACCGCGACCAACGCTAGTTCGTTTCATTAATGATTCTGTGTTAACATTTTTCACGTCATCGAAAACATCGTCAACATGGTGTTTGAGTGTAAAGCAGATTTGAAATGTTAATATTTCATATTAAATGTATTGGTCGCGAGCAAAGCGCATTTTGTTCTTTGTTCCCTGTAATTGGATGAATAAACTATTTTGAGATAAGCGATTGTTTTTCTTTGTGTTCATTCATCATGAACCGTTTTGCGTTTTATATTTTTACTGTGTAGTACACTGTGTACCGAATAAATTCCGACAGTCTGTAATATGATAACATGTTTGAGCCTATTATGAGGTCTGGTTGAGCACGTATACAGTGGTTTTCCCCCTTCCAGGCTCCTCTATAGCACAATGCCCTTCGGTTCAGCGAGCCCTTGGGGATATACCCCTACTGTCAAAGATTCGATGCCGAATAATAGATTACCGCAAGTCAGGTGCATTGCAGTGACCACAGTTTAGTGCTTATGGCTGTCGATCTCTGGAAACTTCTTGACCCAACTTGCGATAATCTATTATTCGACGTCGATTCCTTTATATGTAAGGGTATATCCCGAAGGTATCGGCTGGACCGAAGGGTACTGTGCTACTGAGGAGTCTGGAAGCTCTAAATAGGCGCCTATCACTGGATAATCTCTCTGCTATATCTTGTATCTATATATTTTCGATCAGTCGCGAAAATGTTGGTGCTTCTGTTGTTAGTGAAAAAGGAAAAATTACGTACGTGAATGAGTGCCTATCTTTACGAACGAACAATCATAAAAGCATCAGCAGAATCTAAGTCGTGTATTACTTACTGCACAGGAATCGATCGTGACCATATTCAGTTGTGCATTATGGAACAAAAGGAAGTTTCCAACATTCTGAACAGATTCCTTCCAGGACGGCCTTCTGTCTTGGTATTGGTTTACCGTCACCTGTGTTTCTTTCTGGAAGTGTTGGATTTATATTCTATTAAACCAGCCTTGTCTGGATAAATGTTTTGCTCCACATCGCAGTTTCACAGGCAGTAAAGCCGTTGACGAATGGGGAATCTCCCATCTACATATAAGAAGTAGTTTTGCGAAACTGTATCCCAAGGACTTTGCAAGCTGTCCTAATTTGTCGTAAACACCTGAGTATCATAAGATTCATTTGACTAATTATGCAAAGGCTTTAGAAATAATAAACGTATCTTCAGTGTTCTCTGTTATAATTTTGCGAATCTTTCCGTGTATATCTCGTAGTATATATTAATTTAGATAAAAGCATGTATCCTTTTTTCATCCACTGATGTATAAACTGGTATGGGTGGGAATTACCAGTGATCTTTTGTATTTTGTAAAAGTCACAAGAGGCGTGCGTGTTCTATACTCCCTCTGCAGATTTCTGCGAGTTCAAAGTCCTTAGAGATTTTTGACTTCGGACTCTTTAAGAATATGGATTCAAAACATAGAAAGCATTTTCGGAGCTCTTGTTTGATTTTTAAATTACTAATTCTTCAAGGAATTTGCATTAAATGTGGTTCTTTGAGTCTTTAAGAGTTTTCACCGAGCGCCAAGAGAGCTTCCATTTTTCTACCGCATATACAAGATGTCTAGTCCCGGTTTTTCCAGACACAAAACCAACTATAGTTCATCAATGGAATCTTAATGTTATTTTTCGTGGTGGATTGAGTTCTATATTGAAATCCCGAAAAGTGGTCATAGCGCTGACTCGATGAGGCGGAAGGTGAAATATCTAGCCCTCTGTAAGGAAATCCTGGTCATTGTATGAGGCAGAATGGTGGGGTTTCCTGATGAATGAGTTAGTTTTAAGCCTGAGAATTCATAACCTTTTGTTCATATTGTTATCTGTTTGTTTGTTCGTTTGTCGTTATATTTGTTGCTATTTGACGCGTGACTGTGACTAAAAGTCCTAGTGATTTTTTGGAATGGTCGAAACTCTTCGAATCATCAAATATTCACTCAGTATTCAATAATAATCATTGACTGTTGAATTGATTTGTTGTTCATATTTCATGAGTCGTTTTTAACAATAGCCAATGACTGCTTCGCTACTTTGTGTGGATGTAGAAAGTCGAATGAAAGACTCCCCAAAGTTGCATCTATGACTAAAAACTTGGGTGTTGAACTTTCCACTGTCAAATCACATGCTAAAAGTAGCGAAACAGATTTGCATTTATTAAATTGTGATTACTGGTTTTATTACAGAGTAATGGTATACATCGTCTGAGCGACTAATTTTCCGTCACCTACACAGCAAATCCTTGGCACGTTTTATGTTTGAACAAACACCTTATCGTACGTCACATTCTCTTCTGATAGCCACGGAAGAGTAGGTCATATTTATTGTTGTCGAAGATTATCAGTTCATTTGAAGATGAATTTCGATAGCGAAGTTTGTGGAAGCGAGTAAAGCGGTCAAGCGATTTGATATCATAATGTCGCTTATGTTCTCAATTTTGAGAGGATACTAAGCGTTACATTTACTTGTTGATGAAACTATGGATTGCCTGATATAATTGACCCTTTAGGGCCGGGGTGCATTCTTTTGGATGCAGGATTATTTGGAGGCCTTTTTGCCTGGGCACATTTTCCTCTTAGACTTTTAACAATCATTCGATAGCTTGAGAAACGGCGATTTCAGTACAGTGTATGTTCCCAGAAAGGCCTTTTTAGTGCACTGTAGCAGCTAAGGGAAAATCAAGTTTTATCTTCGACGCGCATCGCTCGCGCGACCGACATCTGTACTTGACTAGAGTTTCAGTACTTTTCTCAAAGCTTCAAAATACAAATTTTGAAACTGGTGGTTTTTCCATATAGGCCTTCATAGTGAACTGTAGTTATGAAAAGATTTTGTTTCATCCTCAGAGTTTTCTTTTGCACTCAAGGATTATATATGCACCAAGAGCATATAATCGTATAAAGAAACTGCATTGTATCAGAATACGCTTGCCTTTGTGTCAGTTGAATCTTAATGCCCTAGTGTAAATTTCTTTAACTCGTTAGTGGAAGGCAATATAGTACTGTTCAGCTTTTGATTGAACTGACACGCGATTATCCAAATTCTCACTGTCAAATGGCTTCAGGATAGTTTTAAGATGAATTGAATATGGAAAATATTGAATCATTGCTCAAAAGGAAATTATTCGATTTTTCTTACCGACCACCGTTCCATCCACTTCATCACTAGTTGAGTTATCCGTGCTCACCACTCTCGTTTGAGTTCTACTCACATTGCTGGATGATGAGATTCAAAAAGGCTTAGCAAACCTGTTGTATTACTTAATAAAAAAAAAAGACATTGAACGGAGTTGCAAACAACTACCCCGATGCAGTTCGATGGCGAACACTAGAAGACGATATTTCCCACTTCGCTCTATCGACATAGAGGTGACGTTGTTGCCTTCCTAGGCAGAGACTAAATAGTTGCCTTCCTTGATTCTCTGTTGATCATATTCCTCCTCCACAACCCGCCGCTAGATGCATACGACCTATTCAAAGAAACTTCTATCGCTGTTATCTAAGGAGTTGGTCCTGTTCTAGGGTTTTTCGACACATTTCATTGGAAGTTGTTCTCCATGAAAGGTTGAGCTCAATCCAGTGGTGAAGATCTACTCTCAAATAAAGTACCAATAGCAAAATATTGAGCTTTTCGGCACTTTGTACCATGAAAATTCCGCCTTCTTGACGGCTGACATTTTCTCTTGTGAAGTTGAATTTTCACTGAGATTTCGTACCACGATTCTTCCATATTTTTCAGAAAATTCTGAAGTCGAATTACAACTATAATCCTTCCCGACGCTACAGCTTAGGACTAAACTGAACTGAGGAGTCAACACAATTTATCTAGCTTCTTGAACTTTTGATGCTTTTGACAAACATCAAGCAACTTTGTTGTGGTCAAAACTTAACACGGTTGTCCAAATTGTTCTTGTTTCCATTCATGAACTCCAATGTGAATTCCTTTTTTGAATGCCCTAATTTTGGGGCTCTTTTTAGTCTGTCGAGTGAATATTTTGATGATGTGGAAATCGCTAACAAAGTCCGCTATGTGCAAATCCAGTTCGTGCCAATCACGTGCTACTTCCCTAGTGTCCAGACCACTTTTTAGTTCCGGGTTCCTGGGAATCAAGCGTTTAAACTTTTGCTGAGTGATTTAATCATTCAGCTCTTCTTAACGAGATTTCATTGAATATTCTGAGCCAGGGCAGATCTTTGCCGTCAAATCTTTCTAATGTATTCGAATACGCTTTTCTAAGAGAATTGAGTGGTGGACAAAAACACGGCCTCAGGCGGGAATCGAACCCGTGTTTCATCCCATGGATGACGCGTGCTCTACCACTACACCACTGAGGCACATTTGCCCGACCACTCATTCTCCAACATCTTTATTCTAGCTATCAGCCACCATCCTTCAACAGGTATGATCGGGTATGCGATTTCTAATAGTGGCTGCTAGCTCGACTGGGTTTATAGAGCGAAATCGCATACCCAACCAAACCTTTTAAAAGTTGGTATCTGATAGCTAATATAGAGATGCTGAAGAATCAGTTGTCGGGTAAATGTGCCTCAGTGGTGTAGTGCCAGAGCACGCGTCACCCGATAGGATGAAACGCGGCTGAGGCCGTCTTTTTTGCCCACCACTCAATTCTCTTAGGAATACATGTAACATCATAATACTGCGAAAAAAAGCGATAAAAATATGGTAATTTCGGAGTATTAGATGCACTTTTATTCTAAGATCTACAAAGTGCATTCTCCTTGCGAGGCAACTTGTAGGTTGAGACCATTTCGCGCCTATTGTTTTCTCGCTACTTTTGCATTTTCGGTACTGCAACCGTGCACTGAAATTCATAGGAGCTCATTAAATTGCGCATTGATGACTTTAATAATGAAGATAATTTTCCTCTGTTATTCTATTGTTTCAGCCGGTTATTTTCGAATAATATTCTTTTGTTTTAGTCGGATATTTTTGAGTAGTGAATATTATCTGAGGATTATAACCCCCGGTTTTTTGAGATTTACTTCATCAGCAAAGTTGATAGTTAATAATTTGTGAACTAGAGCGATATTTGGGCGATCAGTGCCCATCACAGGTAAGCTTATGGTTTCATCACATTTCTTCCCAAGACGAACCATAAATAGGCAGCTAATGGAGAACCCATTTTAAATACAGAATATGTGCTCTTACTTCGTTCAAATTTCGTACCACTAACGAAGTACGAAGTAGTAGGTGTGGACTGAGTATTGTATCGAATTTCTAGCACTATTGGTAAAGATTTTATTACTTTTAACTCAAACAATCTCTTTTTATTCCTTCAGCGCGCTATGGAGACATTCTCAGAACCTAAATTTCGGTGTCACTGAGTTGTCTTATCGAATGAATATTATTATGATTCAATGAGAAGCCATCCATGGTCCCTAGCCATGAGAACAAAGCTTATCGAGTGTTATCTCTGCTTCTACAGTGTATCAAGAAGGCCTTTTCCAAACTAAGACAGTAATGCGTCACCAAGACTCAAGCTTGCGAATGATTACCAAAATTCTAACAGAAAAATTTTGTCGAGCGAAAAGGGCTTCTGAAAAGTTGAAGGTCAACAACGACTCTCTCCGTCCGAAAAGGATTAATAGCAATTAGTAGACACGCATAGGTTCAGATTAGCTGTCGTGAAAAGTTTTGAATGGACCAAAACATCCTATCATTGCAGACGTATCTCAGAAAAAAAGAAGAATTTGCATATACGCCAAAGCTTCTGTGCAATATTGGCCATTAGAGTTCTTGAAAACAAATAATGCCACTCCAATTCATGTATCATGTTAACCATCACCCTATTCTCTCTTCTTATTGGCAACCCGATATTGGTTGCTAATGATAAACCTTAACACTTTTTTTTTTGTAAAAAATTTGGTTCATCTGTGTTAGGCGGTAGCAAATGAGAAAACGACCTATTTCGTTGAGCAGAACTTTTTACAAGTGTCAGTAGTCATCTGTAAGCTTGAATCTCGGGGGTTCCTGCATAAACTCGAAAGAGCGACTTTCTTGAAACCTCGGCATGTTAATAATATAAAACTTCGAAAATGATAAGAAAAGTTTAGAAAACTAATCTTTATTTAAAGCTTCACGAGGTTGGTATCTTTTTCCCCAATCGATTGTTCTTCTTTCCGGTCGATGGGTTTTCGCGTTTGCTTGTGGCTGACGGTCCGGCAAATACGCCTTCTCCAGAGCCTGAACGTATTATTCGTTGCAGCTTTATCTATATGACTATATACTAGGGGAAGAAAAAAAAAATATTTTGAAAACCTAAGTTATTGTAAGCGATAACTGATTCAGGGAAAACCACTCACCTTACCATCTAATCCAGGGACTACCTATGTCGTTAGCGCCAGGGTGACGTACGAACGCGCCCCCATGTCACTAGGTCAAATTATGTATAGGTGTCAGCTGAGATACATGCTAGAAAATTAATCTGAGATAAGGTGCCGTATGATTGGTTATGTTAAGGCACTCTCCTTTTTGTTCATTTGCGGTTTTCCCTGATTCAGTTATCGCTTACAATAACTTAGGTTTTCAGAATATTTTTTTTCTTCCCCTAGTATATAGTCATATAGATAAAGCTACAACGAATAATACGTTCAGGCTCTGAAGAAGGCGTATTTGCCGAAACGTCAGCCACAAGCAAACGCGAAAACCCATCGACCGGAAAGAAAAACAATCGATTGGGGAAAAAGATACCAACCTCGTGAAGCTTTAAATAAAGATTACTTTTCTAAACTTTTCTTATCAATTTCGAAGGTTCCTGTATATACTCGTTTTCGAAAAAACTGCATAATTAGGATAAAATTATGTTCGCTACGCGCTTTTATTATTATTTCGCTGAAAATACGGAAAGCATCTGAACGTTTAGAAGAAATCTTGTTGTATCAGTGTCACACGTTTTATCAGAATTTTTTTCTTAAGGCGGAGAAAAATCCAAAGTTAGAAATAGGAGTCGCATTACACATATGGGTCCTAACAGCGCAATCGATTGATCGCGTATCGATCCACGGCCACGCTCAAACACTAAACGACATGCAAATGCGCTGCGTGTGTGAAACTCAGTATTATTTTTACTGCTAAACTGCAGTGAAATGGTCTTTTTAGATAATAAGCGCAGCGTTGGGATTGTCGAAACTTACGCTATAGAATGGTTGCTTATAATTTGAGGAAAGACTTTTGTTCTGCGAGAAATACGCGTGTGTGAAGCACAAAGCTATTGTTTCCCATGCACTGCTGTAAAAACGCCTTCTCAAAAAACGAGCTTATACTGCAGTCCAGCAAGACTTAAGCTTCACAATGGCTTCAACATTTCTGTGAAGTTCCTTGTCCTGCAGAAGGGGTCGATCTTCGTTTGTTTCCAGCTAAGAAAAGAACCAGAAATTGTATGTAGCCATTGGTGTGCTATTCTTTATGTTTTAAAAATACTTTTGTATTGTTTATCTGTGAAAAGGCGCACTGGAAATTTTGAAGACGAAAACACCAAAGCTATCGTTTTTGAGAGTTTATACACAGTCTATTAAAATTCAATTTGCACAGAATATTATATAAGAAGATGAAGCAATTCATTTGATTAGTGCTATATAGATGTAGATTCACTGAATCAATCCATGACTCTGATAGCTGTAATGCAGCTAGTTTGTCTACAATTACTTCCTTTCGTAGCATGATATGCTCTGGGCGATATCTTCCAGAATATCCTACATTGCTTGACTGATTCTCATTTTTGACTGATATTTTTTAGGTCCATGATGGACCTCTGTGATGGCGTTTGTATGGTGTGTGGAGATCGATCGGCCGGCAAGCACTACGGCGTGATGGCCTGTTACGGTAAGTCTCTCCTAAAAGTTGATCAGTTTCGAATAAATCTATTCGTTCACCTCGCGGTTTCTATCCAAATCAACTGATATTAACTAGAATCAAAGAATTTCGCCGTTTTCACCGTGTCCATTTTTTGTGCATGGAGTTGAAGATTTGTTCCTTTCTGCTTTAGCAAAAACTTTGCGAAGAGATGGGTAATGGATGTAAGGGAAAGTGTTCTCGTTTTTGTTCCTGGAACTGTCGCGTTCTGATCATAGTCCGTTTTCTGCAACTTTTATGGAGATTTTTCAACTGTTTTGTTGTTGTTTGTGTAGGAAATGTGTCATATCACATTAGGAAACGTCTTTGTTATCTAATGGAATTGTTTTTTGTTGGATTTGAATTTATTAGATTTGTTACGCTTGCAGCATTCATAAATCACCAACGTGTGTTTCGATATTGTATCATATGAATATCATCAAATGAATGTATCAAATGTATCATATGAAATCAAATATTCCATTGAATTCTCTTCTCGTCGCTTGTCATGCACAACGACTCTTTGCAGGTTGCAAGGGATTCTTTCGTCGGACGATCCGCAGTGGGCAAAACTATTCGTGCCGCTTTCAGCAAAAATGCAGCATCGACAAAGGTACGGTAGCTGTGGTTATTCGCAATTGAGTACGGTATTTTCCATGTAGACAACACGCTTTGTAGATCAGAGAAATGCGTGCCGTTTCTGCCGTTTCCAGCGATGCTTAAATGTAGGGATGGAGCCAGATGGTAAGTCCATGGCACTGACATCGCCAAGAGCAAATAGTTCAATTCGTTCATTTTTATTATTTTACATAAATTATCCAACTCTTCTTACGGCATTTTCAACAGAACTTTTGGATATACAAAACAGTTGGTCACATAACATGCTTTTAGCCTTTTGTAAGCTCTGGTAGGGTACTTATTTAGTACTAGACGGGCCGTTTCGCCCTTGCAACCTGACCAGTAGCACAATGCCTTACGGTTCAGCCGATCCTTTGGTGATACACCCTTGCTTATAAAGGGATCGACGCCGAATAACAAATCACTTAGAGCCAGGTGATACTTCCTCGACATTACAGTGATTAACAGTCGAGCTCGTGGCTAGTAAAATTAATCATACCTCTTCATTCTACTGCTTTTATGGACCTCGCTCAAAGAATCTTATGCTGTGATTACTGCTATGATATGATGCTATGATTACTTATGCTTCAATCACTTCACCTTATGTGATTATCAGATTATTATTGGTCTTGAGCGAGGTCCGTAAAATCAGTCGAACAAAGCAGTTAGTTAGCTAACGTTGTAGATAGGAGTTGATTTGCTTTGCCTAAAGTGCTAAAAAGCTAGTCAACATAGTAGCCTAGGAATTGTTGATTGCGTATTTCTCACTTGTGGGAGTAATCGTAAGAAAGCGGTGAAAGTAGCAAGGAAAAATATATACATGCTGTAAGCAGTGTTGATAAGATCGCCTGGTCTTTTGTGTGAAAGTATCCTTCATTACAAAAATCTTCATGGTGATCACTCATCGGTCACTTGAAGTGGTTGTGTACAAAATGAGGAAACAGACACAACCATACTTATTCACCAAAAGCTGGCTGAAGCCCTGCGCATGAACTCTGGCAAAAGAAACCTCAAGAGAAAATTTATTGATTTCTGACTGGGATTTGTTTACTCTTTTATTTGTTCTCCGTAAGACCAATTTTCTGTTCACCCCGGCAGTGATTGAATAATAGTTCTCTTTGTTCTTGATGGACACGAACGAGGTTGTAAACAGCTATTTTAATGCAATATTGGCTGTTCTTTTGATTCAGAACTTGAGGAAGTTCAAATTAACGCGTATCTACTCAGTCAAACACTTTCATAACCACAGCAGAACATCTGCGCGAGAAATTACTCAAGCTTCTCTAATAAATTTCAAAAATCCAGAAATGTATGGCATGGACGAGTGTCTTGCCATCATGTGCGACCTCGCATCATACCTCAAGGTGATTTTGGCTGACTCGAGTCAAGCATATTTGTAAGCCATAGCTTGTATTTGTAAGCCAAGCAATGTAGGACTGCGCGGTTATTCTCCAGTAATAACTGCAGGATCGATAAAGAGCAAAACGATCAGTGTATGATAGAAGCTGTTTGCTATGCGAACAAAAATTTGCGTATCAACGTCTTTTTGCTATGTCTGTGAACATGTTTGACTAAGTAGACTGTGTGTCAGTTTGACCTTCCCACGCCCTGAGAAACGGCGAAAATTGTGGCTGGCATTATCCCACAATAAATCTTACTAATGCTGAAGCAAAAATGACTGAAATGAATGGACCTTTGTCATCATGGTACAGCTTTTTTATTTCCTAAAATAATGAAATGGGATTCCGTTTTACATGGGCCATGTTTCTTCCACCGTTCTTGGTCAAGGGTCGTGTTTTGGAAACCGAAACAAGTGAAAAGTCGTCGGAATGAATTGGATGCAATGCTGTATGACATTGCCCTATGCGGTGGCCTCACTTACTTGGGGCGCTTCAAAAAGTCATATTTTGCGTTTTTTTATATGACAGTTTTGGTTGTAACTATTCTAATATCATATCTGCATTTCAAAAAGATCACATAGATCTTCAACATTCATGAGTAGAATCTGCTGTAAAAGCCCATTAAGTTCTAGACTTTTCATCTTCTGTCGTTATCCAAAATTATTCTTGGGAAAGTCAATAGCTATTGAGAGATTAGCATACTCTGTTAAGTGTTAATGAAGAGCGGTTTCCAGCCATCAGACCTGACCGCGATGTCATTGGAAAACAGAAGAATCCACGTCGTAAGAAATTGAAACGCGAGGACAGCTCCTTGCCCTCACCGGGTAGCGACTCTCCGTGAGTATTTCATCTGTTCTGTTCTTTAATTCTACTTCTAGAGTAGATAGGACTCCTGTGTCATGTACACTAGACTTGTTTACAATGTAAGATGTGAACAATGAAGTTTTAGATAAAATGACCATCTCTAGAGATAAAATTACTGCATGATGCATCATCAAATTTATTGTGAGGATCTCAGCACTACTTACATTTATTTCGTTTCCTCTCACTAACCTGACACAAAGATCTCCGAATATCTCGAACATATTATTGAACGGCTCTCTATAGACCTCGTCAGTTATGATTGAAGTCAATCTTGAGCACATCCCTTGGCCAGTTGACGAGAGGTTCTTATTAGCTGTTGTCGTTCGCTGCTGACGTTCCAGTTGCTTCGCCATCTGACCTGTGCTTACGTTATGTACCTCTACTCGTGTAATTGAATGGTCTTTCTGTGTTATTTGAACCCATTGCCCCGATCAGATCAGAAGATGGGATGGAGAAAAGGCGCTTGGTCTTGCGTGATAGTGATGCCTTTGCTTTGGTGGTTCATTTTTGGTTTTTTACGTTTATCCGAAAGACTCAAAGGTTCTGCTCTTTGGTCATTGACTGCTGTGCCATGATCGTGATACTCACTTTGAAGTCATCACCGTTGTGTTTTTGTACCCCTTGAGTACTCTAAGGAGTACTTTGTTGAAATTTCGATTCATCATCTAGATGTTCTTTTATGCCGATGCAAAGTGGTCTACCCGTATCGCCAATGTATTCATCCCTTGCCTTACATCATGTCAGGTCTATTGTGCTTGGACTAAGATAATCACCTTCTCTTCCGTTACAGCAGATTATATAATTTTCTGAGTTGCAAAAACGATCGCAGAAGTGGTTGTGGACTAATTGATGGCGTAAGGTATCAGGTTGGAGCTCAAGAACTGCCATAGAACTTCCATGACCACTTCTTTTTAGGTACCTCGCGCTAGCGTTACAAACTATTTTTGATATAAAGCGCGGCTATGAAGAGACTTGTTCGAGTCTGAAGTATCGTTTTCGGGCCCCAACTTTTGAAGTAACTCAAGTGGTTGGTGTTTCGTAGCCAGTGGAAACAGCTACTTTTTGTGCCAAGTTTAGCTCTTCTCCTTTTCCTCTTCTCCTATGCACACACTTTCCTAACCATTCTGTACACTTTTTTGTCAGTGCTTCCTTCATATGTGGGTGAGAGGAAGGGTAGTTTACTAGCGTATTTCTGCTGTTTAATTTTTGGTGCCAATCTGTGCTTATTCATCTTCTAGAAGTTTTATTTGGTTGTTTAGAAATCAAAGCCAGTTTACATTCGAACTTTCTCGCGTAAATTTTATCGTCTCTTCTTGTCTTTTTAACACTTTGAGCATTCGTCTATTCTGTTCAACACATTATAGCGAAAATTCACTCTTTTTTTCAGTGGTTATTTGAAAAGCTTATCGAGCAAATTATGTGCAGTATTTTCTTTTTGTTGTACCAAGATGACTGTGCTTAGATTGTCATCAGAGGTAACCATCCACGTTATCAGAAGCACATTTCCTACTGAAGTTTCACCTAGGGCAATCACTGGCGTACTTTATCTTGACAGACCTGCCAGGTTGAAACATACTAACTATAGTCCCTTTCTAGAAACATGCCCCATGTGGGTATCCCTAAATTCACCGACGTCCAGAGGCACTTCTTATCACGATGAAGCATTATTCTTTGGTGGAGATCTGAGCAATCATTTAGAGATGCCATGTGTCCTTTTAGAAGCTAAATTAGTTTTTTTTTTCGAATATTTTGCTCATTAATATAACTTTGTGCGCCCTTCTTGCATCTTCGAGTATTTGGGAAACTTCTCCAATAAATTTTCATTCCTTGTTTGTTTGACGGATTTTGAAGACTTTGGAGTGTCGTTTCAAGAATTCGCTTTTTAAAGTCAGACATCAAAATTGTTTGCCTCGGAAATTCGGCTATCTTGGGAGAATTGCTAGTGTTTCGTCACAGATCGAATGTGCGGTCTGAAATTATGTCCATGAGAACACATCCTTCGTAGCGGTTTTTTTACTATTGCGATGTGATCTCTGCGACTTCAGCTCTCCTCACGAGGATGTATTGGTGACGTTTCTTGTGGACGTAGAACTACAATCGATGGGCGGTCCGGGTAGTCGCACTTCATTACCGATAGGAATTCAGCGAATCAAGTCCGATCCCGACATGGACATCAGTTCATTGTTCAGCAATCGTTTTGCATATGAGGGTGAAGCGTATGAGGTAAATCTGTCTTTACTTATGTGAAAATTGAACAAAATTGATGTATTCTGTGATATAAGCTGTACCAAGCAACCAACTGAAAACTTAACTCAGCAGTCTATTTGTGATGCCTGCATCCAGTTGTGATCCATCAGCTTTCTGTTCCAGTGAGACGAATTTGTTGTCACTAATTTCGTGAAGAGTCTGCTAAAAAATTTGACTGACGTCTATGATGAGCTCCTTTGATAAGAGTTCTTAAACTACAGCTGAACCCCTTTTCAATTTAGTTTACTCCAGTAATGCAGAAATCTTATTTGTTTTGTTAAGCATTAGAGCTACTCCTTTGCTTGTCGCTCTAACGTAACACGATTGAATATCGTTCTTGAGTTCTTAGTGAGCAGTGGCTGCTTTCAGATAGGATACACCATGGAACGAGTAGCATCTGTCGAGCAACTGGCATCGGCACTTCGACGATATCTCTTCGCTGCTGTGCATTGGATTGAAGCACTGTTTTCACTAGCGCAAATTGATAATATTCCAGAAAAGGTGTGTGCCTGCCTACTAATAATATGAGTGATTCAACTTATGAAGTAGTCATCAGATATCCTTACATCAGTCGCTTTAATATTTTTTTTACCTTTTTTACTTCTGCCAGTGCAAGCCTGGTTTATGGGTCGCCTTTTGTCTAAACAATGACAATATAGTACTAACAGCGATATGTTTGGTATTGTTGAGACAAACTTCTATACCTTCACATGAACTGTCAAGTATGATTAGTATTCTTGAGCATTTACTTGAGGAATTATAAGCATAACACCTCATTGTATTTGTAGGAATAAGATTTTTTGTGACGTATATTTATATTTGACGATTTTTGAGATTACTGGAAGTTCTTCCAGTTCTATGAAAAAAATTATATGAACCATTACCAATACTAACAACCCCAAGGTAATAAAAAATGTAACACAAAAAAAATTGCACGTAGCATTAGTAAAACCAAAACCTCTTCAAATTCACATTACAATTTTTTGACGCCACAAAATTAATACTCCAGACAGCCTATTTTAATTCTTTGATGAGGTCTGTTATGAGCACTTCTGCAGTGCATACACGTGCTTTGGCTTGCAGCCTCGTCAGTTGCACAGTACACCTCGTCTGCGCCAACACCTCGCAAGGGAGAACCCCCTTACATAGAGGAGACGTAGATGAACACGTTATATCGCGTGTTAAGTGAAAATTCACTTCACCCACGGGTACCTTATCATTGTGTGTCCAGTGGCATGATCAGTGGACATTGCAGTGATCAACAGTCGATTTGCTCAAGGCTGGTATCTTTATTATTATACCTTTATATTCGATTGTTTTTCAAGATCTCGCTCAAAATTAATACATCCAGACAACGTTTAAAGCTTTGCTCGCTGGCGACTCTTTTATGTGAGGGGTTTCTCCTTCGAAATAAGTTGGCACAGACAAGGGGCACTGTGAAAATGGCCAGGCTGCGAGGTGTTGCACTGTATAAGTGATCATAACAGACCTTATGAGAGGCTCAAAATATGCGCCTGGATGTATTGTGACAAAATTTAGCAACTAGTAATAAGTTATATGCTTTTTAACGAAAGAATGCGATCTATGATGAATTATTTTGCGATATGTGGATCAAAATTCAATCACAGTGGTTTAAGTGGTTGTGAAATAATTTTTGCTTGCAAAGCATTTTGGACCACTAAATCATAGTCTTATAAATCCGCAGAAATTTTGTTGATATTTTCTTTAGGTGGCTGTGTTGAAGAGCGTCTTTGCTCCCTACACAATCCTCTGTCAAGCTGCCCGAACTGCACAGGTGATTAGACATTGTTCTTGGTCGAGTTCATTTGTTATTGAGTCTATGTCAGAGTGTCGAACTTAATCGTAGGGATCATTTGATAGAAATTCGAGAATAAATTAATGAGACGTCAACATGTCAAATCACTGACATTTCAATTCGGTCATAACTATGTGTATACCTGTTACTTCCTCTCCTAATGGTCTTTCAGCTTTCTGGCGACGTGGACGTGATCTGCCTATGCAACCGTACTACAATAACTAGGCAACCACCTCGTCATCTCCTCGAGACCAAGTAAGCAGTCGCCTTACTTAGTCTTAGTTTTCATTGCTTCATCTCTTATCTAACTGTTACATGCCGTCCTCGTTGTGATATTCTTCGTTTCATTCCGCGTTTTCTAAAAATTTACAAAATTAGAAGAAAAAATATCAAACCATAAATGATAGTTGTAGCATCGCAGACAAATTTTCTTACTCAAATTCTTTTTGTTAGAAAATCAATCTTGCTATCTTCTTGTCGTAAATTCAAATATTTTTTTATCATATTAGGTACTTTTGTCAGTAATTCAGGGCCATGTTTGTTGATAATCGCTTTTTACTTGTTACTGTGTTTCAGTTTACTGGCGAACAATCTTGTACCGCGCATTCTCGATGATCTGGTAGCCCCAATGCGGAAACTCGCGCTTACTGATGCGGAGATAGTGGTCTTATCCGCCTTGGTGATCTTGGATCCAGGTAAGCGAAGTCGTAGTTCCTTGTCGTGTCAGTGTTTTCGAAGTACTCTGCTATTAGTCGTCTTTTAACCCAAATACATCATCCCCACCATTCTGTATATAGATGTTGACTAATTTCCCCAGAATTCTCGAGATATGCCCACACATTGATGTTCATCACTTCGCATCAAACTGCCTACCTGTCTCGGTCTACATACGTATCTTGGTTATCTAAAAAAAAAAACTTTTACTAGCTGCTTGAAGGTGGCTGTAGGTGGTTATAGGGCCATTAACAGGACGAAGCTGCCGATTATTTTCTGATTATCACTCAAAACGAAAGAACTCAAATATCAAGTAGGAGAGGAGTTTGAAATATTCAGTGCGGTCCTCTTCCTCTGCGGTGTTAACACGAAAAATTTTCCCTTCCATTCCTTTGTTGTTTCCTTATTTGGATGGCTGCGACATTGATCTGTGATGATTAATGACCACGTTATTGCTTGCATTCTCCAAACCCTTTAAGAATCCCAGGATGCTTGAGTTGTATTCATTGACGTGACTATGATGGAGTTGTTGGCTAAGAGTGGGTTTTTGTACTTTTGGCCTTCTCCACACCGTTGTTTCCCGTCAAAAGATGGCTGGTAAGTTTACCCACTGTGAAATGAGCGGAATAAAACCTTTTTTGCTAAATAATTTGATTTGACTTTTTTACTAATGTTTTTGAAATAAACTGTGATAGTGGTAAACAATGAAAGCCGAAGTTATGATTCCGATCTACCACATGCTAATAGTTTATTGTGATGTAGGTGAAGGATTTATATCTTTTGATATTGTTGCTATGTTCCGTCACATGTATGTTGATGGTTATTTTCGATCTGCTGAGGCCCCTTTTCTCACCTGTTCCGCCCTGTATGGGTGCTGTAGTGCCCATGCGCCAGTCAACCGCATTTCGATATGAACTTTTTTCGGCTCAAATTTCCTTTTTTCTTTATTCAGTTTTTGGGAACGAACAATGGGACGGCTTTTGTATCTTAGGAAACCCATTGAGTCCCCCGGAAAATATATATCGAGTCGGGTGCTCATGAATATCGGCGCTCCTATCAAACACGCTTTGAGCGGTGCGGCATGGGTTCCAATGGTGACGCTGGACAATTTTCTCGCGCTACCTCGTATTTTTGGATGATTTGATGGTGATTTTAGATTGAAAATTTGAAGGTACTTATAGAATAGGCTCTGTCCTACCTCCGCGGTAGTATGGGCAATTTTCCCAAACTGATAATTCTATTTCTATGTTCATTCAAATTTTGGCGAACTGAGAATGAAATTTAGTTAACCAATTTACTATCACAACAGTGGCTAAAAATATTGATAAGATGTAGGACACCATCGTTAGTGGATTTCCGCTTGACCAATCCTTTGCTAAGTGAGGCACAAGCTTTGACGAAAAAAAAAGAAAAGTTTCTAGTTATGGTCAAAAAGTTATGTAGTTGATGTGGAATAGGAATGTTGAGTCAATTTGATACAGATCTGTAGTGAAGTCATTACATTTCATTAGCAAACTTGAAAATGATGACTTTTTCTTTCAGAACTTGTTAATCTTCATTAAATGCTGAAAGTGTATAGTTTCATAGTGGACGGGTATTTTTTATTCTTTACACACAAGAGCTGTACATGCACAAAAAGCATGAGCGAGTGTATAGAAGAACATGGAGCATATACAAAATGAAGTTTTTTCGAAACGAGGAGAAAAATTGATTTTTAGAACTGAAGTCACATTAATAAAACTACCGGAGTGCCTGATGTGACTTCCATAGGTTTCACACTTACCGCAGTGAAAAAGTCTGCGTCGTCCACACATTAATCAAATGAAAATTAAGTGTCGTCGCGGAAGTGATAGACATTCGTACGAGCATAGCGTCTGCTCTTGAGCGCTTGATGCAATTTGCAAGTAAATTCGTAAACTTTCAATTTTGTATAATCGGAATGTTTCTCATAAAGAATTCTGTGCGTTTGAAGATTCACCGGGTCTGTCGGAAGCTTCATCGTTAGCGCTCACTCAACTTCGGGATCGAGTGCAGAATGCACTATTCCAGCTGATCCGTGAGAACTCGTCGGCGATGCACAGTGTGACAAGTCGTTTCGGCAACATACTTTTACTGTTGCCACCACTTGCAGTTAGTTGTTTTATTAGGGCATGGTTAGAATTTCTTTCAATGTTCTAAGTCAACATAAAATTATCACATGGGAGCTCGCTTATTGTTTATGATGTTTTCGCTAGGACTCTGCGTGCATAATATGCTATTGAGCTTTTGTAAGATACAAGCACGGGTTTGCGTGAAGATCTATCTCCTTCATAACTTATTTTTGGAATTAATAACTTATTGTCTTTAGCTTATTCTCCATTGCCTTCCATCTAGTGATGATTTGAAACGCTGTAGAAATTTTTGACGAGACAGTAATCAGAGAATGACTAGTCAAGTTTTTATAAACAACCAAATTAATAAGCTATATACTAAGGGTGTTACTAACCCAAACTTAACTTCCGTCACTCAAAACATCGTTTGATTGGTCATTTATTTCTTTTCCAGAAGTTAAGTTCACTGGTTGGAGAGAATGTGCAGTTTGCACGTATGTTTGGTGGTTCACTTGATCCGTTACTTGTCGAACTTTTCGCGGACAACATGTCCGAGGTAAGATCATTTCTGACAGCTGTTTTTTTTTTTATGTCTCAACATTATCTGGCCAGACTATTCATCGATAAAGGCAACTAATTCTTTTTGAACGAAAAGAAAGACGAAACCTCAAAAATGATGTCGATTACCGTTTTTGTGAACTTTTGCTGTTAGTTAGCGATTTTTTGAAAGATGTATTGCTCAGCTCAAGTACTTAGCAAACATTTTAGTGCTAATCACACAAATGGTCCATGCGATATATCCAATTTGAGCATCTTTCATTCAAACACAGGCGTTTTCGAGCATTCTTCAGTTATCAGCGGTCAAATTAAGGCTTTTTGTGAATCAGAATATGTCCAAGATGGATCATAGTTGTGAGCAGAAGTGCATATAACATATTCTTAGATTAGTTCTAGTATTGTGCTGGGCAGATTTTCATGAGACTGTACTGAGATTGGGAGAGCAACCATTATTTCAGGTGATTCCTTCTCAGTCCACTAGAGAGAGAACGGATGTCTCGACGCAAACGTACTCATCTACCTCGCCTATCTTGCCGTCTGATCTCGGGGAAATTCACGATGGAATACCAGCATGCACGGAACCAACTCGTCCTGCTCCTGTTCATCCGAATGGTAGGATTCAATCTCTATAGTAAATAGATCGTTTGTAATCATCGCAAGTAGTGGTTTTCGAGATCAAGGCACAACTGAATTTTCAAGATATTCTGCTCAGTCCCTAATCTATCTGTCCATTTGTGCAGTTTTAAGCGTTCTGTTGGAGAAATTTAAAGGTTTTTTTAAGCCTGTTCGTGCGAATTTCCACACGTCAAATTTTTTTCACATTATATTTTGCTGACAATAGCTTTTATTAGACGCTTTGCGTCAAATACTGGTTGGAAAGTATTTGTTTCAGAAGAGACCCATAATGGTCCAATTCTTAATGCTATAAATTTCTTCATAATTGTATTTTTACTTGTTACTCAACTTTGAGCCATGCATGTGGTCTGTTATGGGCAACTCATACAGCGCAATATACGTGTTTCGGCCTTGACAGCCTCATCACTGGGTACTACTCTTCGTCTTAGCCAATCCTCTCGGGTGAACCCAACCTCTCCCTCTTTATTTTTGCCAAGCTTGCGATGATTTTGAATAGCTTTTCAATAGCGTAATTTATAGAGAACACTTTGGTCTACCGTTCTAAGGTTATAGATTATTTTTGCTGAGTAATGATTAACACTGTAAGAAGATTAATATTACACTGGAATAAATTCGATTAGAAAGATTAAAAAGAAGAAAAGACTTTTTTTGAGCAACATTTACTGCTGTTACTAATCCTTTCGCTGATATATCCTATTTCGCGCAGTTGTGCGTTCTATCGCTTTTATGTTATGTGAACCTCAGCAAGACGAAGAAGTTGAGATCTTATGACGTTGAAATGAGAGTTTTTTTCTTATTAAGAGCGACTTACAGATTTTGATGGTTTCACTCTAGTTAATACACATAGAATTGAATTTGTTTGTTCAAATTTGAGAAGATGAATTGTTTTTTAATTACTTATTTAGATGGCGTATGTTATTGTAGACATGTTAGTAATGGCGTTATTTTCAGTAAACCCTTCCTTGTCGTACAATCCTTTCTACTTCTCCGGACAACAATTTCCGTTGTCACAAGCGGTTAGCTACGCGACAACTCAGAACTACAGTCATCCTTCGTTCTTCGACACGACTTCAGCGCCAACGCAGTTCCGATTCATGTAACCTGTCCGGATGCTCCTTGTATCTTCTGTAGAACTAGATGTCTCTTAGCAGTCAGCATATAGTCCCAACTGTATATTCACAAGAAATTACATTTTGTTAACTACCTTCACCACTTACAACGAGCATAACTCACTCTCTGTAATGTTGATTAATATGTGTAGTGTATTTGAATAACCAATTTCTGAAGGCCACTCGTTAGTTGATAGGCAAAAAGTTGTTTATGCACCTCAATCAACCCAATTCTGTCGCATCTAGTCGCAGTCACGCTGTCCGTTTTTATTTGTTTTCATCTGCTATTAGTGACATATTAATTTTTGTTAATAGGAAATATTTATGTTAAATTACTTTGAATTCTATTTCTGCGTCCTCTTATCGACATTCGTCAGCTTGTCACATGCCACCCGTACTTGGCAGAAATCGGTGTGTATTGTGATATTCAACGAATGAGCGAATACGGTGCGTTTCCTTCTCAGCGTAAGCCCCTCTGAAGCAGAGTGGTATCAAACGGGCAAACCCAGGTCACGTCTATGATTCTATGCCGTTTATTGAACCGGTTGTTTTATCAGCAAGTTTTCTAATCCATAATTTCTCTATTTGTACAACTCGTCTTTTTCGAGACTGTTCATTCTATGTTGAAATGAGTGCATGGAGAATAATTTGGTGCATCGATAACGCTTTTTAGCGACTGTTGCCATATTCTCCATACTATACAGCTCTATCATGGAGAGACATGGTTCTCGAACTTGACTAGCAATACTGCTGTCTCTAAATATTTTTGCCTTTATTTCAATCTTGGGTACAAGAACCTCTGTCGTACCTCACTCATAACAAACGTTACACACCTTTCGTAATATGTGGCTGCTTTTTAGCCTCTATATGCCCTTACTTTTTTTTTACCTCTGTAGTAGCTGGTATCTTATTTTTTTATTCTGCCTGCCTGCTTATTAGAAGCCAGTCGGTAATCTGTCTATCGCGATTATACAAACCTCCTATTGAGAAGCAGGTCTTGTGTGTAATACATTCACTAACTCTCATCAGGAAGTATTTATTTATGTGTGTAAGTAGCACGATGTATCATTCACCTCAGCTTCACTACTCGTTCCCTCAATACGTACTGTAGTGCATACAGTGCCTAAAACCGTTGATTTCTTCTTCCTCTGCAAATCACCTCATCTGCAGGTTCTCTCATGCTTTTCTACTACATCAGTTGATGTGAAACTGCGTTTCAAGCGCAATCGGTCAGTTTTCTGGTCGCCAATCTCTGGTTTTTGAAAAGTGTTTTCTATTTTACACATAATTTTCTTCTTTTTATTTGTGTACGGATCTTTATTCCAACTTCTGAACGTGTATTTTATACATGTGCTGATTTACATTGGTGAATAAATCCGGTTGAAGTTAAGTTGTGATTCATCATTGATAATTTAACAGAACACCTGGCATACATATGCATATATATGCTTATATATATATATATATATATATATGTATATGCATGTATATGTATGTAAATAAATGAATAAATAAATAAATAAATAAGTATATATATATATATATATATCTGATGTCAACTCACGAAATTCTTATTCGTGACGAGTGCCAACTTTCTTGAACATTCTAGATGTGCCTCAGACTTCGTCGCTCGTTTTGAACAGTGTTGCAAAAGAATAATTCTGGAATCAATCGAATTATCAGGTTAAATTTTCCTTAGAAGTTTTGGTTAAATATGAGCACATAGTTTTTCATTTTTGTATTGCAAAACAAATTATCACATAAATGCCGTTTTAGCATTACCTGAATTCGTTTCGAGCATTCATATTCCACGAATACAATCTTTTGCCCAAGAGTTCAACTGTTGCTTGAGGATTTTGACCTTTTTTTTAAATGTCAATGTAGTCAAATGCATATCCCATCCCTGAGAAATTTACCATCGCCAATCTTGTTATTGCATATTGAGAGATTACGAAGTGTAGGTGATGCAGGATATCAGCAAGAAGGCAGTGGTTCGCTCGTATACCTCAACGCTGTTGCGATTACGTGGGAGTGTCATAGCATGGCTTTCTTCGGGATTTCAGGTAGAATCCACTCGGCCAGCACCAACAACATTCGTGAAGACGAAATCCTCAAGAAGCAACCGAAACAACATACAAAATTTTTATAATCTCTGGGACGAGGAGTGCGAGGAAAGAAGCCTAATGTAACAAGTGTTAGGATTCATCTACTAGATGTGATGAAGAGTCATCTAAAATAAAACAGGATTCGCGGACTTGATCAATCCTTAAGGGAGTGGGGACTGTCTGTACCATTTTTGGTATACGGATATTTGGAAAGCCCTTTGCTGGAGGCGAATGTTTGGTGAATTTTCAGTAGTCATTCGATAGCTTGAGAAACGGCAATTTCGACACCGTGCTTGGTTTCTCAAAAGGCGTTCTTGGTGCGCTGTAGCAGTAGAAATAAATTACGTCTCACCTTCAACTTTCTTTGTTTGCTTCGCTGAGGTCTGTTCGTCGGTTTTCACCAGACTTCTAGTACTCATTCGACGACATAAATCTCGACAATTCGCTGGGTTTTATTTGTGAAAAAGCATTCAAGACGCGCTTTGAGAACGAACGAAAAGACGATTACATTGCACATTGGGTATGGTAAGCAGGTCACTTCGGCTTCTTAGAGTTCATGTATTAGAGTAAGAGCGCATGTGACGCAGTGGCTAGAGATGCTGTGCGTCGCACACGTATCTAATAGTTCTATATCGCGCTTCAGACTCACCAGGCCTTCTATCCCTTCGAGGTCCGAACATTGGTCCAGATTTGTCTGAGATGATAGCAGCATTGAATTGATACATCGATAGATCACCACAAATCATTGTAAAGTCCAAAATGCATTTGATCACCTTACACGATGCTTGTTGAATTCTCCGCGTTGCGCGTTCTCACGGATTGATTAACACCAAAAGCTTTACTTCAATCCTTTATGTTGAAGTAAATTCACCGTAATCAATCAGAATTCATTCAATTTGACCGCCTATTGCGGTGGTATGATGTTTCAATAAACCCAATAATTTAGAGTGGTCTTTGAAAACATTTGCGTCGGTTGGGATTCGAACACACAAAAACCCAATATCGGTTGGCATAAGCGGGTTTAATGTAGATAGTGACTGCCCACGCGAAAGCATAGACGGTTGGCTGTTGACAGATAACACGTTGCAGCGTAGAAAGATTAGCGGCAAAACGGGCGTCGGTAGTGCAGCGGTTCAGCACGCGCTCCCGGAAAGAGTGAGATCTGGGTTCGATTCCCAGCTGACTCAAATGCCTTTGCACACCACTCTACATTATTGGGTTTGTTAACTTATCATTACAGAAAGAAGGAGCATCACTTAAGGGACTTCTATGGAAGTATTATAATTGAAAGAATTATATCATGTCCTAAAAGTGCTTAATTTTTAACGGGAAAGCCATATCTTTGTGAGGGAAACGTACTTTCGATTCTTATTGTCCATTTTTAATGCCTGATTGCGATAAATAATTCGACACATCTTCTTAAAGTAACTCGAATTTTATCACGCGTTGAAATAAACTACGCAGGAACTATCAGTTGTTTTCCAATTTACATTCGCCCATGATGACTTTTGGGTAATGTTCATGGTGAAAAGGATGCTAAAACTAAAAGATTTATATTGTAATATATATCAAAAGATCGACTGTTTTTGAAACCCCCAAAAAACATTCAATATAATTCCAGAAAAAGAATGATTTAAGCTCAAAAAAGGGGTTGGTAAGCCCAGGGTCATACACCGGTGTTTCGGAGGTTCGTCCTCCTCATCAGTGACCCCCGCCCCACATTCAGCCCTGCATTGAAGCAAGGAGGGTGGCGTATGTGATGATGGCACAGTGTACTATGACACTGTACCATCACCACCTCTCAGTCGATAGATTTTTGCTGTTAGATCAAAACTATATCAAAAGATCGACTGTTTTTGAAACCCCCAAAAAACATTCAATATAATTCCAAAAAAAGAATGATTTAAGCTCAAAAAAGGGGTTGGTAAGCCCAGGGTCATACACCGGTGTTTCGGAGGTTCGTCCTCCTCATCAGTGACCCCCGCCCCACATTCAGCCCTGCATTGAAGCAAGGAGGGTGGCGTATGTGATGATGGCACAGTGTACTATGACACTGTACCATCACCACCTCTCAGTCGATAGATTTTTGCTGTTAGATCAAAACTATATCAAAAGATCGACTGTTTTTGAAACCCCCAAAAAAACATTCAATATAATTCCAAAAAAAGAATGATTTAAGCTCAAAAAAGGGGTTGGTAAGCCCAGGGTCATACACCGGTGTTTCGGAGGTTCGTCCTCCTCATCAGTGACCCCCGCCCCACATTCAGCCCTGCATTGAAGCAAGGAGGGAGGCGTTTAGTTTTGATCTAACAGCAAAAATCTATCGACTGAGAGGTGGTGATGGTACAGTGTCATAGTACACTGTGCCATCATCACATACGCCACCCTCCTTGCTTCAATGCAGGGCTGAATGTGGGGCGGGGGTCACTGATGAGGAGGACGAACCTCCGAAACACCGGTGTATGACCCTGGGCTTACCAACCCCTTTTTTGAGCTTAAATCATTCTTTTTTTGGAATTATATTGAATGTTTTTTGGGGGTTTCAAAAACAGTCGATCTTTTGATATAGTTTTGATCTAACAGCAAAAATCTATCGACTGAGAGGTGGTGATGGTACAGTGTCATAGTACACTGTGCCATCATCACATACGCCACCCTCCTTGCTTCAATGCAGGGCTGAATGTGGGGCGGGGGTCACTGATGAGGAGGACGAACCTCCGAAACACCGGTGTATGACCCTGGGCTTACCAACCCCTTTTTTGAGCTTAAATCATTCTTTTTTTGGAATTGTAATATAATTTATACAACATATTTTAAGTGACTGGATGCCAAAACTAGAATGATTGCGTAGCAGACAGCCGATTTTTCTCTTTACGAAAAAGTTCTATATGCACCAGAAACATTCGAGAGTGTAAATTGTGGAGTACTAAAGTAATACGAGAAACATCAAAAACTTATCGAAATATAGGAAAAAATCCAATTGAATAACGAAAATCGCTCACCTCTTTGAAAATCGTGGCTGCGTGCACGATTTCAACTGTGGTTCTCAATGGGTTTAGGTCATCTTTCATCGCTTTTTGTAGCGCTTGCAAGTTCAGACGTGGTTTGGAGGCTACCCATGACAAATGCGATTCATGGTGACGTATAAGAACAAGTGTTTCTGAAAACAAAGGTCTCTTAATGGCATATATGAGCTCATAGCTCCCACATCGTGTCATGGTGAAGAAAATCGACAGGTCGTATTTTTTATCAGTATGAAATTGATGACCATAACATCAACAATAATCACCGACCAACAATTTTACACCTGTATTATCACCAAACTATCGAAGATCGCGCCGATTAAATTGATCGGGATGTTAAGCGCACCGCAGTGAGACCGCTAGTGATCGAATTTCTTCACGAAAAAACTGAAGAGATAGAAATGATGTTTAACAATTTCCTGGAGCAACGAAGGCCCACTGGGCCACTCCTGCGTGTGATGGGAAAAATGTCAGTAGTACTAGTGCTCGTTCGAATCACTCGACGATCAGCGGGGCGTCGAGTCATGCAGGTGAATTCCCCTAGGTGGTCGTCGCTGCTGCATTTACACAGATTCCATATTGTTTAAAGATTGCAAAAGCCAGGTGGTAGGATTGAAGATCCATATTTCAAGCGTGTTTAACCACAAACTATGCAAACGCGACATTTCCTCCATCAATATTCTGACAAAACATACGATTTAGCTATGATATTTGTACATTCCAATGTTTTCTAACCTTCAATTTTTCACTAAGATCGAAGTCAGGAGAGTCATGCGATTTCATGAACTTCATATCGGTAAGCTGAACGACGTATTATCAATAATACGACAGTGGTAAGATCGCATTCAAGTTTCATTACGTCATTTGTCGTCTCAGGTGGCAATAACAATTCTCGGTGCTAGGAAGAAGACATGGTCAGCAATACCGTCTCTCTCGTCAAGGAAGTATTCCTGCTAATCATCTGCATTCTACGAGTCCTTGCCAATCTCCTTGTGGTTTTGTTTGGTTCACCAGGACCAAACACAATCGCAACGAGAATCTTATTGTGCTTATTTCGTTGACTTTCATAGATTTCTTGTATACAGTTCTGCAATTCCCATATCTGATTATTTTGATCAGTGGAATCAAACCAAACAGTGATTTGATTTCTTGTTCTCCTGCAGTCGCTATTGGAAGCTTATATGGCCATGTTACTTTTCATGCGACGATAATCTTCATGCTTCATTTTTCATCGTCTTGAGAAAGTAGTCATAATGAAAACTAAATCCAAATTGAAGTACAAATAAGGGACAAGCTTCACATCCTGCGATTTCAACTTTTCAATAGTTCAGAAAACTCTGGATAAAGAAAAAACTGAAATAACTGTAGGATATGTCCCACCCTTATATTATCGATAACTTTAGTGCTGAGAATCAAATGCATATATATTGCAATTTTTTACATCAAAACTTGTCCGTCGTATAACCTAATCATGGAGCGATAGCTGATCATGAAACTCTAGATATTTTTTAGCTAATGTCAAAACCCATTCTGAAGCAATGTTAGCGATTTCAATGAGCACAGACGTGTCATCGTCATATTTCATCTTCAAGGGAAATTTCAGAGTTTATTTCTGTACTATGTGCAAAGCATCAGTTCATCAAATCTGTTTGTTGAAAATGATGGGTGTTAGCAAGCTCAGATTAACGAAAATCCAGAGCAATTTTTTTCTTTTTGAATTGAAGCAGGCAGGTCATTGACCAGTAGGCTGAATATTTTATCAGACGTTTCTAGGCTAGAAAAAAAAGCGAAGTCGGCCTATATATAGTGTTAATTATCTTATTATCGCCTTTTTATTAATATCCTGGTGCAGACTAATTAAAAACACCGCAAACAATCAGTTAAATGTGCATCTGTCTTAACAAATGCTCATGGTTATCGCGTCAATGTAAATTTTTTCGGATGGTAATCGGTAGAGAAGCTCTTCATGCCCCAAAGGACTGCCGGATCAGCTTAGATAGCCTGAACTCGGTGTCAGATGCCGCATACAGAAGCACAGCGCTGAGTGACTTTTCTTCATTTACACTTCACTCCACTCTTTCTTGATTCGGTTGGGTGTAAAGACTTCGAAGATCTATATCAAAATAAGAAAAGCAATTGCTGAGGAAAGTGGGCACACAACTCTGATCAGAGCAGCTCTAATAAGGCGACGCTGCTGAACTATCAGCCACAATAAAAAATTTTCAGCAGCTCAGCTTGGGCCTATCATCAATATATCACGTATTGATTGCGCTTAGTGAGCGTAAACCTGTACTGGACATATTTGTGATAGCTTCTTTTGAATAATTTCACGAGAAGAGTTTTTTGCTCCTAGAATCTTCACATATCGTTTTGAAGAATCTCCTTCGTATTAGCCATTAGATCGCTACTGTTTGCATGGAACGTGTACATCTGCATATGCGGCGAATCGAGCACCAAATTCAACGCGTTTCTAAGATAGCTGTTCATTTCGCTGCCTTGTACTCGCCATTCCATCTCATAGGATTTATCAGAGCTGCCCCGAAAAAACTACATTTTGCACTTACAACTTGGAAATTTTTCAAGCATTGATGAAAAAGAAAACATATGTCTTGAAATGCCTATTAACTTGTTGACATTTGGTTGGTGACGGCTCCAATACCTTGTATCGCAGGAGTCATACCTGAGTAGGAGTCCCAGTAGTGAATTGTTAGCAAGCGCCTTCGTGAAGGTAGAACGTGGGTTCCGACTCTCGTCTGAAGTCGGAAGCATCAGATATCACTCAATATTCTTGAAATACGTCGTTAGCAGAAACTGGCAATCTAACTTTACATTTTGTTGATTAAATGAGTAGAAATCGGCTGACTCCTTAGACATTATGTCGCTGTGAGCACCTGCCCGTGGCTCATCAAACGGCATGGTTCTGAGCGACAGTGCTTTTCTTGAGCTCTCATTGATTATTTTTCATCTTTAAAATTATCTAGTTCCTCATCACCTGAGTGAGTTACCGAAGAACCAGTATCTATGTCGAATGCGTTATCAAATTCGTCATCGTCTTCTTCAACGCTAGTGCTTCGTAGAAAGCAGTAGAAAGCCTCTATCTAAAGGCATGACAAAACCTTTTATTGAGAATATTTACTTTGCCGTAATCTCTGACAGCTCCCAGGATTAGTAAATTTGCAAATTTGTCTGCGAAAATTTGACCGTTCTTGCAAAAAACGCCTTAGTTTAAGTGGAGCAGAATACCTATGAAAAGCAGTTGTGTGAGCATGGAGTTTCTGTTTAACTGATGTACGTCCAAAACTACCTAGACGTAGTCTTTTTGAGCTAATGCAGAGGGGGCACTGGACGAGGTACACGAAATCATTTTGAAGGCGTGCAACTAAAAGGATTACATAGAGCACGTGAATTAGCGCCTATATCAAAAGACAAAAGAGAATAAATGAATAGCACAAACTTGTTGCTCATAGAACGATAATACAAGACCTTTTGTATATTTGTATGAAGACCCCAAGTTCTGAAGTACACGAATTGAAATTTACTGAGATTTATCGAAGAAGTAGCATCGCATGCAATGAGCAACACCATTTTTGCCAAATTATTCGTTGTCTTGAAATTTTCAATCACTATGATGACTTTTGATTATTGTATGAAGCTAAGGATATTACTGAAATTTTGTCAGGGTTGATCTCAACATAAGAACGATTCATAAATATGAGTAAGATATGGATAAGGGGATCGGGTAATGGCCGCGAGGTTGTGATGCTCGTCACAGCGCGGCGCTGGGCTGATCAACACCCGTCAACACACTGAGGCAGTCAACAACCGATATACTAAAGAGCGCCACAGTCAGGCTATAATCGATATTGCAAGACGAAATGCTCAACCAGTATTCTACGACGATCAAGAAGAAAACAAAAAAAAACGAATCAAATGCTAGCAGACTTGTGATCCGCACATTAAAAAAGTAACGACACTGTGATACAGTCGAATGAAGCGCTAAGGTGCTGAAAAAAAAATATGGACAACTATAAGTAGGAACGCATGAAATTATTCCATAACCGCTGTTTTTGGGAACCTTCCGTAGGCATCTAGTTTTCGCCATAAAAAATGTGGCATTTAGAAAAAGTATTGGTGTTGCATACAGGCTGCGTCGATTACTAATGTTCACGGCTAGGTATATGTGGCTAAACAAAAAAATTTTTGCCCATAAAAAACCTGTATCAAATTATCGATAAAAATGTACCGCCCTCCGATTTACAGAGTCTTTCTGACAAACGGTTCATTATTTCGATATTTTTCAATCAAAAATATCCTTATTGAAGGTGCTCTATCATATTTTGCCATTTAGTGACGACTACACCTCCTTTGATGACAATGAAAGTGTAAATTTTATCGCAAAATTCCTTCATTGTCACTGGAGTCGCCTCGTTAGATATTAACGCGGTTTCCAACGGCTTGAGGTTCAAATAATTCGATTCGCAATCGTAAGTTTTTCAATAGTCTATGACGTAGATTGGTGGCTGCGATACTGTAGGAACATTAGTAATTAGTATGCCTTGTAATTCTCACATGAAATGGGCGAATACAGAATACGAAGTGGACTGCGAAACACTTCCCAAATGTTGAGATGAAGGTGTTATGATGTCATTGTGATATTACTCCTTTCGTTTCAAGTGTTACCTTGAGACTACGCTCAAATTTCAATACGTCAGATAGTCATTTTTTTTTATAAGCCACGCATGTGATCTGTCATGGGACAAAGCCGATACACGTGCTTCGGCCTTGACAGTCTCATCAGTCGGGAGATACCCTTTCGTCTTTAGCCAATCCTCTAGGTGTGCTCCAGTCCGCTGTACTACGAGGAGGCGACGACGAAAATTTACACCGATCGTTAAAGGTAACGAAAGGTATGATATATAAACGATGAGTGCAGAATGATACAAAAGACAATAGCATAATAACACTTTACATTTACCATTTTCTCACTTCCTGCTGTATAATTCCATTTCCGTCTGCAACAATTTTTCCTGCATTGCTGTAAATTGGTGTCTCAACCCTTTTCCACGTATTCATCTTGTGAAGGCTTCTTTTAGCTCAGAGCCAATTTTGTCAACATAAAAACAGACTTCTTTTAAAATAGTGGCGCTTCCTGAAGTTGAGTCACTTCACTCCTATGAACAGAAATGTCAGTGGAAGTGGTGCCACACAGTTCAATCTTATCTCTTTGGGAATTGAACTCTTTGTGACATGTCATAATTCAGCAAGCACAGCATAGAGCCAACCCGGTAATGTAAAAGACCACTTATATTACTTATTTTTGTAGATCGTTACATCTGCTGTTTTTAATCGCTCCTTTGATGTTGAGATTTTATGCAGCTAAATGTCATGGTGATAACTACCTGTTAGAATAGTGCAGAGCCCTATGATGGTGTAGAAATTGAACACGTTATTCAATAAATACAAACCCGACTAAAATACGAAGGTACTTAGTAGGCATTTATATAAGCTTTGCTTCGCGGATGGTGTCGACGAGCACCCTCGCAAACTTTCTGCTGCGGTTCATCCCGACCGGTCATAACAGGCTCTCCCTAGCCTCGTGTGTTTCCAATGGTCGCATTTTTCGTCAAAAATATAGATAGCCGTTTCCTATCACGCAAGCTTCAGTGTCGAGAAGCAGTTGGAGTTACAGTGGAAGAAATTGCTATCCGCATGGGTGACAGGTGGGTTTCGTTCAGAGATACAACGGTCAAGGAAATGACACCATGATGAGATGATGATACAAACTCCTTTGTGTCAGCATTTGGAAGTGTTTTGCACTCCATTTAATCTAATTCGTGTTCTATATCCGTCCATTTATGTATGAGCCCAAGGCGCACCTACAGTACGCAGCTATCAATCTACGTTGTCGAATACTGAAGAGTTCACGACTGAGAATCGAATGATTTTGATTCTTAACTCGTGGGGAACCGCGTTTATTTCTTGCGCAACGAGCACGACTTGTACATTTCAATATATCCCATATTTATTGTCTGAGCCAACGTGTTATGTGGCCTGTTAATGGGCTCTTCTACAGCCCGATCCACGTGTTTCGACCTAAGGTCTCGTCAATCTGGCGGAACCCTTCGTCTTTAGCCAATTTTCTCGGAAGCTCCTACTCTCCCTATAAAGATGTAAGTGACGACAAACGACTTACGCTGCACTGCCGTCAAGTGAAAAATCACAGGATCGGCAATTTTCGACACTCGATTGCTCTTGGCTGCGATCTATACTAAAACTCTTCATGTAGGAAGGGTAAAATCTTCGCAGACAGTTGTGAATCTACCAACTCTGACAGTTATGGATGACTTTGCCGAAGTAAATATTTTCAATAAAAGATTTTGTTATGTGCTCAAATGAAGGCTAGGAAATTCTTCTCGTTCTTCTTCTGCGAAGTAGTGACGACGAAGTAGTCGATGACAAGGTCGATAACGCACTCGACATAGATAGAAGTTTTTGAGGAGGCGACTCAAGTGATGAGGAACAAGGTAGTTTGAAAGATGGAGATAATCGAGGAGGGATCATGAAATGTACTGTCGCCTCTAGAACCAAACCGTTTGATGAGCCACGGGCTGGTGCTCAACGAGCCAGTCGCCTTCTACGAACTATTCATGATATCAGCAAAATGTAAAATTGCACTGCGCATTTCCACCAAAGACATATTCCACACTGTTCAATATTCACTCATCCGGCACTCCCTGCCTTCGGTTTCGTTCCTCGGTTCACCCAATCCCCTGAGGTTATACTCTTTCATGAAGGAATCGACGCCAAGTAATAAATCACTACAAGTCAAATGATGGATCTACCTGACATGAACCGAGTGGCGGTGCTACTAATGAGTCCCGGTAGGACGAAACAGGCTCTTGTATAGCACTTAGACATGGCTCGAAACATGTTATATCCTTTTTTCAGATATTTCAACAATAAAAATAATGCTCAAACAAATAAATTCATTCGATTGAATGATTGACTACGTCTATTAGATCAGTGACTACCGCAATAAACAAAAAGTTCCTGACAATTTCTCAAAATTACCTCTATACGCCCCGATACATTTACAAAGTAGCTTGAGAAAATTTCCAACGATGCTCGCACAGTTTCCATTGTAATTCGTCCCGAGTGCGTGTCAAAGAAGTTATAAGCGCATCTACTTTGATGTAGCGAGTAACCGAGACTTTCTCCTCCAACATGAATCACATGGAGTGATTTATTAGGTTGAAATCCAGTGAGTTTGATAGCCAAATGTCCTTGCTCCAAAAGCTTGGAAACAGCTCTTGACAAATGGCAGTCGTCGAGCTGGTTGAATGCGCAGAATCCCCGCCCTGCTGAATCGAAAATCCATCGTTGTCAAAGTGTTGAGTAGTCCAAGGCTCCAATACGGCCCGTAAAACTTGCTACTTGTAGGTGGCAGCATTGGTTTTGACATTTCCGTTAATGAAAACCAACGGCGCCTTTCCGATGGCGGAAATGTCGACCTAGACTGTCACAATGGGCGAAAAATGAGTACGGTTAATGATTTTTGCTATTGCGTTGACTGTGAATATCTTTTCATCCGTAAGAAGCACCTCCGACAAATGAGCCTCAGGTATTAAACGAATCATTAGACAAGCCTTCAAAATCCGTTCTTCAACTATCTTTTCGTTTATATAGTGAACACGAGCAATCTTGTAGCTGCGCAGCTTCAGCTTATTTTTGACAGTGTTTCGTGCCCTCTACTTGGTGTTCCCGAGCGACCTTGCCATTTTGCTCATCGAACGCTCCGGATTTCGTTGAATCTGCCAACGAATTTACAAATGTTTTCTGAAGTGAGCGAGGTGTTGAGACAACTTTTTCGAGAACGGTCCCCAACCCATTTAGTCTCTTTGAAACGTTTCACGGCTGTGTAGCCACTTCTCGGATTGAGATCAGCTAATCCAACAATGTCGGGCGTTTTCATTTCCGTCTTGTGCAAATCAACTACTGCGACACGTTGATTTTTGCGATCTATAATCTGAGCACAACTGATCGACAATTAACTGAGAAACGTTCTGGACCAAAATTAAACAATAATTCAATAAAATTATCAGCACTGATGAAAAAATATTTTATTACTGCTAAAACCAACAAAATACGAATTTGACAGAGCTTTTCTCGCACCCGGTATTTTGCCATTTATTGATGATCAGATTTCTTTTAAAATATAGATTTCGACAAAAAGTTAGCCCCCTGCCATTAACAAACTGCGTTTGCCGCACAAGAAATCAATGTGGTTCCCAACGGATCAAGAATCAGAATCATTCGATTCGCAATAATGAGTTCTTTAGTATTCAACGATGTAGATTGACGGCTACGATATTGTAGCCTTCAGCAAATGGTGCACATTCTACTTAAACAGAAATGAACGGGTATGGAACGCAAAGTGGACCAAACATAAACCGCAAAACGCTTACAAACGCTGACACAAAAAACATTAATATGATCCAATCATAATACCACTTTGTTGATCCTTTTATCCCTAAAAGGAACGCATCTATCACCGAGAGAATAGCAAGTTCTACCTCCTTAACGCCAACTGCTGCCCAGCACTGCAGCTTTTTCAAAATGAAACGGATATTTATATTTTCGTGGGATAATCACGGCCATAAGAGACACCGTCGGCTTGTCGTAGCGTGATCGATCTAGATGATCTGCACCAGAAAAGAGATGTGGCGTTACTGGCGATAAGTTCACAAACCAACCTTTCATAAACGTCTTTTACCTGGCTTCGTTTCCTAATCGGGTTTGTATTTATTAGATAAAGTGTGCAATTTCTGCGTTACCATAACACTTTGCATCATTCGCACGTATTTATTATCTCTAGCATGATGGTTTTGTCAGCAGATACACATATGTCGTATGTGTATCCCTTTGTGAACGTGAGGATTCATTATGACCCTCAGCTGGACGCGCCATTCAGACGTTTACGAAGATTGGTGCGTACTCCAACAGAAACTCAAATTGATTAACTTCTCAGAGGAACATTAATAAAAAAAACCATAAAATGTCACTGATGAGACTCCTGTACGAACAGTGTTAGTAAGATTAACGCTAACAATTTCCAAAATCTTGTTTTTTTTTCAAAGGAAAAAAACCTCATCTTTGCAAAAAGGAATGTATTTCCAACTGTTATTGAACAGATCCTTCATTATTTTCTGAGCCAAAATGTCATGTGGTCTCTATGTAGGGAGAGAGAGCCCCCGAGAGAACTGAGTAATAAATACATGACATGTTGGCTCAAATAATAATGAATAATGAAAGGACTATTGAAATTTGAGCGCAGTCTTAATAAGACACTCGAAATAGAGGTATATTATGTTATTGAGCCTTTGATGTTGATGTTTTGATGTTTTCCTTTTGATGTTTTTGTAGTCAAACGATAAACTGAAAATTTTGATTTTGACAGTAAGCTAGTTGGGTGAAATTTTGTGAAATTGTGTGATTTTCATAGTACGTCCTACTTATGGATAAAAAATAACGTTTTGCAATCACCGTCCATTTTTTTTCTAATTCATTGCGGATTTTTTGGAATTACATAATTAGATCACGATTCTTATGATATTTTTTGTCAAAAAATTGAATTATCTTTGAAAGACGTTCTGTGAACGCTTTTTTAAGAAGAATAAGCCCAACTGTCGTAAAAAATCCTTATTTTTGAAAACAATTTCTGTCGCATACAATCGCATTTCAAGGATTGTGCTCGTGAGTCCTTTGTCTTTTCTAAGAAGGACTTGTTCGACTTGATTATTACTTTCACTCAATAGCTCGAAAAGTTGAAATTTCGGAACCAAAGCTGGCTTCCAAAAGTGACATCTCCTGCTTTGCAACTCGTGAAAAATAATAATATCTTGCGCTTGCCGCAGTCAACCCGTCCTTTCAAATTTCAGCGGATTTCTTAATACGTATATAGTAGATCTTTATACTAATGAAACCTCATTATTACAAAAACTCGGTGATTTATTATTAGATGGTCTTCTATAAACGTAGTTTTAGTAAAAAAAATGCTCAGTTGTCCTAAAATATCTTACTTGCCACTATGATAGCTACATTTTTGAGAAAACACCTTTTTAACTCTTCTCAATGCACATTTGATTTATACGAATGACTTGTTATGGCCTACCGATGGACCAGGTGATTTGCATCCATCAACAAGAATCTGGCACCATTTTATCGATACAAAAGGGTGGGAATTTTGCTCAGCCCTGGTTTCGGATTGAATCTGACTACTGATCAATCTGCAAGGTACCTCTAACTGATGCGCCATTCTCGTTCTTCCTAATCACAGTAGACAGCTGGAATACTTGCAACTTATCAATAAGGAGATACTACGGTCTTCATTTCAACTCATGAGTCTCACCTTAGAACGAGATGAATCAGTTAGAATCAAAAGCGTTGAACTCGCTTTGGTACTCTCAATGAAACACTCATGTTCGTGATGAATCCAGTTCTTTCTACGAACCTTCAATACGCTTCCGAAGAGCCTCACGGAAACATCACCTTCTTAATCGCATAAACAAGGCAAGCAAAACGTACGCAGCGAGCAGGATTCGAACCTACGCGGGCAGAGCCCAATTGATTTCTAGTCAATCTCCTTAACCACTCGGACATCGCTGCACAACGCCACATCCGAAGCGATGAACTTTTACGTCATTGATCGTTTAAAAAACAGAGGTTATCAAGTTTCCATAGTGCTATGATGCATTGAGAACAACAAAGTGCACTGATGAGCTTTCAGAACTTCCGTGACGAGCAGGATTCGAACCCATGAGGGCTCAGCCAGTTGATACGTTCTCCATTAGTCATCGACCTATTCTACCGACAGCAACGTCGGTTCCTTTTATGGAATCCGCTCAGGGGCATTCACTTTCAATAACTCAGAATTTCCTGCTAATTATCTAGCTGTGGACTGCAGCTACTCAATTTTTTTTTGGTACGCTTTTCTAACTCGTCCTCCATCTGTGCTGCTAATATACCATAATCACAAGTAGTTTATACCATCTTCTGCAACTAATGAACCCTGTATCTCATACCTTTTCGCCCCTGTGTAGAACAATTTCGACGTATTCTTGTTGGTCTTTTCGGGAGCAATTTGTTAAGCATAAGAATCGATATGGAACAATCCTCCAACGTCTTAAGTGAAGCTCTTGTAGGAATCGTAGAATAGCTATTTCTCGCAGTTAGTATCAGTGGATAGCAAGTTTATTCATGAAGATACCACATACAACAGCTGTGCTCTATCATCCAGTGATTCAATAGGCTATCAATACCATTGATAAACTCTTCACTCACCAGACAAATATCATAACTCGATAACTCTACAGATAAGAGCAGTCTATAGATAGGAAACGGTTTGTGGTTTAAAATAGTACTTAGCAGTAATTTTAGCAATTTTATCAAATTTGTGATTTTTAGCTACATTTATTGACTCTTATCCTTGAAAAAAATGGAATGATATCTCGTTACCAAAAAGCGCGCGTGTTCGTCCGTCTTTTTCTTTTTTTTTTACAAAAATTAGACCGTTTTTACCTATTGAATTTTAGTTTATATTTCACGTCAACTCCATATGAAAGAGATTTGCCATCATAATTTTATCCTACTGCGCGTTTAGATTCCCAAACAGAAAACAACGATATCCGCTCTGATCTACCAATGTTGCATTCTCATTTGTGTAAAGAAACTATGAGTCCCAAGATCATCGCCTTGGTATCACCACATTCAAAGATGCTAATCAACAACTTATGTTACTTCCTCTTGATATCGCTAGGCTATTGTCATGGCGCAAGTGATGCTGGATGCTAAATGTCAACACGAAAATTTCACTTAGCGAGGGCCCAATAGCGATAAGTAGTACACATTTTATCGTGAGAAAATCACAAACATGACTAGCAATTCACTACAATCATATTTTGTCCCAAGAAACTTTTTCTTTATCGATTCGCAACTCATTCCAATCGTAGAGATCCGAATCGACGTCGTTCATTCCGTTACAAACTGATCGATCGTTTACGCGAATTATGACAGGATCGTCTTGGCATAATCGTGTGTGACGAATGAATGCAGCCACCTAAAAGGTAAAACTGTTGAACAGAGAACAGAGAAGGAACTGAGTAATAGCGATGCTAATGCAAAACATTCTGAATATGTTGGTCAACGCTCGAAATGATCTTATAAAACAAGCCAGAAGAAAAACACTCACTAAAGGCAGTGAGTGAGGTAGTATGGGGCCTTCAAGCTCAAGCACATATTCAGACACTTTTCGACGAACCACTTGTGAGGTTTTCTAAAAACTAATTTCCATTAAATCAACGACAGAGTCCCAAAACAACTTTTGAAAATTCCATGCATAAGACCTACTAAACAAAAAAAAAATGAGCATCAAACCTGTACTTAGCCCTGTTGTGGCAGATCTGGTTTTGGTAACCGACAAAAGTTTCCCAATCGCTATAGTACTTTAGAAGTTCAGGATTTGTAAATCTATAGAGGAGACACTATTTCATCTTCCTAGTCGCATAAGTAGTTTTCATAGAAATAACTGTTGTTCTATCTGTTTTAAACATGTTTGCTACAAATTGTCACGATTTTTCTTGAAGATCAAGGGAGGCAGCGGCGCGGCCGACCCGTAAGCGGATAAGTACTCCTTATTTCCATTACAATACGCGTCAATACGAATTTGCTTCGACACGTTACGCTGCCATTACAGTAGCTGAGTGGTACACGACGCTCGACTACACAGTGTACTATGGCGTCGCCCCGGAATTTACCCTGGGGCTACCGTGGACCCAACCCTCTATGGGTCGAACTAGCAAAATTGGACTATTGCTCATCTCATCTGCTTCTCTGACCCTCAACTACACAGTATACTCCAGTGGAATGAAGCAAGTTTTCTATCGCGCTCTACGTCCATTAAGAATTCGTTACCAGGGATTGGTTTAGTTGAACTAACATCTTCACCTAGAAAAGCATACTATTTTGAAACTTGAATGATTGGATACTGAATAAAAATTTGCAGTTAACATACAGGATACATACAGTAAACAATAATTGCATACATTTAACTTGCTTCAATGCCGACATATGCCGAATATCGTAAGTGTAGGAATAAATTACCAAATGTATCCAATAATTCCAGTAGAAAAATAGTATGCTTTCTAAATGGAAGTGTTCGTTCAGCTAAATCAATTCTAGCAATAAATCCTCAATGGACGTAGCGCGCATATAGATAACGTTCTTCATTTTAGTGGAGTATACTGTATCGCTGGGGGTTAAAGACGTAGAAAAGGGTGAAAAAGACAGTTCAGCCTTTTCAATTAGACAGGCGGAGGGTTGGGTCCCTGGAGTTGAAGGGTTAAAAATCAAATTCATGCTTTGAAATCTCCACAGGGGAGAATCAAAAACCCGCTTCTCTGATCAAACCTCCTATGAGGATTATAAACCTGCCATGACAAAGTGGAAATAGATATGCTAAGAGCTCCAGCAAAATCACACTTTCTTCATAGAAGAAGATAATCTGTATCTTCTAGGAAAACATACGTAGCTATTAATGGCTATTAGTCTAAGTAAAAAAATTTGACTACGTATTTATATGTTAGACGGCAACAAATAAACATTCTACCTCATTCGCTAAAAGATTCCCAAAAGTATATGATCATTCAAAACTTAAGTCTCTGGCAACGCTGGTACGTAGCCTTTTTCAAAACATCCTTATGAAACGCTGTAAAATCCAAAACAGAATCATGTTTCACGACCATGCGTTCTTTTTCTTGTCTCGTTTATATTTCGAGGCACAAAAACTCCTTCATTAGACTGCTAGTACTCTTTCGATAGCACAAGTGTCGAGCAACTCAAGAACGTGTTTGCTTTTTGGGGAAAACTCTTTGATAGGCTGAAGGAGAAAGAAAACATTTGTGTTTTACATTGCGCTAGACAGAGCTCATTCTTAGGACTTTTAATAATCTTTCTATAGCGTAATTTTTGAAGATTTCGACGCTGGTTTCTCTGTTTCCGGAAAGGCTGTTACAGCAAGTAGCAAGGAAATATAAGATCGGGTTTCACATACTCGGTGCGATTGTTTACCGGCTAACCCACGGGCTGGCTGTGAAGCGATCGATCGATGGCCTAACGGTTAGACATGTGGGGTGCATCTTGTAGTTCAACTAAGAATTCTTCTCCGCTTTGAATTAAACTTTATATAGAACGATTGACTCAGATACTACAAGGTTTTTTCTACTCGTTCATATGCCTCTCGTGCTTCTAGCGATTTATACGCGTGATAAAACCGAAGGGCGCGCGGCGAGTGTGAAACATACTTCAGCGTTATAAAAAGGCTTTTTCGAATACCAGCACGTAAAAATGTATAGGTTGGTTATTCCTCAAAAATGGCTATTATTTCCTCATTATATATGTGCAGGTTGGGTTTTTAATGTTAGAAGAGGAAGGTACAGATTAAAACTGCGATGGGACTTGAGTGAATAAGAAATTTCAATATTTTGAAGTGCACAAAATCTGCATCAGATTACAACTGATATACCTTGAGCGCATTCATCTGAGCATAAAGAAATGGTTGAGCAGCTACAAGTGTCGGTGGTAAATTTGCATGTGGTCCCGCAATTGAACGACAAATTCGTGAAGATTGCAACAAGTTGTAAAGGGTCTGAACTTCCGCACCCTAAAAAAAGAAGAAGAAACCTAACATATAGCTGAAGTCGTCCTCAGAAAGACTTCTAGTTAATCAGTTCTTGAAAAAAAAAAGGCCGATTACTTTGTAGCAATCAGCAATCCAGAAATTCACTTACCTTCACCAAGACACCAGCTACCTCTTCAACGCCTGGGTTCGATTGCGAATCCTCGTCGTTGAGTTTGCTGGTAGCCCCTAATGACTTGCTGCATAGAATTTCAAATTATTCATTGGGAAGAAAAAACGATATACAATCATTATTAAGTGATCAGACGGAATTTCTTCTTATTTGAATGCTTCTAGAGGTGATATGATGCTATACGTATACCCACTGATGAGCAATGATGTGCAAAACTTTTGTGTCAGATGGGACTCGCACCTATATTTCACTCTATCCGGGGGCATGTGTTCGAAGTATTGCACGAAGGACGCCTGTTTTGACAACCACTTTTCTCAGCGCTACAACGCATATTCGCTCCGAAGGGATCGGTGAATTCGCACCAGACTTATATGGAAAATAGTAACACAGATTTGGCATATACGCAGGCCATCTTAAGCCACTGTATAGGTCAGATATGCATTCAATCACGTCTAACAATGCTACATGAGGACGAATGTATGGCACATCTCCTTGGAAGAGTTCAACGCCGAGAGTTTTCTCCTTTATCATGTAAAACTTTGTTGTCCCTCAAACTCTCTCTCTCTCAGCTATCTGTTAGCTCTATCAGCGCTACCACTCATCAATGGAGTAATCTGAACAGCAGTAACAAGAATATCCAGCCATGTTATGAAAGAAGATCAGGCAATGAATAGAAGTTCAAACGTTGTCAAGAAATACTCTGAGAGCATTGAGTGGTAAGCAAAAGTTCCACCTCATGAGGGAATTCAACCCGCTTTTCATCCATACTAGGGACGTGTGCAACCACTACGTCATCGAGGCTACCGCTTACTCACCACTCGTTCTTCCATATCCCTCTATCATAACTATCAGCGACCAACCATTGACAAGTTTAGTCGGGTAGGCAATATCGCTCTATAAACCCACTTAAGCTGACAGCCATTGTACCTATATTGTTCCAAGATTTCTTATGTTTACTACTGATAGAGATATATTGAAGAATAAGTGGTGACTAAGCCCTCTGTGATGTAGTGATAGTATGCGTCCCCGATATGGACTAAACGCGGGTTCAATTCCGGTCTGAGGTCGAATTTTTGCTTACCACTCAATTATATTGGGTATATTTGGAGTATCATAACACTGCGAAAAAGCAGTGAAAACAAGAAATCTTGGACTGATGAACAGTTATAACAATGGTACAAAACTTACTATCTTTTCAGTTTCGCTGTGTTCCGTGGAGACATCCCGATATTCTCCAGCCATTCATGATCTCCCGATAGGTCTGCTTTTTCTGGACTACAAGTGATAGGCGTGTTATGAAAACGGAGTAAGAACCTTGAAGTACGTTCGGAAATCTACCTTCCATCTGAGTGAGTTTGACTAGCGATATTTTCTTTGTCGTGGTCCTCTTGTGAACCATCCGCTGCCGTTTTACTCTCTAAATAATCTCTAGTAAATAACTAAAATCGATTTTAGGAGAGTCCGATCCAAAGCTGGTCACTTACCGAAGGAAAACGAAGGAGGCAGGCTCTGACTACCAGTAGAATCAAGACTAGATTTCGAGTCCTTGTGGCGTGTTGATCTAAGTTTTTCGCTCGATTTAGTGTTCTTGAATCGATGCTTCCGTCGAATAAGTTCGTATACAACACCTGAAAAGAAGAAAAAAATGTTGATCGGATATCCCATAAATATTATTTAGGCCAACATGTCATGTGGTCCGCTATGGGGGCTGACTTATAGAGCCCGATACACGTGTTTCGACCTTGACAGTCTCATCAATCGGGCGGTATCCTTCGTCTTTTGGCAATCCTCTCAAGGCATTCAATCCCCTGTAACTACAAGTAAGCGATAACGAACATTTTGCATCGTCCAACAAATGAAATTATCGCTGAATGAACAGTGTTATACACTCAATTGCTCTTGGCTGGTATGAGATATGTTGAACTTTGAGCGTGGTCTTAAGAAAACACTCGAAGGTATGACATGTTGATCGAGTTTTGTATGTACTACTAGAAAGAACTTGTCTCCACTTATGAACGTAAGATAACCTTCTTAGGCGACTGACTCACACTTCTTGAGGTGGTGTTCCAACTCCTACGAAACAGACATCGCCAACCTGAGAAAGGGGTCTCCCATGCTCATTTACTTGGTCCGGATCACACTATCAAAAGCGCGTTTGGTAGAGCGGTTAGAGCGCCCTGTGACACACACGTGGTCGATCAGTCAACAGTCGATGGCTCGATTTCGGCTCAAGGCTCAAAAAATCATTGCCTATCTAGGGTTGGTGAATTGGTAGACTTGCCTGGGAGAATAGTAGCACTACCTACACATCGGCAGGCCGCCACGAATGGGCTAGATATGTATTGAGTCACCCTAAACAATGCTTGATGAAGACGAGTGCACGGCGCGTCTCTCAGGAAACTGATCAAGGCAGAGCTTTACACTCTAAGACATTCATAGAAAACAAGATTCATTCAAAGTTATACGTGGACGATACTCACCCATTTTTTGATCAGAATAACCTAAGAAACAAAGTGCTGGTTCTTGCCTTTCCTCAACACTAGGGAAATCATCTTAACTATCACTTCACAACGTTTAGGAAGAAGACGAAATCTTTGAGAAAGATTAGTACGGGAAAACGAATTGAATGCAAAAAGCACAGGAATCCTCACATTAAAATATGATGGGGTCGTGTAACTACAAAGAGCAAAAGATAAAAACTCTCGGCGTTGATCAATCTCTGAAGGATGCGCCATGAGTTCGTCTTCAGTTTTGATGGGTTGGGAAAAAGTTCCGAGAAAATGCTTGTGAAACATTTATTTATGCACCGATTACATCCGAACAAAGACAAAACTAATAGTCAAAGTACTCACCCTTCAACTTCAAGTACTTCCTGCCACTTCTCCGGCAAAAGGTCGATTCCTCGAGCATAAAATTCCGATTTCTTGCTGTTTGAAGAAATGAATGACCAGATTTGCAATTCAACATCGGTACCAAACTTTTTGTCGCGCAGTCAGTGAGTGCTTCATTGAACGACTCTACATCTTCCAAGCTTTCTTCACCTTCGTCAAACTTTTGAACCATCTGTACACCACACTTTTGCCAACTGTGTCTTCGCCTCAAGCCAGATTGATGCGTTCACTTGCTACAGTTGCATTTAAACCCAACAGCCCATTCGTCTGTCATCAACAACCTAATTTTCTCGCTTGTTAAGTCCATCTTGAAATAAGTAGATAAATCTTATATCAATCAAACGCGTGAGAAGACAGGCTTTCAAATGAGCCCAAAAACACAAAAATTGGCAGACATTCAAGTTACAAGCATTTTCTCAGAAACTTTTTCCCGAACCCACTAACTTCGTCTGAAGCGATTGAATGCATATCTGGCCTTTACATGACTCGCGGTGGCCTCCCGCTGTATCGAATCAGTACTGCCTATCATCATAGACAAGTCTGAGAGCAGTCTGATACCGCTTTACCGACCCGGAGGGATAGATGGCCTGATGAGCCATGAGCGCGAGATCGAACCATCGCCTTTGTGTGCGTCGCAGAGCACCTCTCACCGCACCACATGCGCCCGTGTAAATATATAAAATGAAAGAATATGAGTCATCAAAGACAATATGAACATATACCTTCGCTTTTGAGATAGTGTCTCAATCCAATCGGGCAAGGGATTATGACAGCCACATGTCGACGTCCTTCAGAGGCATGAAAACACGACAAGGACTCCTCGCCAGGGGCTAAAGTGATCACTTAGACGTAACGGGAACCTCCTCTTTGCTCGAAGAAGTTTGACCTGAACACTTTGAGAGCTCACTATCAACATCATCAAAGCTGATCTTCGTAAATAATACGGTGAACGACGAACATGACATGTAGAAACTTTGACGATCACCTTTCTTCCACGAAAGAAACAACTGGTCGAAACATTCTGTCCTTCAACGAGAACTAATTACTCACAAAGTGGCGGTTTTTTACAAGAGTATAAACGATTTTATAAAGACAGTCAAAGGAAAGATAACTGATACCATTGCAGATCTAGAGCCTCGAGTGAAGACGAGGGAAAGCGTTGGAATGGTCGGATTCGTCCTCGCGTTTGTGTTTACTAAAGAATCAGCTCGCGGGTACGTGGACAACCATGGAAAGCAGGGAAATTGCCAGTATAAGGACGCAGCCTCTAAAAGTGCCATGGGAGACGAATCCGCGGTTGAGTCCGTCGCAGTCGAATCAAACTGTAAGAATTCGTACATAATGAACCGAGAGAACAATAGGTGTAGATAACATTACATTTGAAAACACTGAGTGGGTATGCCAAAACACTCAACCCCCCTTCAGAAGTTGGACCCGTGTTCCACACATAACGTGACGCGTGCCACCCACCACACTACAAAAGCCATCGCTCTGCTGCCGCCCTTTCTTTGATGGAAACCATCGTATCTTTCAGCAACAACATTTCAACGGGTTTGGTGTGGTGAGCACATCGGCATAACCCAGCAAGCCGAGAGCTGCTGGATAAGTACTTACTTGATACCTGAATTGTCCGTCTTCCTACTTGTGCGGACTCCAGCATATATTTCAAGTGGTATGCTGCTGATCGTGCATATAATATCTTTTGGTTTCCTGACGTAACCTTGTAAGGGCTTCTTCGGGTCTTCATGATGCCACTTCCAAGGAATGGGTTTCATCCTCGGCCGAGCTTCCTACTTGTAGATTTGGAGATGGTGTTAGGCCGAAATCGAAAGCAGAGGTAGGAAAGAAAACCAACCGACTGGACATGTAAAGTAAATAAATCAAACTGGATATGTATAATTCACATATCGAAGAAAGAGTGGCAATAAAGCGTTGGCACCGGCAGCGTAGTGGTAGCACGCGTCTCCTATATGGGTGGAATGCAGGTTTAACTATTACGCAGAGGTCAATGTTTTGCATATCACTTGATAATTTTAAATGTACCTTCATATAAGGTCGTTTCATGAAGCTTTGGCACTAGAGCAAAAAACAACAAATTTATTTGACAGAAGTAATTAAGATTTCTTGATTTTGGCATTGTTAAGTTGCGCGTTTTCTTGCGAATACTTTGATATACAACTTGCCTATACTTGCTTTGAGATGAAGCTATCGTGGAAACAAATTCGCTTGCTATCCATACACGAATGGCGTGTGAGAGAAAATGCTAGTGAAGCGGCGCACAAGATTAATGGAGCTTACAGCGGACGGCCCGAGCGTGAATGATCCTTCGAAATTGTTCTCTCCAGCTTTCAACTTCGCGAACCACTTCCTAGCCGTCCTTTTTGCAAACGTATCGTCGCCCCAAGCTCCATTAATCTTGCGCGTCGCTTCACTAGCATTTTCCCCAACACATCATTCCTAAATGAATAGCAGGCGAACTTGTTCCCACGGCACCTTCATCTTAGAACAAGTATATGCAAATTGTATACCAAGATATTCGCAAAAAAAAAAGCCCATCTGAACGATACTAAAACCATGCAAATCCAATTCTGTTTAATAAAATTGATGCCTACTGCTTTGGCGCCAAAACTTATCGAAAGACCTAATAACCTCATAAAACTGTTAAAAGCAACTGAAATGTCCACATAAAATTACATTTGCCGCAATATTCTTCAGAAAATACTGCATTCCTTCATGTTGTTGCTGTCCTATAACTCGAACAGGAACCACTCCTAAAGTGATTTGATAAGTAATATTAGAAAAAAAAAACAAAAGTCGTGAGAATAAGTGTTCATTCATTTCTTTTGCACGACTACTATCATAACTTCACTGGGCGGATATCAGTCTTTACAGCATTCGATTCGTCTCTTCGCATCGCTTGCTTAAGAAATTTGTCTTCATCAAAAACGTGGAAAGGAATACTAACAGGGCAGATCAGTCTCAAGGAAACCTAGGCTGGGGCGTTCCTTAGTGAGTATGTTGATTGCATGCCGAAAAGTGCTGGAGCGGGGAGAAGGGGGACACTCCCGCATCGAGCATCACTAACCACTCGGCCACCTTCGCCAGCGTCTATATGGCATCTCGCGTCTTTGCTACTCTTAGTATGGGGCGCGTGATACTGATGAGACGGGCGAAACCGCATGCAATACCAAACTTCGTAAAAAAAGCTCAATAAAAAGTCCGTGAGAATATACAATCTATGAAACCTGAGACTGTAGCGTCTTTCATCCATAAGAATGGCTTTCGTGAGATCACTCTGAGTTTGGTGCCAAGTCGTAAATCAGTAGGAATGGTGTCTGAAGAATACGAGTCGATTACAGCAGCAGTTGAAGACGATGCACTGCAGGATGTCACGTCAGAAAAGTCAATTGCCAAAGACTCCATAAATGACTGATCCTAGAGCAATAACTTGTCGTAAATAGAAAAAAAAAGTAGAAAAACAGCCACTCTATCCCAGAAAGACCTACAGATTCGGCGCTAAACGATCGTGACGAGGGACATTTTAGTTTATTGAAGCGAGGAGAGAACCCTGAAAACCAAATCGAACATCAGATTATACAAAGCATCGTGTATTTAATATAATCTGACAGCATAATTTGAGTTTTTAGAGGTCTGGTATGACACTTCTAGTACTAAACGTACATTTCGGCTTTCTCCCAAGCCTCTCGGCAGCAAATGTCTTTCGGTTCAAACCGTTCCTCAACAATAAAAGGTAGGGGCGCCGAACATGTATGTCAAGTACCACTGCACGTCAATTGGATAGATCACTAATTATTGCAGCAATAAAAGGATAAAAGGATAAGGCTCTCGGCGTTGATCAATCCCTGAGGGATGCGCCATGCATTCGACTTCAATTTTAACTTTGTTGAGGTGATTGGATGCATATCTGGCCTTTATAATGACTCGCGGTGGCCTCCCGCTGATCCGAGTCAGTGCTGCTTATCCTCCCAGACAAGTCTGAGACCTGTGTGGTACCAATTTACCGACCCCGGAGGGATGGATGGCTTGATGAGCTATGAGCGCGAGATCGAACCATTGACCTAGTGTGCGACGCAGGGCACCTCTAACCACTGCGCCACATGCGCTCTATTACAGTGATACATTATGTTATTCATATTACATGATTTGACAAATATTCGCCTCCGCTACGCTTAGTTGTAGGAGAACGACTGAACCGAAAGAGCTACCGGTGAGGCTTGCAAGAAAGCCGAAACTTTTGTCTACCATTAGAAGTGCCATACCAGACCTTTGAAAAGCTTGAAATATGCTAGTAGATTATGTTGAATCACAAGCGAGGTCTAAAAAAATAGTCTAATAGAAAGGTTACGCACTTACCTCTCTATTCAACCGCTTTTTTATAGACCTCGCCAAAAAAAAAATATTAGTCTGGTAATTATGTAACATGTTTCAAGCCGTTTGTAAAATCTGAAGGTAGGCGCCAGTTTCGTTCTCCAGAACTCTTCAGCAGCACAATCTCTCGGTTCAGTCGACCCCTGAGGCTATACTCCTCTATGAAAGAATCTATGCCAAGAAATAAATTATCGCAAATCAGGTGATAGAATCTCCTGACATTGCAAAGACCAGTAGTCGAGCCTGTGGGTGCTAAAATGAATCACATCTCTTCATTCGACCGCTTTTCAACAAATCTCTCTCAAAAACAATAGCAGTCTGATAATGATATAACATGTTTTGAGCCGTTTGTGAGGTCTAAGTGCTAGACAGGAGTCTGTTTCGTCCTGGCGAGTGGAGATATATAATTTAATTTAGCAACCACAAGCTCGACTGCTGGTCTATGAGTGTTAAGGGGATTCTATGAACTGACTTGGGGGTGATTTACTACTCGTCGCCAATTCCTTTATAGAGGAATGAGCCTCAACGGATCGGATGGACCAGGGGACTGCACTACTGAACAGTCCTGGCGGACGAAGCCGGTGCTTGTCTAACAGTTATGCTTCATAATCGTCTCGCATTTATTCCCCACAATGACCTTCGATCATTTTACGTGTTGTTTTGACTGCTGCTTGAGGATTTCGTCATCTTCATAAATAACAAAGAATTTTAGTCGGGACATCCTATTATCTCAAAGGCAGCCGAAATGAGGCTTTAGTTGACTGATTGCCATACAGTGCTGGAGGATGAGGAAGAAGAGGAGGAGGAGAGTCGAACCAGATCACCGCTGATCACCACGTTCTTTACTGAACTGCATCACTAACCAGAGCAATTCTACGCAAGAAAATGGAACCATAGAAAAATAAAACGGATACTTCGAAATTATAGTATTTCTACAGCTTATTTCACAGTGTTATGTTACTTTATATAACTTAGAGAATTGAGTGGTTAGCAAAAACACGGCCTCAGGCGGGAATCGAACCCGCATTTCATCCTATCCGGGGACGGGTGCTCTAACCACTACACCACCGAGGCACATTTGTCCAACCACTCATTCTTCAACATCTCAATGTTAGCTATCAGCCACCAACCTTTGACAGGGATGTTGAAGAATGAGTGGTCGGGCAAATGTGCCTCAGTGGTGTAGTGGTTAGAGCACCCGTCCCCGGATAGGATGAAATGCGGGTTCGATTCCCGCCTGAGGCCGTGTTTTTGCTAACCACTCAAATCTCTAAGTCATAAAACGGATATTAAATATGATGAAACGGTAAGATAGGCAGACGTTCCTACTTTTCATTTGAAAACGGATCATTGGCATTCGAGTCATCCCATGTAGGCGCAGATACATCGAATGATAGATTTCCGTGTGGTGCAGTCCTTCGTCGCTAAATTTTTGAAAAATTGGGATAAAAATGTGAAATAAGCGAATGGTAAGAAGGTAACAAATGCATACGGCTTATGTAAGGTCTTCAATTCATCATAGCAGCAAGAATGCATTCTAGAAGGCATGAATTTTTTGGTTACCATGACCTCTGAGGTGAACTAATAAAGTAATGAGTAAATTTGAAAATATAGTGAATAAAAGTGGTGAATTAAAAAAGCCCTGAAGTCTCATTAAGCCAAAAAATAGATTATTTTGTAAGACATAAGCCCTAAAAAGCCGTCTATACTCTCCAGAACTTTATTTCATTTTTGGATTCCTTTCTGTTACCGGTCAGGGAATAGAGATTTGATCTCCTTTGCTATACAAGAACTTTCCATGTACTTTTATTGACCATTCGAAAGCTCAAATCTCGTGGGAGTGCCGCACGTGCTTGTTTTCAGAAAACAACCTTTCGTAGCGCTGTAGCATCAAAAATACAATTATGTTTCACACGCGCCGCGCGCTTTATTATCACGCGTATAAAATCACTGAAAGCACGAATAACATACGAACGTGTAGAGGAAATCTCAGAGTATCAGAGTCATACGTTTCATGTGGAGTTTTCCTCAAAGCGGAGAAAACTCCTAGATTCAATGACGAAAATTGCCCTCAACATGTGGACCGCGCCTTCATGGTCTATCGATCGCTCATTATCGATCTACACACACCACACACCCTACGCACAAGCAATGCGGGGCGTGTGTGTGAAATTCAGTCTTATCTTCCCGAGAAATTGCAGTGCAACAGTCCTTTTTCGGAAATGAGCATAGCGTTGAGATTGGCGAAAATTACGCTATCGAAACGGTCATTTAGAATTTGAAGGAAGCGTTTTGTTGTGAGAGATATACGCGTGTGTGAAACATGAATCTTTCATTTTTGCTAAAGCGCTGTAAGAAGCCTTTCTAGAAAGCAAACATAATTTTGAATTCCTCGAGATTTAAGCCATCGAACAACTACTAGCAGTCTGAGGGAAGAGATTTGTCCAGCGAAATATAGGTGTGATAATATGAAGAGTGCGCGGCGCGTGTGGGACATAATTTATTTTCGAAAGCTAAACCGCCTTGAAAAGGCCTTTTCAAAAAAAAAAGAGCACGTTCAGCAGGCCTCCGATATTTAAGCTTTTGAATGATTACTAAATTTGCATTGGAAGGTGCTTGTCCAGCAGAGGAGATCAATTCTTCATTCGCAACCCGATAACGGATAAGAATCAGCCTTATTTTTATTTCGTAGGATTGCTCACCTTAAACGGATTACTTCTATTGACAAGCACTCCTTCAGCGGGTACGACATCTATATTTCCTTCGGCTGAACCGGAAGAGACCTTTGACCTTGGCATTTTCGAGTGACCAAGTGAGGGATCGAGTCCTGGAACAAGTTACGGTTTGGAAATTTTCAAACCTCAGACGAAAGAGAGTGATAGCAGAACAAGAACCTCGATAGCAAAATGGTTAGCGAGCTCCGGAAAGGAAGAAACGCGGGCTCGGTCCCCATATGAGGCTCAAAATTTTGCATATCATTCAAAAATAATGGACAATAATTATGATATACCTCGCTGAACGAACGCTTACCATTTCGGGACCGTAGACTCACCTACTCTGCATCTCTGATCCAGTGTGGTTGCGTCTAACAGTGATGTCTAACGAGGAGCGTAAGCGCCTAACAATGGCATTCTGGGGTTAGACACCGTTGCTAGACTCAACAAGCTGCGGGCCAGAGGACGCAGAGGGTTAGATCCACGGTCCCAAAAGGGTTTAAATAGAAAATTCTCATATGGAGAGAGACTCAAGTAGGAGTAAAAAACGAGTCAAGCAAGAACGTACATGCTTGTCCGTTTCAGATGCTTCCTCAGCCGTTCACGAGGATTCTTCCACGACGGTGACACTTCCGAAGTCTCCGAAACCATCTAGTCTGAAAAAGTGGTTATACCATAGGAATAGATAGAGTTATCGACAGAATTTTAAACTACAGAAAGAAAATGAATGCATTTTGAGAGACTTGAGTGGGCATGCAAAACTCTCGACGCGAGGCGGGTGTTGAACTCGCGTTTCATTCGCATGCGGGGCACATGCTACCACTACACCACTAAAGCCACCGCTCTGCTAGCAATCATTACTCGATAAAAAAATATCGTCCTCGATTTCCAAGAGCTGTCAGCATGAATGCGTTTAACCTCTACGCGACCGTAGACCCTCGACCCCTGCGTCTCTAACCCCCAGCGCATCGCGCCCAACAATGGCGCCTAACCTTCAACGTGTTTCATCTAACAATGGCGATCGGGGCAGAGGTGGAGTCATTTCCACGCTGGGCTTGCCATTAGCGTGGGTCCACGGGAGTTAACCGGTTACGATTCAGCAGAGAGTGTGTGGCGCAGTGGTTGGAGGTGCCCTGCGACACACACATGGTTGATGGTTCGACCCCGCGCTCAAAACTCGCCGAGCCTTTCATTCCTCCGCGACCGGTGAATTGGTATAAGACTAGTCTGGGAGGATAACAGCATTGACTTGATATATCGGTAGGTCACCGCGAGTCACTGATAGGCCAAATATGCCTTCGACCACCTCTAGACGCCACGAATTGAGACCAATGCATGGCGCATCTCTCAGGGTTTGATCAACGTCGGGAGCTTTATCCATTAGGTAATACCACGAGTTTACAAGTGAGCTTTCATTTGGTCAGGTCTCGACGATTTTGTCTTCTTCGAGGCGAAAAAAGCCGGCGAACTGACGCGCCGGTGATCTACTACTGTCTGGCAATGTCGAGGTCGAAGGAGAGCCAATTTCTCAAACAATTGTAAGTCCTATGAAAGAAAAAAGAAAGAGAAATCACACAATTTTTTGAAAGGAAAAAGTAATCGATTTTCAGCGGTCGTAGAAGCACTCCCCGAAGGTTAATGTGAATTTGAATTCAGCATAATTCCCGCCATTGACGATAGAGCACGTTAGACGAACATTTCCGTACCGACTTTCCTTTCTTTCAATTTTCATCTTCTGTGGGCTTCTAAATCTAGCAGTCTTTTGTAGAATGAAAACGTGGAGGTGATTAAGCCTTTGTGCTTAGTGCAATGGCTAGAGATGCTCGGCGCCACACGCATGGTCTTTGGTTCGATTCCGTGCTGAGAGCAAGCAAATGTTTCTATCCGTCTGGAAACGGGAAATCGGTACCACAGTAGACTAAGAGTTAGAAAACAATGTATTGATACATCCTGACAGCATATTTAAAGCCTTTCGTGATATCTATTACGGCACTTATAAAGTGCTAGACACGTGTTTTGGCCGCTCGGCCTTATCAGTAGCACGGTGGCCTTAGGTTCAGTCAGCTCCTTGTGAGGAGTAGTGCCCTCTATATATAAAGAAATCGACGCCGAATTATCTACAACTCTGCGTGCGGTGAGGGATCATCATGGCGTTCTTTCAGAGTGATTAATTGTCGATCAATGTTTGCTTGGCTAACGGTTATTACGCCAGTATATATATATATTATATATATATATATATATGCATATATGTCCATATATATAACAGGCCATATATATATATACATTAATATATATATCATATCTATATACATATATATATATACACGTATATAATATATATATGGCCTGTTATATATGTGTATATATATATGTATATAAATATGTATATATATATATATGAATATAAATATATCAGCGCTTCCAATTGACTATTTCGAGACATCGTTCAAAATGAAGTCTTTCATGATGTCGTTATGGCACTATTGAAACGAAATGTTCTGGTCGTTTGTTCTGTGAACTAGCTAGCACTGCAAGATTGATGAATGAAGATTTATTCGGCTAACGTTCCACGGCGTTTCGTCTTCTTCAGAGGCGATGATTCTAGTTGATTGTCGTGAGTCGTTCGTACTCGTTATAGATCCTCGTCATCGCTGTTGTTTGAGTCGAATCGTTCTCGGTAGAGCACCATTCAAATGAATAACTCACTGTCTTGATAGCGCTAGGCCACTCCGAGTCATAAAACACCGCTAATCTACATTCAATATCCTCTGCAATTTCTACTGATATTGAATGCAGTCTGCATCTCTGACCCTTTCGGAACCGTGGACTCACAGCGTTTTCGTCTCTAGCTCGCAGCGTGTAGTGTCTAACTTTCAACGTGTTGCGTCTGACAATACCGTACGCCTTGAATTGAATAACCAATCTTTCGAGGATCACAAAAAATTTCTACCCAACTGTTTTCTTGTTGAGATAATTTTGTTCGCGTCGGATATCAGGGTTGGCGTCTCACATCATTTATGTGATTAAGTTATCGAAAAATTATTGGCCTTTATGACCGTCAATATGTCTGTCAATCTCTATCGCTCCGCAAACGCCACATTGATTTATTGTCAGAACTTAGTTAGAGAAAACGCTCAGCTCAAGAGTTTTTGCGTTCCAGAGGAAAAAATAGGGAAGCTTTAAGTGAATAACTAGAGTAGAAAATTGTCAGTGTTCTCATCAAGGTCTTACATGTGACTCTTACGCAAGACAACTCCATGGGAGTCAAACGAACCGACAAGTAGTGACCAGGTTCCAAGTTTGAATCGATTTAGCTTAAATAATAATGAATCTTATTAGTATTTATAAAAAACTTCTAAAATCTGCAAATCCATGCCTATAAGATAAAAATACTCTTATTATATCATGATGAAACTTTGATTTGCGGAGATCTTGGCAACTATTTCTTCCGGTTTATCATTACATAGTCCATTATTAGAGCATGTAAACAACGAACCGCAACAGGACAAAATAGTGTTTTCGATGTTACAGTCACACTTGAAAGTACTCGCGTGCTTTACAGGATGAGATGTGTACTATCCACACGTAGGAAGAACTAACTCATTTCAAAGTTAGAGAGAAATACACATCGATAGTTTGATATGAATATACGCTGGTTCTGCATTGTGCTGATTGTGAGCGATTACAATCATGGGGTTAGCCGAACGAGCTGAGGCGTTCTTAGGTGTTCAATTGATTGATTGTAGGAAAGTGAGGGGGGGGGGGGGGAGATCGAATTTGCTTGCTTCCTGATTTATTGCATCACTAATCACTGCGCTAGCCCGTCCCATTATGAATATACACTATGTTATAAATGTTCTAATCTTGTATTTGAAGGTTGTTTGTTCCTATATTGGCGAGAAGTCGCGCGAATGTAGACAAGGTGAACGATACAACCTACCCTCAATACACCACGAACGCATTCACTACTCAAATCCCCACTTTCAGTCGAAAAACCATTGAGATTTTTTTTGTAATTTTTATTACTCAGGCTGGTTCGCAAATGAAAATCATCTTGCCAGAAAGACACGAATATATATTTATTGTACTCGCATTACTTTTAAAGGCGGGTTTAGGTATTTGAATCCCGAGGATCTAGGGAAAGCTTTCTGTCCACTTTCTTTTTTCCTTAAAATTTGATTTTGATTTTTCTTAGGGAAAATTTACTAGTCCAGTTATATATGGTCTCATGAAATGTAAATTCATCAATCCGATAGAATTAACTCGCTTTCCGGCTTATCTGACATAAACACGCCGAAAGCCCGTAGTATTCTCCCCACAAGACCACTTGATTCTCTTTTAGATGCCAAATGCATTGAATGCAATGCCTGTTGTCCGCTGTGTACTCGCGAACATCGTATTTACTGTGATTTATATAATCTACGTCTACAGAGAATGCTTCCAGTTGTATCATTGCTGTACCAGCTAAACAAGGATGAACGTGATATGACAAGATATTCAAGTACGGCGTCGTTCCCGAAATGCTTCCAGAACATAATGAAATCTTTTAATCCTACAAATGCCACCTAGGCTCCAAGCTTAGTGCTAACCGACGCTAGGTAGTGCAATGGTTAGCATAACGCTCCAGGAAAGGGTGAGATCTGGGTTCGAATCCCGGCTAAGGCAAACGTTTTTGCACAGTACTCCACGTATTGGGTTTACTATAACATCATACCACTGCAAGTGGCAGTCAAAATAAAAAGAATCTAGACTAATTCCAATAATTTTAAGAGAAAAGAATAGCCGGCCAGAAGGCACATCTCTACGACAAATCAAATCACATTTGTCACTGCATCGACTCGGAGACGACCGCAAGAGTGTTTGCTTCGCTGGAAATAGCTGAGGTGTGTATGTTACTCATGAAAAAACTTATAATTCAATCTTAGTTCTGTGCGGTTAGTTGCGAGCACGTTTTTGCTTCCTTTCTTCAGACTGCGAATATCTCAGAGAGCTAGCAAAGCTTTCAACACCTGCCTAAAGGACATACTTAATGACGACCCCACCACACATGTAGCATGCCAGAGTCTACAAACAACAAACGTATGCTTCGCTTCCTAGAGAATGTAAACAACGACCAACCACACGTGATGCATACATGGACACTGGTACGTCTAGCCAGTGCTATTCTACCTGGAAGGCAATGTGTACGATCACTCTACCACCCTCAAACGTGTAGCATACAAGAGTTCACTGGTACGTACAGCTAGAGCTAAGCAGACATTAATCTTTGTACTAGGTGCTTAGCATATCTAAAGCTAGCTAGAAAGCATATCTCGACGCTCATAATGTTTTGTATCTTCAGTGTAGGACGCGTGAAATACATGAACAATCAGATTAAGTAATTTTCATACTTTTGAGACTTTTGTTACTAAAAGAATGCCATGTTCTTAGAGCGATTTGACAAGTAGTGTTGCTCTTGTGAAGTCTTAGTTACATACCTTTCATTATCTCCGCAAAATCACAAATTCTATCTATTTCTGCTCATTCTGAATTCCGAAAAATTACTGTATAAGTTATTGTATAGCCTATCACTCTTGTTAATTCAATACTGATTTCAATGTTGCCTATAATTTTTCGTTTGAATAACTCTTTAAAGGCTGTCGTATAGTTTCACAAGAATGCTCCATACAAGTCATTGTATTGCTTTCACATAAACTTCCCTTGGAAATGATCGTACCAATGCACACGTATTTTCTTCACAAATTTTATATCGGCCCGATATGAACTTTCGGTACAAACAGCTTTTGACGATTGTACTAATCGTGGAATTTTTAAATTCCATTTTTAACACTGTTCTAGATCCTTCTGTCAAAACTCTGCCCATCACAGAATGATTATAAGCAGCATAATTACTACTCCAATTACTGTTGACTCAACTAATATTCTTCATCTCAACCTTATATTTCTTGCCTTTCCACATATCACCATATCGTTGCTATTGTATCGCTATTACTACCACAAACTATTAGAATTTAGTATTTCGAGTATCAATAGAGTTGTTGGAACAGACTATATCTATGAATTGTAGTAGCACTGGAATAAAATCACTTAAACTTGTACTGATGTAGGCAGGATTTGTCAAAAAATACATCAAGTAGTCAGGTATTTAAACATGCCTTTCTTGCTTTTTTGACTTTTATCTTTCTGCTGAATTTGACTGGAAGCAAGATACTAGGAATTCACGAAGGTCAATGCACTGATTCAGTTCGTGTTTAGGCACAGCTACACATCATTACAGAAATATTTGCGGAGTCTGCCAATTTATGTTATACTTTTGTAGTTTCCAAGATTTGAGTAGGTTCGAACAAATGGTTAATGCAGATGAAAAAGGTGCTAAGGTAAAAACAATTATGTCGAAGATTACCAAAGAGGTTTACACGTGAAATCAAATAATTAAAATTTGTGTCTCAAAACAGATAGTGTGCGTGTTTTGGAAAAAGAATAGACTACAACTTGAAACATCGAGAATAAAAACGATATTTTAAAGAAGAATATGATACAAGAATGACTTAAATTTGATTTAGTAGAATGTGATCGATGCATAATCAGCTGTAGCTAGACTCGCCTAAATATAAAATATTCTTTCCGAAATTATTCACGGTTGCAATCCATGTGATCTCTGTCCAGTAGTCTTCAGTTAAATAATCTAGTGGATAAAGGGATAAAACTCTCAGCGTTGATCAATTCCTGACTGATGCGCTATGCATTCGTCTTCAATTTATATCTTCGTCTAAGGTAATTGACTCCTTATCTGGCCTTTACAATGACTCACAGTGGCCTCTCACTGTATAGAGTCAGTGCTGCTTATTCTCTCAGACAAATCTATGACCAGTTTAGTACCGATTTACCGACTCCGGAAGGTTGAATGGCTTGGTGAGCCATGAGGACGAGATCGAATCAGCGACCTTGTGTGCGACACAGAGCGCCTCTGACTACTACGCCCCACGCGCACCTCACGTGAATATGTTGAAAGTTGATTTTGTGCTTGATGCGACTAGAATTTGGGTCTGGTAATCTTTCTAAAAAAGTAATGAAAGTGTTCCGCTGACTGGATTGTGGACAACGTGATCTTTCCAGACTCTGAAGAAGGCGAAACTCCCGAGCCGTCAGCTGTTTGAATAGATAGTGTTATACAACTTCGCGTCTGGTTGGAAGAAAATAAGAAATTATTGAAGCATGCCGAGGTTAACACATAGCCGATGTGGGTAATCGTTACGCGTGAAAAGTGATAATTCAGATTTATTTGTGATTTCTATCGAGGGCAACGTCTAACCTACGAGTCATATTCAACCCCTTCATGAAAACACTTATAGATTTTTATCCTGGTTGCTTATTCAGGGCTCCTTATGTCCCACTGAAACGTAAAAATCCATTCAAATTTAGCCAGTATCTTCTTTCACAACTTTTCGAGAACAAATCAATAACGTGTTTGGGAAGCTATGGAGATTGACAGAAATGTGAAGCTACCGATAAGTGCCGACAATTCATTGAGTCTTGAAATACATAAGGAATTCAAGAATTGACGAACTTACAAAAAAATATTGCCTTATCACTTAAGGCATTTGTGAATCTTTTAGAACGAAGCCGCTTTACTATAGCTAACTCATTGCTGGAGGCACAAACTTTTGAGAAAAAAAATTGTTTCTTTGACTTGAGAAATTAGAATTTATTCATAGCTGAGCAAGAAAAAAATATATATTGATGATTTATATCGTGTACACTTGCATGTCTTCGTTCCAATTAATAAAGTCACTGTGGTTTGAGATATGTTCAACCAAATTAGAAATACCACAATGTCTTGACCATTCATGAGCCTGATATGACTCATCCCGTCCACAATGTGATCACACTGGGATAAATCACAGTTTGGAAGTTTGCCCAATTGGTTGACTACCAGTAATAGTGGAGATATTATGAAGAAGCTTCAGAGCTTTTGAGTGATTCAGTCTGTATCCGCAGTCCTAAATGAATTCCACTCATTTGAATTGTGAGCAAAGATTACTGGAAAAATGTATCGAACGAACTGTGGATATGAGTGCCTGCTGACTGACGAACATGAGAGTTGCATTCTTTATAGGTTCCGTAGAAAGAAACGACAATCTAATAAAATTCCGAGAAGCACTTAGATATTGTTCGGTAATAAACTGTAAACATTGATGTTACGTATGAAAACGAAATTTTTTTTGGTAATTAAAATATTGCAACCTTTTGTGATATCGTTATTATATCTCCTTGTGAATACGTAGGTGAATTTGTTGTCAGCAACGCTTCAAGCACTAATTGGAAATTAAGGATGCATGGCTGAAAAGGTCTACACCATAAAAATTCCGAAAGATGAAATTCCAGGAAAAAATAGGAGTGACGAAATTATCTCACCAAAATTAGATTATGAAGTACTAAGAGTTCATCTTGCTTTTTGACGTTAATGCGATTGCTTGATACCTCTAAAATCTTTGCGTTTTCAAGAAAGGCGTAGAGCACCTCGAAAAGATTTTGAATCTTCTCCGGGTACGTGTATAAATTCTCTTTCCATAAGTTTTTGAAGATATCTGGAAAGATGGGACTAAATTTTCTTTATGAATAGCTAAGGCACGGGAAACGGCTCAATATTATAGAATTGATTTCCCTGCCAAGTTAGTTATGAAATGTTGAATGGAAAAGGCATTTGCGAGTATTGATAAAAAGTTGTTAAAAAGTAAAACAGACTCCACTGGAAGGTAATTTTCTGGATATATTGGCATCGACTAACCGATATTGTCTCTCAATCTCTTCTATTTGGACCACTTCTAGTTTCAAAATGATTGCTGCTATAAATCCAACCCTGTAGAACCGAAATGCAACATCTGCAAAGAATCATGTTCATTAGAATTTTTGTACAAATACCTTACAAAAAAGGCATTTACGCTAAGATTTTTGTACTTAAAATTGGATATTTACCGCAACAAAATGCAACGAGTGGTCAGAAAATCTCTGTAAAATTCAAGGTCTATGGACTACTGACTTGTAAAATAAAGCTTAAAAGCTAAGCATAGAAGAAATTGGAGTTGTATGAGTCATGACTTCAGCCAGACTTTGCCAATAACTGTAGCCATTGATATATTCGACATTTTACAAATGACAAGATGGAGCTTCCTATTCTTGATTTAGTGATACCAAGAATTTCCTACTTCCTCTTTTTCTGAAATCCATTTATGCATTTACATAAACAATTACCATGTTGGAATAAGTTGCTAGAAGTAGGCGAGAAACGGATCGCTCCATTACATCGCGGCTAACATTTCCCTCTTGCCAAACAGGAAAGGTGACTATTCTCAGTGAGAAATTCTCTTTCTCCGTCTCAGTAGGCTCAAACAGTTCCGAATGAAGATTGATGTAGTACCTGAAGTTTCAAAATTTAGCAATTAATTGGGAAAGGCCGTGTTCGCGAGGGATCGTACAAGCAACAGTACACCTTTAATTAATGATGTGCTGCTGAATATGTGACATAAATTCTCTCAAGTTCCTATAAACTTATCCATGACTCTTAGGCCGCCAACACAATTTTCGCCGCTCATTATGGATTTGAGGAAAGGTTATTAACTTGTCATAGGTCTCCCTAAGAAAAGCTACAATTCTTTCCGTTGGTTGGATAGAAATACTGTACTCTCCCCATGACAGGAGATCCTACTGGAAGATGGAATCTGCTCTACGTAGCTGAGTTATACTTAAGAGTACCAGGCAGCTACGATCAAAGTTAATTATTACGGGAAGGCGGGATTTAAATGAGTCGAACAGGTGTAGTTACGCATTGAACACCTAATATCTGGCACAAGCACATTGAAATTGATGTGTTATCGTGATTGTTACAAATAGTGTTTTTTTTGGTCATTTTGTATGTAATTTGTAGTTCATCGCATCTTTTGATAAAGTTTCGTTGCGATAACAGGAATTGATCAACACTTGCAAATCTAGGTGTACTTTAGAAGCTCTAATAACTCACCGCAGGTCTTCGTCAACGGAATCAGCAATGTGAACAGTCACTTCTACATTCTCCATTAGTCGCAGCAGTTTTAGGACATCATGATATAACTGGACGTATTCAAAAGTAGCTTCGTCATTATCAAGCGAGCTTCTGAATGTAGCATTACAAATGAATGAGGATATTGTTTGTCAAATCCTATGCAACTAGACGGAAAAAGGAAGCAGTTAGTATAATTACTTATTTACCTAAACTTAAGATGCATACATTTGGTAAGGATATAACATGTTTTGAGCCATTAAGGTTCAAATGCTGTACAGGCGCCTGTCTCGTCCTGTCGAAACTCATCAGTAGCATTGTTCTCGGTTCAGCCGATCCCTTGAGGCTATACTCCTCTATGCAGGAATTGACACCGAGGCATAATCACCGCAAGTCATATGATGGATCATGATCAGGTATTACGAGGTATGATTCATTTTAATAGCCACAAGCTTGACTGCCGGTCACTACAATATCAGTTGATTCCATCATCTGACTTGCGGTGATTTATTGCTCGGGGTCGATTACTGCACAGAGGTGCGTAGCCTCAAGGGATCGGCTGAAGCGAGGACGGTGCTAGTGAAGGGTCTCGGTAGGACGAAACAGGCGTCTGTATAGCACTTAGATCTTAATGGCTCAAAACATGCTATATTCCTATCAGATTATTATTGTTGGACAAGGTCTATAAAAAAGCGGTCGAATGGAGAGGTATAATATATGCACTTATAAGAACTTACTTTTTCACATGGAAATAAATGACTTTTTCACATGGAAATAAATGCAGGAAGTGTTGCAAACCTGAGTCATGACTGTACAGGCTAGGGACCATATTGTAATCACAGCGTTGTGATCCAAAATTCCAATAATAGCATGGGCAAACTTTCTAATGGCTTCTCGTTGAACTTCAGATAAGGCAAATTGAGAACCAGACTGAAGGTAGATTCATCAATCCATACTATTTATCTCTGCCATATTCAATGTAATCATTTTTAGATGATCTTTTTCATTAGTTTTTGTGAAGACAATAATACACGGGCTGCAGCTCGACCTCACCAAGCGTCTATCCCTCTGGAATCAAGAAATTGAAACCTTATTTTTTTGAGAACAGCCGACTCTATATTGCACGTGTGAATGCAGCCTGGATATCTCAGGATTCGAGGAAGATTCTACTCGACCAGCATCCAATGAAATTCGTAATGGGCAAGGTCGAAACTTTTTAAGCAACACTCAAACTCACACATGAAAAATTAGAAGACTCCTATCGCTGGAGAATAAGACGAAGCGAACTGAATGTGAAGAAGAGTAAAGGTTTTTCTGATTAGCGGGGAACGAATGAGAAATCGATCTTATTCGCACGAGAAGAACTTTTCAGAAGAGTGTTAGTAACTAATCGAAAGCTGAGACTTGAGGCTACCGCGCCCGCCGCCAGTTTTCAAAACACCCCTCTATAATGCTGTAACTTTGGAAATAAGATCATGCTTCATAAAACCACGTGTTTTCTACCTGATCTCGCTCATATTTCGCTGAACAAAACTCCATCGCCACAGTGTTCATACTTAAACTATAGCACAAGCTTCAGAGAACTCAAAAAATGCCCTTTTTTCTAGAAGCTCTCTTAATCTCTTGATCTCCTCTGGTCTTTGATTCGTGCTTTAAACCTCGTCGGACAGAGCTCTTTCTTTAGATTATCAGTAACCATCTGATAGCGTAATGTTTTCTGATTCTATCGATGTGCTTATTTTTTTGAAATACGATTCAGCAAGGAAAGTAAAATCGAGTTTTACAGTTTTAGTAACGTTATTTATACACTATTCGACAAGGCGATGGCCGTGGCAGGCGCGTGGCAAGGGCGAGGCGAGGCGAGATGATCTACATTTTATTTCTCAATTGGGCATTTTTCCTTCGTTTCCAAAGAAACCCCAGATAAAACGTGACTGAGATTACTACAAAAATTTCTTTACACGATGATGTTTTCGGCTTCCAGCGAATTGTACGCGTTAAAAATGAACGCAAAAGGCTAGCGGAAAACATAATTTTTGATCTGGACGCAACAACGTTATAAAATGGTGTTTCAAAAAACCGGCGACATGAGCGGCAGCCTCAAGTCTCTGCTTTCGAATGGTTTCTAACATTCCTGTGAAAAGTTTCTCTCCAGCGAATGAGACCGGTTTTTCATTTGCTCTATCCTAATCAGAAAGGACCAGGGTTAAAAAAAGTAGGGCTCAGTGTGAGGCGTGGGTCACTGACGAAGAGGGCAATACCTCCGAAAACGTGTATGATTCTCACGTAACAGCCTCGGTAAGGCTGTAAACATTCTTACACACTGTATTGAATGTGAAAAGTTGTGAGATCCATACAGTCGATGAGAAAACAAGTTGTGTAGACAAAAACTTGATAACAATAGGTTCTTGTAGCTAAGTTTATCAATATTTTATGTGAAGATGTGTATTACTTGTATGTGCTAGAATGCTCATTAAAGCTCCTGTTTGTGGAAATTACAGTTTTTGAAAATAAGCAAGAGTAGTATTGGAACAGAAAGAAAGCAAGTAAAGACACAGAAGCAAATAAAGGAGAAGGTGACAGTGAACAAATGAATGGCCTATGAATGAGAAAAATGTAACAACATCTGAGCTGAAATTTGGCTAAGAATCCGGTAACAAATTCTTACCTCATATTTCAATCCCGAACTATATAGTGAAGTTCCGAAATACTCGCGAAGTGATATCGGCTCTCCAAATGTCATAAAACATCGGCCAAAACGCTTATTGAGGAAATCACGAGCTTTTATTAGTCCTGAGTTAAGGCTACGAAAATATTTATGCATACTAGCAAAAGGAAATCATAAGCTACGAAAAAGCGATATCAAAAGGAAACCTGCAGTTGACTCTTTAGGTTTGGGATAACCGAGCAGTTCATAGGAGTACGCCATTTCCTCTAGCAATCTATCGTAATTAGTTGTAACTGGAACCACAATCTAAAGTGAAAACTAAACAAGGTTACGTCAAACATCATTATAATGAAAGCGTTGGGAACTGCATCTGAAAGTTCATCAATGGTCATTTGTTTATAACTTTGTTAACTTGTGATTGAAACGCTCCAGCAAGGAAGACCAAGAGCTTACTATATCGTACACCTTGCCTTTCAGAAAAGGCTCAAAGACCATCTGAAGAAGTCCATACTTGGGGTGAATGCTTTTGCCTACTCGACTCCGTGTGCCTTCAACAAAGAACTCAACTGGCCTGTCGCAATGTACGATGTGAGTCTGGACATATTCAGATAGAATCGCCCAATATAGTTTGTCCTGAAGAGCAAATTTTAGCCCTCTTATATGGAAAAGAAGACATAATCAAATATGGAACCTTTGAGCGGAAAAAATTTCACAAATCGCTCAAACGAAGGCGTTGAAATATGGTTGAACAACATAATCGAAGAGTTAAAAAACAGAAAATGGAAGTGATTGAATCATAAAATAATATTGCGAAGCATTTCTAAGCAGCAATACCTGACCGATAGACCGTTTGATGTAAAAGGCTCCACTTCTTCGTAAAACCTCGCTCATAAACCAGGAGTTGGTGAAGTCCATACCTGCTGCAATCGCCGGTAGAGGAACTTCCTAACAAAACTTGTTCACACTCTCTCAAACGATTATTCTTATTTGTTTTCTAAAGAGCTCAAAAGCTACAAAATAACATTTCAAGATGGACATCTGGAAGCGAAATTATCATTTAATCAACAATTTTACTCGTATTTTTTCATTTAGCAGCATTTTGTGAAAAATCGATATAGATGAATTTGAACTAGTGCATTATACCAACGAGACTTTTGTGCCCGATTTTATTTAAAGTGCAAAATTGCTTAAGTGCTCATCAACGAGTTTTCTGCTCTAGCTTGTGATTTCGTTAATCATAGAATATCCGGTCTAGTGCCAAAGAGGTTCTTTTTCATCAACGCCACTACATCTGTACCAGTGGGACCATTCGTTTAAAAAAAAAAGGAGATTGGCATCAAATTTCCGGTACAAGTTCTGCGTTTTTGGCGGGAAGTACCCACAAGTACACCACCAGCTCTTACATGGAGGAGGGGTCACCTTTGAGCGAATGCCAAAGTTAATCACCTGACTGGGAGGACCATGTTGACGTGATCACTATTAAATATCGCCACACAGTTTCGCTAAGCCATTATTGGATGGCAAACTAGTGAGATAGGTGAGTAAAATGCAAAAAACCACATACATATTCAAAACACAGGATTGAGAGAAGAAGGAAATCAAGGTAGGTTCGATGAGACGGCATGAATACTACTGGATCACTTCGACACAACTCGCGAACGCGCTTCAACTGCTCGGCGTTCACAAAGATGGCGTCAAATATTCGCTATAATGACAACTATAAAGTGCTGAAAATTTAGTGATTTGTTGTGGGTTTCTGTACATGAATTTCTTTTTCTACATGGAATTTCAATGATCGGTCTCACTCAGTCCAAACCAGTAAGTAAGTCACGGTTTTCGAAGGTATAACAATTGTGAAACGATTTTAATTCACCTCTAGGACTTTGCTGACAAAATAGCCTAGAACACGTGTGCTGTTCACTCCAAAGTTATGTGCCATCATCTTTAGAATCGCTTTTGCTTCTTCTTTCACTTTGGAGATTGGTTGGCCAGAACGTACTGCTTCATCTGCTATAGCCTCCTAAATGAAGGACTGCTTCAAACATAAAAAATGAAAGCTTTGATTGATTTTTGAGAGTTTTAGCTTGCTTTAAGTTTTTCTCTCTATAAACGTATAAGGCAAATTGTTGACCTTAGTTGATGCATTAATATGACATACGATATGTGTATAAGGTAACTATTTAAGAAGACAGTAGCCTCACCGTCCCAAATAAACTTATCGTCGATCGAGGGTCACTGGCTAAACTTCAGAAGATATTAGAGTATTAATTTCTCTGATCAGCCTAAGAGACTGAACTTTTTCCACCTTCCAAATCAATGTTCACTGTTACACGTTCAGCACGGCGGTCGGAGTCACCCTGCATCACGCACACGCGGTAGTTGATTCGATATCGCGCCATGAGTTCACTAAGCTTCAAGTCCATGGTTTTGATAAATCTATACCAGACTTGTCTGAAAGGATTGCTGTGGTGGCTCGACTCCTTGACAGGTCAATTCAAGTGACTGTATGGGTAAGGTATGCAATTTTCTTACGATTTCTATGAAGTTGATAACATGAGTCATCTATCAGAGATTGAACAATTGCGCAAGCATTATTCTTTTCTCTTGATGCCAACATGAGTCAACAGCTAATGTTAAGCACCATGTGGAACCTGTAGATCTATTCGTATGCCCACCCTCTTATCATAAATGGAAGAGTTCATCAGACCACTTTTATGGGTGATAAGGATAGATAGAGGTCGTACTACTAGATCGAATTTTTCGAACACCAATAACAACCAGGTGAAATTGCCACTCTACCAATTAGTCATCAAATGTGGTTTTCTGAATGCGAGCTGCGTATATGGAGTAGAGTTAATCTTCAAAAGTTATCATGTAAGCTCAGTCGCAATTTCTATTAAGAAATTCACGTAAGAGAGCACTAATAGCAACAATCTCTCCATGAAGAAGCAATTCCATGCAATTTACATGAGTAATGATTGATAAGAGTAACAATTTGTGCACGGAATTTTAATAGCTATTAAAACAACATAGAAGTTCTAGGAATCAGTTCCATGGAACTTTTTGCTAAAGGAGAGTTTGTATGAAATGAGAAGCCATGTCAGATACTCAATTAAGAAGGCAAGTCATCGGTATGGTGCATATAAGACTCATCATGTGAGCAAATAATCGGCAAATCTATAATGCAATAAAGTCTGTAAAAATCGGCAGCCTCTGAGCGACGAAAAATTATGGATCAGAATAGGAACAGCGATATATCTGAAAGAAAGCTATATTAGTAAAAACTAAGCATTATTTTACCGACACTCTTGGTGAATTTAGCACATCGGAGAAGATGTCGTAGTAGGTTCTTGGATTAGCGAAAGAAGTGTGCAATGGAAAATCTCGTTTCTGAGTTACGAATTTCAGGGGACCATTCTGTCGAAGCTCGCCTAACCAGTTCACGTACTCCGGGAATGAGATGCGTCGTCCAGTCATCTCTGGAAAGCGCTCGTATAAGAAGACGCTTTCGTTGAAAACATTTTGTAATTTCAGTTAATAAAGTTCTCTTCACGTTAATACAGATTTTCCATATAGACTTGCAGAAAAAGTGTTTTTTAACGAATAATGTAGGCTCACATGTATTTTATGAAAGTTTGCCAGGTTGGAAGTTAGGTGATTAAGTTGCATGAGTGTTATTTCAGAATATAAGAAGAGTTACCACAGAGTGATAATGCACTTATCGCTTAAGTTATAAGCGTTTCGATTCATAATAATGTTTATTTATCCTTTGCATTGAAAAAGAGTTTGTGTAATGGCCGGAATTAGCAGAATAAAATTGAATGTTGCGTAGAAATCAAAACGTAGGCAAACATTGCTTAGTTACTGCCAAAAGGTATTATTGTACGGTAAAAAGCAAGACAAAAACATCATGGAAATGTTTTTCTTTCTCTATCAAAGGGAACACAAAGAAAGTAAAACAGTTGTAGAATAATCGCTAACCAATCTCTTATCAGATGCTCTGCTGTGTTAGAGAACCAAAAACTGAGAACATGTCAAACGTGGAAAAGTTGAGAAACTAGGGCAATAAATCTGTTTTAACGGTACAATACTCAAACAGCACTAATGTTTAGAAAGGGTGGTAAATTTTGTTAATCAAATGTGTTACAGTGGGTATCATTTAAGTCATCGTTTATGTAGATACTGGTAATAAGAAACAGTAAAAAGTTTTTCCTTTCACAATGATTAGATAAAGAAATTGACAAAGCACCAAATGTTTAGCACCAAACTTGGAAAATTTGCCAGAAGGATTTCTGCAGTCGTCTTGAGCGATTGCTGTATCTTATCGGTCAGCGTAAGTGTATCGTCGAAAAACAATCCAATAGAACATTTGCGAAGGCCAATAACATCGAATTCAAACTGGTTCGCTCTTTTCGCACTATAATAAATATATCAAATATCAGTGCAAGCAAGAAAATCTTGATATTCTAAAATCCTTTCCTTGTAAAGGTTTCTAAATTACATGAGGCTGCTTTTCAACGAAATAAAATTAGATTAAGGCTGCTCTCCACCGTAATATCCTCTAATTGGAAAAACCGAGATATATAAAAATGTTCTAAAATCTGACCAGATTCAGGATGTAGATCACTATTTTGGTGATTAAGTAGAATACGTCACCTGCCATGCTATAAGCCTTTCATTAAAATTGAATAATTCTTTTTGAAATACAACCACAAATGCTGAGATAGAAGCAAAGCTATGCACCACATCTGGCGTCGCGCCCGCGAACACCCTTTTTATGGTTCATATGTCAGCTATTGCACCTCCGTAGCTCTTGCTCTGCCGTATTGATGGCCATAAAACTCCTTGTCATTAAGAGGATTAGGCAGTAAATAATAGCTACGCCTAGTGGATTCTCGTGGTTAGAATTTCTATCAGAGAAAGTAACAAATACGGAACTATTGGACATAGACAAATAACGGTCTTCGTATAAAACTTCCTAAAGGTATCAAAAGTTTTAGACTCGGGCACAGAAATCGGAAGAGGTCAGCGCAAACGTATCAGATTAGAATGATAAAATCTGTAAAAAGGACGAGTCAGAAAATAGAAAAACGTAGGTGGTCAGGCAATCAAAATAGAGGTCTGAACAGTGTCACGCCTCATAAAGAAACTTCTGGCACATCAGAGCCTCTAGAAGTAGGGCTCGATTCAAGCGACCGAGATACCAGAATATTGCGGCGATGCAGTAGTGAACTCGCTATCAGGAGTACGGTTTTAGTTAGTTGTCAAAGATCCCAGCTTAAAAAATACCGCAGCACTGTGTGAGCTTACCACGAGGTATTTTTTGTGAACGCCTCTGAGTCAAACTTCCCGGATTTGCTTGATGGCGTTTGTCTTAATAACAGCAAGTCAATAGAAACATAAGAATATATGTGTAGATATAAACAGTACACTTCAGATATCCAATATTCAAACCCAGCGATAGTCAAAGGAAGCGGGGTTGCTTATACTTACTATACGATAAGGGGATTTTGAAGCAGGAGTAAACTAAAGTTAGAGGTAAGAAGAGAGATTCTAAAACGAGAACAGGCAGCAAACATTTACATGAATACGGCGATGCCTAAAAATAGAAAGCACTTCGAAAGTGCAATCGATTTCCGAACATCAGAACACTTAGAAAGAGCTTTCAAAATAGATGGAGAGGCACGATAAACCAGTGCGAACTGTCTTCATATTGTAAGGGTTTAGCCTGATGTCACTGGACGACATAAAACAACAGCCTACCTATATTCATCACCCGTTTGGTCATTGGACTATTCGTTCAAACTATCAGCTGCTGCCTATCCCTTTTCCATGACAGAGAACGATGTGAAATATAACCACAGAAATGCAGGGATATAACTAAAACTCGGAGCCTCTAGGTAGGTTTTACATCCACGATTGCACTTTCCATAAACTCACGAGTTATCCACTGTAGCGAACGAGGCCATTGTTTTACGTTCTCTCGGTCATTTTTACACCGTTGACAGCGATCCGAGCTGTTATTAGCTCAGACCGCACGCCGCGTGGGCGGCGGCGCGGAGCGGCGGAAGTCTATAATAACACGTATTGCAATGGAAATATGAAAATTTGTTGAGTAATTTGAGGTACTGAGGGGATGCTATCGTGGTTAAATTATGAAATATAGCAGAAGAGACTCCTATATAAAGTTCTCTTGTTTCAACGAGAATAACGCATTGCTATGAAAGGTATAAAATTGCAGCTGTTATGTAACTGCGTTCTTCCTTTTTCACCCATGTTTTTGTAGTCATTTGATAGCCAGAGAAATGCGTATTTTCCCACTAAGTTTGCTATGTAAAATGCCTATTATTTCACTTTCTGCTAACGAAAAAAGTTAACATTTTGCAAACAGACTTCGTTTTTAGTGAGTATCTGCCATTTCCCTCGAGATTCGAGGTTTTAAAAGAAAGCATTGTCATTGTTCCTGCTACAGATAGCTTAATCGATGTCTCTTCTATCATATTTTACCATATAGTGACGACGAAACCCCTTTAGTGACGACAAAAATCCACATTTAATTGGAAAACTACTACAAAGTCATTGTAACCGCTCAGCTCGCCGTGCGACAGCGCCGCGTGTCGCGCAGGATTTCAACGTCGTTGCCAACGTATAAGCCCTGTTAGTGCTATCACAACCCCTGACAGGATTAATCTTAAAACACAAATCGACAGTGAAACCATTCAGGCTGAAGCTGCTGTTGAAATAACATTGTTTTATACTTTATCTACTCCGCATTATTTTTTTTTCATGCCAGGATACGATGCACAACTCATGAGGGATACTCAGAGATGAGCGAAACGCGGAACCTCATGCGAGCTTCAAGCGCGAATTCCGTTTTTTCCACTCACGATGACAGGTGATTACTGATAGCGTCGATAAGGTCAAATCTGCTGCAAAAGAAGTAAGGTGAGAGCCTTATTTGATGCTTAAATAGAACGTGAGCCCGCCTAAAGTGTATTAGCGGGTTTGAATCGCAGCCCATGTTCAGATCTTTGTTCGTATCTCAGCACCCTCCGAGTTCTTGTACTCCAGCCACTTTGTTGTCGAGAGCGGCAAAGTTGAACCAAAAAGTGGAGAACCAACATCCTTCTGAGTATTACATTGCATAGTCGCCCATTACGTCACAAGTGTTTGTCTTTGAGTAGTGTACTTTTTTCCATTGATCATAACAGGTGGCATGTGGATAATTTCAGGGCATTCTTACGTATCCCTTATCCAAAAGTATCTTCGTCGTCTATTCTATGTAATAAAAAGCTTAGTGATGTAGAGCGACGTGCAAAATTCTTGCGTCAGGCGGACTGAACCGGCATCACACCCTATCCGGAGCGCGTGCTCTAACCCGTTGCACCACTGACGTTCGTTTTGTCATCACTCTTTCTACGCTATAACGAATCTATCTGCCAGCAACCAACCGTCAACGGGTTATCCCAGGTAGTCGGTATCGACATCGGACCCGGTCACGCTGGCAGATATTGCTTAGAGCACGCGTTCATGGGTAATGTGAGAAGCGGGTTTGAGTTCCGTCTGACGCAAAAGTCTTACACATCACTCTACATCACTGGGTATATCTATAACATCATGCCACCGCTAGAGGCGGTAAAATAGAAAGTGATATTCGACTAAACACACCTGTTTAGCACTATATCACGGTGGCTAGATTCTTTCCCTGCGTTTCCAGCTGCGATTCATAGCGAATGTTAATATTACTATCAGGAACTCCTAATCTTGAGACGGATTTGAATTTTTAAATGCGAAGTTCAGAAATAATTCATTCCAGGCACATCGCACTAGGCTGTGGCGTATGTGTCCTAGATTAAGGACAAATAAAATGTGCTGCACCAAGTGTGATGCTTTTCATATGTCCCATACTAATGGGGCACACTGAGTAGCTCTTCATTCTGGATTCTATGATATGCCGCACGTTGTTGCAGCAACATTTAAATCATGGAAAAATAGTAAAGTATAGTTTCAAATACAGCCGATGCTCTGACCATCAAAACTAAATCAATGTCGGTCGACTCTCTTGAAGGCCGCCTTCTTTAAGAGATAGTTTTCATTTGCAGGAACATACTCAAGTTCAGTTCCGGATATTAATCCGTATAATTATGAGTTCTGGACATCGCTCTTTGAAAAAAAAGCAATGGTAATTTCCATGAAGCGCTTGTAGAGCAGTGGTTAAAGGTGTTCTGCGTCGCACATAAGGTCGATGGTTTGATCTCGCGCTCTTGGCTCACCAAGCGATATACCCTCACCGATCGGTAAATCAGTATCAGACTAGTGTTAGACTTTCTGGCAGGATAGGCAGCACTGACCCAATACAGCGGTAAGCCACCGCGGGTTATTGAAATGGCCACATATGCGTGCAATTACCTCGAACGAAGTCAGAAATTCAAGACGATCTGTTAAGGATTGATCAACGCCGAGAGCATTATCCTTTTTTATTTCCCATGACTACAACTCTCCACTACCTTTCCCTCAAACTCTCCATTGAAACTTTTATTTATAGAGTAACAAGAACAGATAAGACACAAACTTAATATAGTAGGGCAAGAAATGCGTTTGAAAGCGCTCATAGCTTGGCAAAAGCCAGCGTTGGTACTCACAGCTGCTATCCACTGCTCTCAAGCATGCCAGGACATAATGATGTATCCCGCATTGTTCGGCGTTTATATTATGTAAATATGCCCTTAGCTAAACTCTGTATTAAGAGCTCAAAACGCTGATGGTGCGAAAAAGATTCGCGGCGTTGACAAGAAGATCAGAGACGTCGTAGCGACAATGAGGAGCGTGAAAAGGAACAGCGACAGTCGATCTATCACCATAGCCATAAACTTCCAATCAGCTTGCAGATCCGAATCTCGATCCTCCTCGTCGAAGCGCTCCTGAATAAAAACTCTAAGGTAATTTTTATTCATAACAATGACTATTTCCGCTTGTAAGCTGATGGTTTTCTTGTCCATAGTAGTCTTCTACACGTTTGCTTAGCAACACAGCACATTGAGGCCAGATTTCAAGAATTTTCGACTAAAGTACACATGATTTTTGCCGGCTCTACTGTGTTTACTGTCATTATCATCGTAATCGCTTAAAGCAGAGCACCACCATGGACGACAATCGCGCGGGATAGAAACGAACGAAAACTATGCTGGGTTCTCACTATCAATACGGACGGGCCGTCTATGTAAATGTTAAAGGCATCATTGTAATCAGAAGTTTGAGTGATCTTGAGGTTAATGGTGCTGCAAAATCTGTACGTAGTACTCTGCCCAATGTAAAGAAAATGTTTGTAGCCCTAAACAAAGCTTTTCGCTTTATTAAATCTGTATTTATGCTTTCATGAGCAAAACGGGCGCCGTGGCCGAGTGGTTTTGGTGCCCGTCGCGGCGCACGTGGAGTTTAACTTCACTCCCCAGCACTCTTCAGCAGTCAACAACGAACGCTCTATGGAACGCCACAGTCAGGCTGTCTTCGAGATTGCAAAGAGACGCGATCAACCGGTGTTCTACAACTTCTATGAAGAGGGCGAAAAGCGGGGAGTGCTAGAAGTACTGGGATCCGCACGGTGAGAAAAAAAAACAATGTCAAGATGGATCATAAAGTGTCTCAATAAAATTTTCATAGAAAGTTGAATTGTTTAATGAAATGATTGGAAATAAAAGCCTACGCTTGTTACATCAACTCTACCTTGAATGAGTTTAGCAGGATGATTATCTCTCGTATTCCCATGTTGATTGAGTCTTGGTCGAACACACACTCCGTACTTTGCATCAAATGAGGACGCATGACTAAAGATTGTACAAATAAGAAACAGTTGAATGTTTATTTCTGCAATAAAATAGTGGAATCAGGCTTCATTCATAGCTAGAAAATAAGTTCTTGATTGGAAACAAATGTGTAAAGTATCTTTCGATAATTTCTCAGTCAAAATTCCGGAGAAACTCCCAATGTTAGATTTATGCAAGCAGCACGATACTGATCATCATGTTTTGTTGTGTCTCGATGGTTCATCAAAATGAGCACTAGAATCAAATAAACCATCGTAGAACAGCCACAGTGTGCTCTTCAATTGAAAACTACTTGAAAGTAGTGGTTAGGAAGGGTTTATCAACCTGTATACTATTAGGACTACTTCTTTGATTATCACGGCGGTCCATGGTTACACAGAGATTCATCAACATGCTGATAAAAAAGCCGTGTGTCCGGGGAGGTTTATCTATTACTTTCGCTACATTTACATTCCACGGATCATCTAAGGGTCACACTGACTGCATATCACCATTCTATATATTCCACATCAGTGTTCATTGTGCTAATAGCCTTTGGTTGGTTTTTGAAATATACTTCAAAGTAAGCTGCAGTAGTGCTCTGAGATTGTCACTTCCAAGTGATGTTTCCTCATTAGAAAATAAAATACATTTCTCCAAAAGTTGAACCATCATCTGCCCTCTAGTTTAATCGTCGGATGATTGACATGGCTTCCAATGAAATCTTCATTGGTCCTTGAAAGAAGCAAAAGTAGCCCAATCGTTTTTGTTTCATCCAACACCTGTTGAGTGTAATATCAATTTTTAGGCCCTTTACTTAACTTTCTGACTATGGGGGTTGGTAGCTTTCCTGTCGTGCTCTTAACATCTCACTTGAGCCATTTAGATTGCTTTTGTTCACGATTGTCATCATTACAATCGTCTAGCTACGCGTCCTGACTCTCTCCATTTTGACGTATGAGAATTGAGTGAAGAGCATTTTAGAAGACAGATTCAAACGAATCTTTGTTTTCATGGCTTCAAACGAATCTTTGTTTGGCTTCAAACGAATCTCTGTTTTTCAACTCCATTCTCTTTGAGAACAGGCGCGATAAAGAGGTTGTTTGAGATTTTTACAGAAGCAAAATCTGATCAAAGTCAAATCCAAAAAAAAAAGAATGTTTTTAGCCTAAAACGAGGTTGGTACGCCAGGGCCATACACCGGTGTTTCGGAGGCTCGTCCTCCTCGTCAGTGACCCCCGCTCCACATTAAGCCCTGCATTGTAGCAAGGAGGGAGGCGTATATGTGGTAAGTGGTGGTGGTATAGTGTACTATGACACTGGTCCATCACCATCAGTCGATGTTTTGGCTGGTAGACCAAAACTAATCCATTGAATCGACTGTTTCTAAAACCTCGTTATAAAAATTCAAAATCAAATCCAAAAAAGGAATGCTTTTAGCCTAAAACGAGGTTGTACACTATGCCACCACCACTTACCACATACGCCTCCCTCCTTGCTACAATGCAGGGGTTAATGTGGGGCGGGGGTCACTGACGAGGAGGACGAGCCTCCGAAACACCGGTGTATGGCACTGGCGTATCAACCTCGTTTTAGGCTAAAAACATTCTTTTTTTTTGGATTTGATTTTGAATGTTTATGACGAGATTTTAGAAACAGTCGATTCAATTGATCAAAGTCAATTCTGGACTTCTGACAAACCTCTAGCATTTTCCAGACGACAGACGCTCCCGTTCAAAAATTGCGAATTCTCGTCATCGTTTATTGGAATCTTATGCTCTCCAGTAGTTTTTGCAAATACCTGAACTCTCTACTCTATCATATAAAGAAAAACCAAGAAAAAAACAGAAATGGAAACAATGATTAAGACTCTTCCACCCACCTCGTCTTCGTACGAAGGCAAAGGAGAGCAATGTAGTGATCCGCGCAAGAATTTTTTGCCTGGACGAGACATCAGAAGGAACCACGGCAACCATTCCAAAAAGATCAACTGCGTCTACAACCTCAACAATTACTGTGTCTATCGCTTAACAACTGTTTTAGAAAATGTTATTCTATATTATTCATAAAGAGCTATTCGTTTTTATGCTTAGATTCCCTGACCAGCTCAGATAATTTTTCATTATGATGAATCTCTTTACAATCAATTTAACATGCTGTTAGCTGCAAAAAGTATGAGCAACTTCAAGTACTCTGAGGCGATAGTTTGAAATTGAGGAAATCATGTATCCAAGAATATTTAAGATATTGCGGACTGTCGACTGGAGCGCGTGATTGTAGCGCGATATTTTTATCCACGAAATCACTTTCTATTTTTCGTGGAACTCGAGGACAGTGAGGACCACTAAGCTTCCTGAGACAGTCATCTCTTCATTTCTCAAAACGAAAGAAGCAAGGAGAAGAAATGTTAGTGCACATATAAAAGCCAGTTGATCAGTGAATTATGAAGCTCTTTGATTGTGCATGGACTCTGTGCTCATATGGTTTGAAATTTGTCAAAACATGCATACATAATGACCCACCCACTCTCCCATCTGATGAGTTCTCGGAGAACGAAAGTGTACGTTTACAATAACAAGTGTTGCAATAATGGATAATCCTAATATGAGCATGGAAAGAGAGAAGAAAACCGCTGAATTATTGTGCTCAATTTGATTAGCTTGAATCGAAATTGATTGATGATTACCGATTATTGGAATGGATTCCGAGGTAGGTGGAGTGATTTCGGAGACCATACCGAGGAACACGGTCACCGAGAGCAGATTCGTAATTTCTGGAAGTAGAGTCGAGATGACGACTAGCGGCCGTAATGTAAATCATGTAAATCATCTCAAATTGATCTAAATCGGAAAGCAGTGTTGAACCCTCAAAACAGATCTTCGAAAGCTATTTAAAGAGACTGTTTCTGAAAAAACTGAAAAAAATGCGTATTGAAGTTAACGGTCTCCCAGAATTTGCAGCTCATCGACAAAGTCACAACAAACAAGCTATACAAGTATATAAATTGTAGTCTTGCCCCACTGCTGCCGCAATCTCAGCGACTAAATTTAGTCAAGGGTCAAAAGCCGAGTTTTTAGAGCGCTTATTCTACTTTCTTCACCTGTTCATCGATCAGCAGGTGAAAGATTAGATATGAATGGAGAAATAATATGGAATAGTAAGGTACATGGCCAGCGATTCTAGAATATATCAGGTTGGAAGGTACGTTCTGGTGCACTTATATAAATTGAAAATTTATGCATGAATTCCAAAAAAAACAGTAATTACTAATCTCCAAAATAAAGTCCATCGTTTTCTACCACTTTCTGCCATCGGTTCGCCAAGTTTCGGATTTGGTCGATCTTTCAACTTCGTTGATTTTTTTCGACTGCAGCTCGCTGTGAAAGACCCTTTCTCCCACAGTAAACACTGACTTTGATTGTATCTTGGATATAGCGGAAGCTTGTAACGAAGTGAAAATTATGACGAATATTACCTAGGCCTCAGTGGAAAAATCCCGTATAAGAAAGTGTAATATCTCCATAGGCATAGGAGTTGTCTCATGCTCGTTAGAGTTTCCCAAGACTTACTTTCTAACCGTAATAAGAAATACTGTAGAGCTGTAATGTTTGAACTTTTTGTTCACAGTCTATTCTTTATCACTGTAGAATGCGATGTGATATACGACCACAAGAAATTCGAGATTCCAGCAAAACTTTCAATAAATGTGGCTTCGATTCCTCAATTACGTTTCAGGGGGCTCACATGCTACACACTACACCGTCAATGCTCATGCTTTGTTTTCCGTCAGCTTTCTTCTGAAGTGTTACCTTCATCGAAAGATAGTGCAAATGTAGAGAGCTAATCGTTAGTGCACATAAATGAAGGACAGAAATAAATCAGGAAGGTTTTAGCTAGTGACAATTTCTATCGGCCGGACATCATTTTGATTTTTCTAAAAGTCTTGCATTTTAAAAAACAATAAATGAAAGGGTTCAGATGGAGCTTACGACTTACGAAGAGTGATTTTTTCACCACACTCAGGTGGCATGGTGAAGCCTAGAACGTTACTGATTGAAATGAGAACCGACGGCACAATCCAGTTTAGACCATAATATAATGTCTTCCTTTTCAAATGTAGCCTAAAATACAACTCCACATACGGTTCGTCATTAAACACGGAAGCGACACGGTCGGCGGGCGTTGCTAAAAAATAGAGTCAGTTTTGATTCTAACTATCCTTCATCAGAGTGGAAGTGGATCTAAACAAAGTGATTTAACTCACCAAGTAATTCAAATTCACCATTCGGTACATAATACATCAAATCCATTTTGTGCTTATCGCTCAATCCCTTGTCGTCGATATGTAGATCAAGTTTCGAACCAGTATATGTCCACGAACCGTACTAAATTTTCTTCTTGAGTTAACCACTAATAAAATTTGAAATAATCGTCAAAATTGAGTTCTAAGTAAACTTGAAAGAAGATAAATCATGGAGAATTGACAAAGAGATACAGAGTGGAAATCTATCCATCGCTGAAACTTTGTTAGCGATTATATATCCTACACAAAAACGCGACAGAAGAGGGATCGATTTATGGTATAGTCAGAAAATGGTAAAATAGTCACCACAGACTTTTCTTGGCGTTCTTCAATGTCCATCAAATGTACTGTCGCCTAGTAGCTACAACTTGGTGTTCATTTGTATTTTGTAAATCTCGTTTTAAATTTTTTGGGCTTTCAAATCCCAATTATCTTACACTACTTTGAGCTATGAACTTCAATTCAGCACTTATTTGAGCCAATATAACTTCTATATTTATCAAGATTCAGAGAGCTCACTTTGATAAAACAAATCTGTTCGTCGAAAGGAAACCATGTCATCGACAATTCACAGGAGACTTTAACAATGCCGGGAGGAGCCAGAAGCACATCACCGTTCGATGATACAACGAAGTTCACAGGGAACGAAGCATCAAAATGTTCATCAGCACTGAAAATTCGTGAAATCAGTTTCAAACTGTTGGTTACGAAGGATATGTTCAAGATGGGGATGACTTTAGACGCACCTGTTAAACAGAAGTATGTCTGGCTTCCACAAAAAGTTATTCGGCAACTGAATATTCGTTATGTTACCGTACTCGTTTGGATCCCAGTGCATTTTGTAATCATTCCATGTGTACTGCGTCCACAGTACCAGAGTAATCACTTGATTCTTCTCATCCGAAAATGTAATAATGCCATTGAAATGTAGATTTTGCATTTATTCGATAGAAGAAATTGTACAATCTTGAATTAAAGCTTATCAAAAATAGTAAGAATTCGATGAATAATTTATCAAACTAAAACTATGGTAATTTTGAATGATTCCATGGTATTCGTCTTGATTCGGAGTATATGAAACTTGTCGAAGCAAGTCGAATGGGCCCTGACTTTCTAAAAAATACTCACTTCCGCTCAGGTACTGGGGTGCATCCATCTACGCACATCAATGCCGTAGGCTGCTTTACTTGCTTGTATGTTATGTGGCTCAAAAACCTATAGTGTAATGATATGAAGAAGGTGGGTAGCATAGGTTAGTAATGCCATTCATTACGAGCATGGTGATGGTTCATACCACGGTTCGCGAAACTTCTCAACACTCCGGGGTGAGGGATACCAGACTTGTTTGCGACCGTCGTATTAACAGTAATAAACGTCAGATTGCGCTAGCACAACGGAAAAAGAGAGAGAGAGAGAGAGAATGAACTTGATCAGCATCCGGCAATAATATAAAATGCCTAAATCACCATTATTAATTGAGTTGTGCCATAGTTGAACTCACCACATCGACGAGTTGTTGAAGTAAAATGCGCAGATTGACTCGTATAGGTTCTGAATGATTCCCAACAGGTCTTTCTATAGGATCGTAATTGTTTCTGAGATCTTGGATGAGTCGGAATTCGTCTTCACTACCTGGTACCAAATCCAGAAAGCAAACACACAAACAAGTAAATATAGAATCGATCGGTCGCATAGCGCGAAATCTGAAAATGTCGAAGAGTGATCTAAACGGAAAATTAGATGCATTTAGCGACAACAAACAAGTAGAATACTAGATGATTCTTGAAACGTAAAGGTCGCAGTAAACTGACTGTCGCATATATTTGGTAAAGGGTTGAATAGTGACGTGAAAGTTGTGCCGTTCAATAATGAAGCGATCTCGTGACGGATTTCCCAAGGCCCTCAAACCACCAATGTTGCGAACTTGGTACTGGACTTTGCTAGATCCATTTCATTAGATTCTCTCTCAGACCCACGTAGAATCAACTTAATCGGCAGTTCCAGAAATAGTAACAGATCTCACTCAACCAGCAATCAACGACATCCATGAAAGAAGACGAAAATCTACACACAGCTGCCAAAGCATATACAAAATGTTTGAAGGGTTTTGTTGATAATGTAAGCTAATAAGCGAATTGAGTTTAAAAAATCATGGGAAACGCACAGTAGACAGGAAAAACGGGTCTGTTAGATAAAAAAAAAAACACTTTGGATATAGAGATCAGCTGGGTTTCTACCACTTTTTATATTCACCATTAGAATAATTCGGAGAAAAGATATCAAAAATTACTCACAACTAAAAGCTAGGAAACTCAAGATTCTTCGTAGTACCAGCTCGGTAGCGACAACTTATAGTTTTTAATCATCGCGAAGCTAGTTCCGATTGCAATGCCTACTTTTTATCGAAGCCCATATATTCTTATTACGAAGCGAAAAAGGTATTAGTCATGGGTATCCCCTGAGTTATGCTAATAAGGATAGGATATTACGGACTGTTGTCTGTCATCTTGTGTATTGTTTGAGGTAAATGAAACTTGACACGGGTACGGCTCAGTGGTGTGTCGAGAAGAGGCCTGCGTGCTACAGAATGAAGCGAGATGCATAGAAACGGCAGAACTCCTATGGAGACCCTTGCGGTTTCAGCTTTACTAACATATGCACGAGCTTTAAAGTATTCATCATTGAATAAGTCAGAATAAGGCCCGAATCTGTGTGAATTCTGTGAAGTATAAGCATATTGAACACTGAATTAATAGTTACATTCAATACGGTGGAAGTTGAGATCATTGCGCGTAGCTACTACGTGACAGCTCAAAAATTTAAGGTTTAGGAAAGGCTGAAACTTGTAATCTAGCTGTTCACAGTTTTTTTTTTCATTTTTACATCAGCTCTATTCCAAAGAATTATCAGTTCATGAGACCTAGTCATGATTATAATAAAAAATTTTCCCGATCTAATCGATTAGTGACGGAAATTAATCTAGAACTAATAAAAAAAAGAAGAACAAGTAGTCAGGGTATGACGGTTTTATAAGCATCTATGTTATAAAACGTTTAGAATCAATGTAACAATGAAAAGATGTGGACAAGGACTGGTGAAGACGATGATAACAAAACTCATAATCCCAGTGACATTACGGCTTAAGACAATTCGCTGTACAGGACTCAGCAAACAGAACAATCTTTGAGACGGAACGAGAGTCCGGTCAGCGCAGAATCCAAAAACTCGCACAAACATTTCGCTAGCAGTAGAAGATGATCAAAAGCAGTCATGTAAAAGCTTAAGTGCTCTTCTGACTCCAGAAATATCTAGACAATACTGCTTACTTAATGAAGTGTCTTGTTTCCATCAACAATCAATTTCAATCACACTGAAAACTATGCGCCTATTTTTAGGTATCCAGGTATTTTTCTGCAGTTTCAAGAGCTGTAGCAAATTCGCAAAGGTGCTACCAGCTCATTTCAATATGAAGAGACGTACTGGACACTTAGTTTATTTTCATCCTCTCCTAAATTTACCCGGTAATTAAATGATGCTCTTCATTTTCCTTTCGCAACCATTTTATCATTGCCCTAATCATAGCAAAAAACTCAATTTTTTCATCAGTAGACTCAGTTGCCCTTTCAATCGAAGCAGTTTCTGCAGTGAAGCTACTTTTCGAATATGTCAATTATGTATGAAGCTATATACATACTGTTAAAGTCAGAAAGTTGGTTGATATAATTCTATTCTGTCATGTTACAACTCGTATCGTCATCTTCAGGGCTGATGAGAGTCGATCATCCACGGTCGTTCGCCCTCGTTATGGTCGTCGTCTTCGTTCTTGATAGAGTCGAATCTTCTCCGATAAGCATCACAACGAGTACGACCAACTGTGAGCAATCGACTTGAATCATCGACTTTGAAAAAGACAAAACTCGTCGAAACGTTAGCCAAATGAATTTATTCTTATCAATCTTATGATAATTGTCAAATAAATAGAGCATATTGATTAGAGTGTCGAAGTAATGGAAAGTACAGTAAGTTATTGAGAATCATTGTTCTCAGGCTAACTCATATATGGAATCGAACTAAACTCATTTTTTAGGATTTTCACCTATTATTCGGCTCACAGGGTAGGCACTGGCTCAAAAAGGACATAAACGGCCAATTTATTGGACCGTGCGCATCGAAGTCTAAACGCACGGCCGTGATAAGGTTAATCTGCATCTGCCTTTATACACTAATTTACATTAGGAAAGTGATAGCAGATTGGGTTCCGATCGGTTCATCACCAGAGTGGCCTATTCTTTTCAGGTGTTGAATCTACCTTAATCCGTGATCTCAAAGCCTCACATCCTTCCAGGGCATGGAATTGGTACCAGACTTGCCAAGCAACGTCTTTTGCTCAGATCTAGCCGGTAACACTCTAGTGCGAATATCCTAGAAGTTCGAAAGCATTCGTGGACAGCAGATTCGAGGGAGCGAATCAAATTCAAGAATTATCAGAATCAGTAGTGTGTGGCATATGTGGTGTTGTCTTATTTATCAAATAAGTTAGGGAAATAACAAAACTTATGGAACATGAAGCTCTCACAAATTGTAGAATAGGAAGGCAATCAATTCAATAACAAACTCTGAGTTATGCGGTATATTCTACTAGCAAACTGGTATTAATCAGCATATAATGTAAATTATTAGACTGTCACTATAGCTATACTTTTAGTTAAATTGTGGCAGATCTTCTTGTCATAGCCGCCAGCCACGAAAAGCTCTGGGTAAACTTATTATAGGTAACCCATTTCCACTGTGTATCACATTTTCCACAGATCCTAGCACTTCAGTGACAAGTCATTCTCTTCCATTCCAGTGACTATCAAGGTCCTCACATGTACGCTTAGGCTCTCGGCACTCATTTGATAAACTTGTTTCCTTCATGGAAATCTTTGATGAAGTTCTAGTGAAACCCAGGTAGAGTTTAAGTAAAACGTTCTCGTTTACCATAAGCAGTTGCCCGCATTGTGAATCGAAGAAAGTCCTTCTGAGGCTAGTTTGGTAGGATTAAGGAAACATCGGAAAGTGGGAAATTTGTATTCCTCGAGGCAGACTCGAATCAGAAAAAGTGTCCTTGCTACACGGGGTCTCGCACCACTGCGTTTTCCTCACTTTTTCAAAATTCATATAGATCAGATAAACTTCTTTGAACAGCTCTTTGGTGGTGTATTTCTGTTGTTTTGTTGAAGCCCTTCTTATAGCGCACTCTCATCAGTATGACTGATTATAACTAATGAATGAATACTAATTCCATGGGCTCTCCAATTCAGACAATAGTATCCCAATTCGTATTGCTTTGTTGAGCGAGGCAGAGCAAATGTCTCACAACCATTCTATTAATTTTTCACTTCTTTCCCACTTTGAAACGTACAGCAATCAAGCAGGAGATTTTTCTAATTTGCAGGATTCGATGGTGTCCAAAAAATCATCTCCCATGTTAACGACCGCTTTGTTTGCCCGAAGAAGTTCAAAAGCTACTTAATCTGTTATAACCATCTAAAAATATCCGAGTGATTTTAAGCAAAAGATACTCAGAGAAAAGTACAGTCCTAATTATAGAGATGACACATAGTCTCTTTTTTACACTTGCCATCCCGAAATAATCAAAGCGGGGAAAATTATCCGCAGTTATCGAAAAGTCACTGACAAATGTGGAAAGATTAAGGAAATGTAGCGGGGCTCTACAGAAGCCGAAACTGAGCCATTCTTGCTCAAGGGCTGCTCGAACGGAAAAACGTTCACAAATGCTCCAGCTAAGTAATCATTGCTCTCTCTAACAAAAAGAAAAGTACAGAAAAGTAATAGAACTTTCTGGCGTTAACTGAGTGTTAATTTGATGATAACATGTTTACACAAGGTTTAGTTACGGAGCACAATACCGCTTAGTTTAACAATTGAGACTGTTGTGAAACAACTTATTGCCAAGTGCGAGAATCGATATTACGAAATAAAGTCATTGTTACGGAGGCTCGTCTCTTTAACAATTACTAAATGAATGATACTGATTAACCACAAGGGAGAACTTTATCATCATTTGCAACATGCATTCAAACGAAGAATGTAAGCTTGATCGTATTCTCTCAACTCGAGGTTCATTCCACCAAAAGAACCCAATTCAATATACGGAAGTTCCTTGCCTTTTTCGCGGTATGACTGCAAAGGAAAGCAATCAATCAGTTAAGAAAATAGCACGGAAGGGAAAGGGTGTCGTTTTGAGTTAGTTTTTGGCCATCTTAAATTCTTGCCTCCTCATGTGGAATGACGGTGGAGAGGACAGATATCACAATCTGGCATACAAATTGAGTTACTCTTGGTGAATTTAGTAAGACCTTGAAAGTGTCCTATATGAAGTTCGAATCAAAATGTTGCGCAATGAGTAGTAAAGAAACGATTCGAACAATCTTCTTCAATCTTTCACAGCAGTGATCTCACTAATAGAATTCAATGGTTCCCCTCTCATCGCTGTACTATTTTCAGAATCTACACCTCGAAGGTGGCAGAACTATAGGAAATAAATTCTTTCTGTTCATTCAAGATGTAAATAATTCTCGCAACAACAAAATCAAGTAAAAAGTTTCTACTGGCTTTTGAATGGCGATAATAGTCGACGCTTATCTAGAACGTAGTGATAACTTGCTATTGGATTGATATGGATTGTTCGATACATGCTCAGAATCTCATATCGTGGCTGTGTTTACGTGATGAGGCAGCTTTCTCAAACTTACTTCTCTGGTTCCGAAATTAACTGGAACAGCAAGTGAAATGAAATCCATCCGAAAGCCATAGGGACACTTGAGAGATGGTCCGGGCATGATACAGTAGTCCCCATCAGGCCACGGACTGCCTCAAGTGAGAAAATGACAGTTTTGATAACTATACTTAGATAAAATGAGTAAAACTCAAACCTAGAGTAGAATTACCTGAGTTCGAATGATTTCCACCTGTCGACCTGTCTGCAGTGGAACTTTCCACAGAATTTTCTTGATGTTTGTTAGAGGAGAATGTGATCAGGTCTGAAACATTACAACAACTATGAGCTGCTACTCCATAAAGTTTGAATAGCAAATTCAAGAGTTAAGGGTTCTTTCTACAAGTCATCGTTAGATTTCACCTTCGATACGATATCTTCTTCTCAGCTCTCGTCATGGCCATTATAAGGTAAAGGAAGCTCTTATATTAGAAATAGAAAGGATAAAAAGATAAAAGTTTCAGTGCTGATCAGTCCTCCAAGGATGAGCATGCAATCGTCTTCGATTTTTACCTTTGCTTGAGGTGTTGAATGCATACTTTTACAAGGAGTCGCGGCGGCTTGCCGGTCTATCAAATCAGTGCTGCTGTCCTCCCAAACAAGTCTCGAACCAATCCAGCAGTCGTGGAGGAAAGAAAGGTTTGGCGAGCTTTGAACGCGGGATCGATCCATCGACCAGCGAGTGATCACTCATGTGTGATGCGGGGCACCTTTAACCACTAGGCTAGACGTGTTTTTCCATATTGTTGTTGAACATATAGCTTCACTGCTACAATAAAGATTCCGTAACTACATTTAACTATGCGGATTCAAGCACATGTCCCATTCATTTTTTCTCCTCGCTTTCATCTTCTACAAAGCTCTTCTGCAATTCCCCGCATTGCTTGGGCTGCTTGGGGATCTATTTCACATGAATGACATAAAGTGTGCGAATCGGACAAATCTCTCGCACGAATGCGAGTTGAGACGTTCCGTAAAACGTTCTTTAACTGACTACAAGAGTGTGCTGGAAGGGCGTCGAACCAGCACTTCGCTTTCTGATGGCGTACATCACTAACCAATTGCCTCGTTCCCTCGTCCTTGACTCTTTCATATGTGGGGGTTTCTCGTACAAGGGATTTGCTGAGTAAAAGGGCACTGTGCGATTGATGAGGATGTAGGGCCGAAACATGTGCTGTACACTATATAAGTGCCATAACGGACCTAATGAAAGCCTCTTATTGTTGTCACTTTTTTTGTTCTGAGAGAGGTCCCAACAACAGTCGAAAAGAAAAGTGCGGATTCCATTTCTTTCAATCCTAGTAGCAAAATTTTCACGAACAATCTCAATGCAGAAAGCTATGTACATTCGAAATTGACCTTGTAAATATATTTTAAGTAAGAAAATTCAAGTTTTTAATACATATTGCCTGGTTCGGACACTAGAGCGCCCATAAGCGATTTATCTATCCTTTGAATTCGCCACTCAACTGACCCTTTTTAGCTCGAAATTTCTTTTTTCCTTTTTTTCCTTTGCTTTGGAAACCTAATAATAGAAGGGATGTTTAACGGAACTAATTCACAGTACCCTTTTTTTCTGGCCCCGCGAAGAATACACACTCAAACGGGTGCCTACCCACATTGCATTCCCAATAAACGGGAAAACGCGCAGCTTTTAATTTGTTAGATAAAGTACCTTGTGGGAATGGAGAAGAACCCCTATGGTATTAGAGATTTAGCAACTATCACTGCTTTGATGATGTTTTCAATCAATATTTCTACAGTTAAGGACTGACAAGATGGAAGCATCACTAGCAAACATCTCCGTTTTTGTTCAAGACTTCATAGAATCATGGCAGCTGGAACATTATTACTGGTAACAAAAATATTGGAGTAGTAATACTAGCATTGGTAATAGAGAAGCATCAGAGAAAGGCTCAGATTTTTGATGAATTTATGTAACCAGTTTTTTCCGCATTCACATGACCGGTTTGCTCTAGTTTTCCTAACAGTTTCCTTTCTGTAACGACACTCTCAGTCTTCCCTCCATAATATCTTCTCATTTTTTTTCATGCGCTTTCGTACCGCCTTAATTTGCAATGACTTTCTATTTTAAAACTGCTAACTATTAGTCAATTTCTAAACACTTTCCATGTCGTTTTGAAGGCCTAAGCAGTTGGAAAGCAATACGATTTTTTGTGTGTCCATAGAAAGATGATTTTAGTTTGATGAACGAGCCTCAGTATTTCCTCGGTGCCGTTGTATAATCACATACGCGGTAGGATTAAGCACCATTATCAGCGAAATTTTCTTGCTAAGCTGTACTCACCCCTAAAATTTGTCTGAGTGCCGTGTTTAGCACTTATGACAATAGTACGCCTTCTATTACGTAGACAAGGCAAATTTATATGTCGGAAACTGAACAAATTCCATCATAAGGCGACACTGAAACTCCGTAAGTAAAATTACAGAAATGACGATATATCAACGGAATTCTGTTGCAGCGAGTATTATACTGAGGCGAAAAAGTTACACCCAAGGAAAAGCTTGTTTCTGTTTTTAACATAGTTAATTGCATATTTTACCGCAAGTTTTAATGCTTAGCGTACAAGATGATCATTCACTTTGTAAAAAATCCATAAAATATTTTGAAAAAATGGTCACTTGAGGTGATTTTGAATGGTCATGCTGCAATAGCACACTGACTTTTACTTTTAGCAAAATGTTATCACCTTCGACTTTATAAGGAGTTGCGAAGACATGTAGAGCAAGGCTAAGTATCAGTAGGCAGACGCTGTGCCGATGCATTGGCGTTTCGTCTACTGATGATTTCGGATCTGATAGTGGTGGACTGTCAAAGGACAATCGGATTAATGCGGGCAATAACGACGACAGAAGTGTCGCTGAACCGCTTTCAAAGATAGGAAGAGTGATAAAGAAGCTTGTCACCTCACACAAAGAAATTCCAATGCGACTAACTTCCTCGAAATGAGATATTCAATGGCTTAAGATAGAGCAATATTCATGAACGGTTCAACACAGAGCCGTAATGCGATCTCTCTAGAGAAGAGGTAACGCTAAAATTCCAATACTTCCAATGAAGATGTTTTTTGAATGAATCCTAAGTGCTGGCGAAAAATTAATAACTGGAGCGAAGTCTATTGTGAAGATATTGTTCAATAATATTTTTGACTCAATGCCGTCATATGTCGGGGAGCATTGTAAGACAGCATTGTTGACATCACAAAAAGGAGGTAGTACATAAGAATTAGGACTGAAGTGAGAAGTACTATTGAGATAGCCAGACTATGTATTCATTCTCTAACGAAGGATTGTTGTTGTTTTTTGAGATTCCAGCATGTTACCTTGTAAAAACGATCATTGAGTCGACAAATGTGGTGCTTCTTCTCAAGTCTCAGCCACTATTTACCACTTATGTATTTATTTATTATTGGTGTTGATACACAGCTGACTAGTACTGATATTGTTGAATTAGTACGAAAATGAAGTAGCAGAAAATTAAATTGATAACAAGCATGTGATTAAGTCTTTTGATTTTAAATTTGATACCGTGGTGGGTGGGTCTGCATAAGCATACAGAAAAGATACACCTTCTGACATCATAGGTCAAACATTCAAGTGTTTCACGATTAGCATAGATGTCCCGTAACTGCTTCCATGAATGAATATTTAATCACCCAAATAATCAAAGGTAAGCGAATGCTTCTTAGATAACCATATTAAGCAATTCGAAGTCTATAAAGGCATCAGCAGCTGGAAAACTGCAGATCTGCCCCATATTGTTGACGGAATTCAGCGTAGAAAAGTTGACAGTCATTTTATAACTTACAAGTCCTGATTTGTCCAGAAAGATCTCAGCGAAATCTCTATTTGTTAAATTTATAACGCCAATGGTATATGAAAACTTCGCGTTCAATGAACGAACTTGCGATTCACTAAACTCATTGAAACTCAAAATCGTGGATTTCCAGTTATTCAAGGTGATATTGCACGCTAACAATCGTTGGGTACCTTTATAAGGAGTACCCCTCCAGAAAGAAATGAGGAACCGTGACGTATCCGCGCAACAACTATTCTCATAAAATCCCAAGACTGAGTTCCTGTCAACCTCGGCTGATCACATGCTCACTGTTTTGTTGATGAGCAGACCTGAGGTTTTTACTAAGAAGATTTATTCAATACAGCACTTCACCAAAGCCGCGAAGGTCAAATTGATTTACAGTCCGCTCAGGCAAACACTTTATTAGTCGCAGCAAAAAGCTTGATACGCAAGTTCTTTTCCTCATTGATCAACTCGAAAAAAAAAAACTATCCGTTGATTAAATCATCCACCAATTATTGAAGGCCAAAGGCATAACAGAATCATGCATGGGTCAGGAATGTGTCTGGCTCAGGTCAGAAAAAATTCGGCATGAGGTGTGGCGCGTAGTCACATATGATTATGAGATAGTTCTCCTTGTAATTCATTTTTGAGAATTTGGAACGCCCCAAATGCTTCAAAAGTTTTCAGAGTAGAAGTTTTGGGTTTCTATTCGAGGCTAACGACTTTTACTTCAAAATATTAGCTGTGCCCTCGTACCATATGAGTGCCTCGTGGAATGTTTTGTTAGACTTTGATTTCTTCCACTTACACGAATGCAAAGTGAGCTATCCGTTTCACTGGATGCATTCGTCTTAGCTTGTTTTTCTAGGAATTCGCAGTTATGGTCAGATTTTTGTTTCGTAGTTGACATACAATTGGTTACGAGCAAGCTGTCATCTCAAAGCGCTCGGTGGTATTTGAATCAATGTAAATGGAAGTTAATTTATCACTTTTTACCATATTTCTCCACAATCGTTGACCTATCAAACAAGGGTGTGTGGGCATCTTTGGAAAGGCCCTACTATACATTTAGAATTGTACACTGGAATTTTCCAGGTTGAGATCAGCAGTCGTCAGTTGAGTGCGGATAGGTTGCTATTTCATTTAAAATCATGTAAGAATTATACTACTCGTAAATGGACGTGAGGCTGAGAAAATAGTAAAGTAGACACAAAATGAAAATCGAAAACACTTTCAAGTTTGTCAGGCAATGTGTTTCTATGGTAGGCCTTCTTTTCTGCAAAACTGAAAATACTAGCACACCATTATCATGAATACTCACCGATAAGTGGTCTTCAAAGGATTTCTATCTTCACAAGTAACGGAAATGTTCTAAATAGACTTTTGTCAAATAAAACCCGCACGTCGAAACATTCGAATTTAGGCGTGAGTGGATACATCGAGTTGAGCCGCAACACGAAATGAGGCGTGGTCCCAGTAAGGGTCAAATGTCCATCAACGATGAGATTGAGCTAATGAAAATTCAGACACTGAAATTGTTAGCACTTGATCTTTCGCTTTTCTCATTCAGTTTTCATTGCCTAGCAGAAATTCTGCAATTTCAAGGTCTTTTGTTGCACATTGCAACTACTGGAAGGTCAACGATATTTGTGTTTAGCGTGCTTGCAGGTGCTTGCAAAGCAAGTAGCAGAACATAGACGAAAACTATTGAAATTAAAAAAATTTATTGACAAATTACTGGTCTTGAAAGGAAGAAGACAGACAGAATTAAATGAAGAATCTCGTCGTTTTCTTATATATATAATACATCCCGCCCACCAAAGCAACTTTCGTGAGCGACATTACCTGAAGAATATTAGGAGTTTATGGTTTTTATGCTTTCAAAAAACAAATAATGAAAACACTTTAAATACTCGGCAGATTTACATTTTTCCTCAAATTTTACACTTAGTCTACTGTCACCACTAAATTATCTTTTCAATTCTTTCCTTTCATCCTTTTACACAATCTATTTACTTCCTGTTCGCTTACATCTTTCAATTCCTACCTACTAATTTGCTCACCCTGTACTAGTTTTGAGCAAAATACTAGGTTGAGCAGAAGTTCGTCATTTGAAAGTTCGCTTTTATGCGCACATAAGAAACATTAACAACACTAGCAATTTTTACTCAATGTATTAAACCCCATAATCCACGAATATCTGCATACCGTTTCGCAAGTTCCCATTAATTGATTTAATAACGACGGCATTCAAAAAAGTGTTGCATTGCTCGAAAATGAGGCCATAATCAGAAAAAACTCATGCCGACTGACGGCTTCTTAGGACAAAGTCAAATTGGTGATTTTTGACAAACAATCCGCTGCGAACACAAGCTCATTCCAGCCCAAATCACGATTGCTACGAGGAAGATTCGCAATCCAAAGCGGCTTGCAAGCAATGTCATTCAAAAAAAGATGGCGGATCAGAGCAAGGCATTTCTTCGAGAACAGAAATGCCTTTTTTGAAACGCTAAAACTATCTGCCCACAGTCGATTTTGTCGACGTACCACCACCTTCACCCTCATCAATCTCATCGACGGCTTCAGAAATCGTTGAACATTTTCTCCAATAATGGCGGATCAACACACGCATATCATCCTGTTCACTAAGCACTATGGAGCTGAAGTTAATGAACTACGTAAATTTATTCAAAATGTTAATAAAAACGCCACAAAGATGTCAAAAATGAAACGTTCAAAAATTTTCCACAGCTTTCTGCTCAACCTTATAAGAGATTTGGCACCTACCCCAACATTGTGAAATGCTATTTCAACACCGGCGTTGTAGCTCGTCGTTGTCTTTTCAGAGGAGCAATGTTTGGGGCTCTAGCAGCTACTTCTTTACTGTAATCGTTATATTTCAATTTTCTATCAAGGAAAATCATTATGCATACACCTGCAAAACACAGAAACGATAAAATTTCAGCATTTTAAAAATGTCGAATTGAAAATAAAAAGTCAGAACAGCGCTTCGCCATGTTGACAAAGCGGTTGATATTAATGAAAACATGTCAACTTCCTTATAAACACGTAATCACGACAAAATATGTATATGCTAGATATGTGTCAACATGCGGACTGACCCCGACGCGTCCTTTGCTTTTACTACGTCCTGTTCCAGGGTAGGTTCACTTGACGGAATGATGGCTCCGGCAGCGATGTCGAGCTCTTTCTGTTTGATCTCATCTATCATGTCCCTCAGCATTTGTTCGATGAACTGCACTCGATCTGGATCCACATCGTCGTAACCTCTGTAAGTGAATATAAACATTGGTGTAGCACGTTATAGTCATTCTTATGAATTATTATCGAAACATTTCAACTCTCATAAATCTTAGTAAAGCTCTTTGCGTTGATCAAGTCAAGCTCTGCGAGATCTTTCATGTATTCCTTTCAAATTTTTAGCTTCGTTTGAGGTGATTGAATGCATATCTGGCCTTTACAATTGTTCGAGGTGGCCTACCGATCTGTCCAATCAGTGGTGCTAACCTCCCAGACAAGTCTGATAGCAATTCGTCGATCTCAGAAGGATGGAAGGCTTGTTTAGCCTTGAGTACAGGATCGAACCATCGAGTACCGATTGATCGATCACGTATATCACCTCTAACCAGTGCTCTACACGCGCGCTTCTAAGCCTTATAAGTAGGTTTTAGTCGTTAATTTACTCATATGTTGCATTCTACAAGGACTTAATGGTTTTCAATTGAGGCTTACAGATTTTGCAAACTTCATAGCTCCTACTTACTCTGATATCTAGTTAATCACTGATAATTTATACGAAGCGTTTTCTTTAGAGGAGAGGGTTCAAAAATGGATGACTTCTTTGATACCTGTAGTGCGTCGTTATGTAGGTGAGAGCCTTGCTGGTAACGAAAAGTCCCCATAAATAGAAAAGAGCGCCAAGAAACCAAACGAGTGAAGTCACCAAACCCATAATATCAGCACGTGCCATCAACGAAACTCTATAAAAAGTAAAAAACCAATATTAAGAAACATACTCAGCTTTTGATCATTACTTACACCATCCATAACAATGACCACAACACCATCAGAGAAAGCCTTGTATTATAGATCACAAGCAAGTTTGCCCGTTCCTAAAATAATAGGTCATCTTGATATAAATATAGGAAGTTGCGAAACGTAGACAGGGATAAATATATACAGAGATAAGTATATGAAGAGGCACGGTTTAGCGCAATAGTCAGAGCTGCCCAGCAACACATGCTCGTTTGATCGTCTGTTCGACCCCATTTCTTTGGTTTATCAAACGTTCATTTCCTTTAAAGTCTTCTAATTGGCATCAGAGTTGCCTAAGAGGCTAGCAACACTGACTTGATATACTGATGTACTACTGAGGGCCAAATTTCAGGTCAGATATGTATTCAGTCTCCTCTAACAATGCTAGACGTAACCAAATGTTTGGTGCACCCTTCAGAGATTATCAAATACAAAAAGCTCTATTTATTTTCTTTATTATGACGTGGTCAGTCTCTATACCGAATACCAAGTCAACTTTGTGAAGGAGCGTTTCATAGAATAATGGGAGGCTAATAGTTTGAGATAATCTTGACGAGAGGCACACTCTTCATATAAAGTCAACTAGAAAAATTGCCTCTGTCCAAGACAGTCCTAAGCATTTCATATCGATATATCGCCAGATCCCGACGATATAAGAAAACACGAACTACTTTTTATTGAGCTCAAAATAACACATTCTTCGCTGAGATTAAAAATGGCTTCTTACGAAATGTATTAGAATGAAAAATTCTGAACTAACAAAGAGAAGACCGATGACTCCAGTAGGAAAGCCGGCGGCAAAAATAACGAGAACGAAAGTAGGCACAAACGTATGGATAGAAGCTTCTATCTGTAATGTAACCTATTTCTTGTGTTCTCTATTCAATATCCAATCAAATTTCTTAGTCTTTGCCAGTCGATATTACACTTCTCATTGGAAGAAAAAGAGAAAAAAAGATAATGCTCATTGTTAACTCACATAATGGTATACAACTACATAAAAAAGTAGTGTTATGAGCACAGCAAAGAAATCGAACACCTTGAAAAAATTTGCATCAGAAACGAAATCACATTCGAAAATTTGCTATTTTCTTAAAATCACGAGAGAGGTGAGAATTTGAAATAATTTGCTCGATTTTTCCGCCGTTTTCTTTTTAGGATTTTGATACTTTTATTAACTCAGTTCTTACTTATATAAGTAGATCTACTAATCAGAAATGTAATCATGATCATCACCATCAATGATATGAAATCATCTGATGGGCAAGTATATGTCGTGAGATGGTGACAGAGACGATTCCTACTGTAATTTCTAAAATAGCCACACTAGCTTACCACGTCATTTTCCCCCATACACTGCATCGCTAACCATTGCGCTACTTCGCTTCTCTATAGTACTTCATAGAAAACGATTAGTTGATCATTATACCGTGTATTTTCAATTGTATCGCAGAAAGCGATGGCAAAACAAGAGCGGCGGTAGTGCAAATGGTTAGCACACGCCTCCGGAAAGGGGTGGACCGCGGGCTCGATTCCTAGTCGATGTTCAGTTTTGCATGTCACCCAGTATTATTGAATACATGTTTACAGTATCATGCCAACGTTTGATGAGCGATTAAATTGGAAGTTCATTTGCATACCGTTCATTACTACTGGTTGTTGTTAGTGAAATCATGCACCCCAATCCAATACTTAGACTAACAGACTAACTGTAGCGAAATAAATTACCTGAAATGCAAGACAAGCTATGAAGCTGTGAAGGCAGCTGCACACCTGCATTTGGCATAATTAGGAATAAAAGCTTTGTGTAATTCATGAAAATCTCACTATCCACCCACCATGTAGTCTTCGTTACCTTCCTCACCCAATTCGGCCAAGGCATCGCACATTTACGTGCACAACCTCTCAGTTAAAAAGAACTATAAAACTAAGATACCCTATTGGTGAAGCGTACATTGACTTCTGATAAACCGATGAGAGTGATCTGTGGACAGATTTGTTATCAGCGTTCGATGCTTAATTATGCTTATTTCTTATTCTACTATTTTCAGTGCGGTGCGCGCAGTGCTGAGAAACATGTAGCGCATCGGTTGGAGTTTCGTAACACCTATTAGATTGATCATTGCCTCTATTCCTTGCCACGGAATAAACAAGTTTTCCATCTCTCCGGGCTCGCCAAATTGGTGCTGAAAATTTCTGGAAGGAAAGCAACATAGCGACATCGCTAGGCCACGCCGCAAGTCATTCTACTTGCCGAATTGTACAATCTCTAAGCAATAAAAAAAGATTTTTCAAACGTTACCCTAATATCACTCCTTGCAGCGAAGCTTTCAGCAATAATTTAGCAGTTGATGATTTCGATCCTATCAGTCATTGATCTATACATACTGCTGCCACTGTCTCCGTATAGTTTGATGTTGGAATGTGAATAGTAAAGGCAGTAGAAGCCAGCTGTGGTCCGCAGCTTCCTGTTAACAGTCATGTGATTCACTCGTTGGTCCCTTAGAGTAATTCATCAATACAAAATTGTTGACCAAGAAATCGTAGTCCTCGAGTAGTACGCAAACATCATTCGAGAAAGTTTTCTACTGTCCAAAAAGGTTATTGATAGGCAACGCTTTCTGATTTGAGTCAGTCTGATGACGAAACAAGGTCTAAAATTTGGCCGATAGATTTTTAATAAAGGATTCTGGTTTAAGGGCCTTGCAAGTCACGATCGAAGTCGTGAGCTTTTCCGATTTATTCAGCGGAGCATAGATTGAGATGACATTAGCTCTCTGTACTCGATCTAGCTAGCATATCAGGGATCTTTAATAGTCTGGAGCATGGAGCAGTTTGTCCACACTGCCTTCGGGTGAGGTACTTTCCAGACTGCCAATTTCTGCTACATAAGCCTGCATACACTCTTGTCTCGGCTGCCATTTTTTCCTAAAGCAAATCTGGAAACTACGACTTCATCTTACCCATGCAGAATCCAAACTTTATTGCCAATCTTGGCCCCAATCTAAGGACACATATCGATTAATTTACAGATGCGAATCTACGATGTAGGATTATCTGGATGTATGCAAATATGGCGAGTATATTGTTAGGATCTACTTCTGAAAAAAAACAGACTGCTTTTGTTCCGCGTTTAGCCAATTCTTTATCGCAAAGAAATGCTTCACGTAGCCTAAATGAAGATAATGTTCTCTCGTTTTCATACACTATGTTCTCGATTACAAAGTATTCAAGTCCACGCGACTACGATGACTCAGTTTGCGAGGATGAACAGTCATGGACAATAAACTCGGTTCTATGAGACTCTACGGATATAATGGTCCGAGGAACCGTCGCCGAAACCCATCCTTGGAAACGACATCATGAAGACCTCAAGAAGTCCTTGCAAGGTTACTTCAGGAGACCAAGGATTATGGTAAGCACGACGAGCAATATACATTTGAAATATGTGCTAAGGTCCGCACAACTAGTGAAGACGGACCATCCAAGTATCTAAGAGAGTTGAGAGGCGTATGTGAACCCACGTTCACAATCTAAAGATAATAGTTGTACGATAATAAATCTGATAGGATTGGAGCTGTGACCCTAATGATATTTGACGTTTGCTATGGAAGCGAAAGTATAGCTGATAACGGCACAACTAACAGCGGCTCGTCTCTGAATTACTGAATGGACAATAATTTCGTGAAGATTTGCCACTGCCTATTGTCTAAATTCTTTCTATTTTGACTGCCACTTGCAGTGGTATGATGTTATACTTATACCCAATATGTGGAGTATGTGCAAAAACGTTTGCGTCAGCCGGAATTCGAACCCAGATCTCACTCTTTCCGGGAGCGTATGCTAACCATTGCACTACAAACAGCCTATTGTCTTGTTGGAAACTACACAATTGAACAAAACACGTTTCATAAATTATCACTGGTTAATTTACTGTTACGTCAAGGTAAACCCGTTTCTACATTTTAATTGTAAGGCGGAAAACCAAGTACATACAAAACCATGAGTATTATCCAGCCGAAATCTGATAAATCTTCAAGTCAGGAAACACTCCTCGCATAAAATCCTCGCACGTCTCTCCGGTACTTTGAAGCAGTCGGAGATAGAGCTATGTTAGATTAATTTCATTTGGTTACTACAATACTTTGTCTTATTTGAATCATCGAAAGCCGGTGTTCCATGGTTTACAATTTTTGTTCTTCATCTTGAAAAATCTTAGAAATGACTGAACTGCAACAAACACCACATCCCATCGCACATTTCAGCCGATAACAGCTTTGGACACACCTAAGTGTTCGATAATTATGCGACTTTTGGAAGATATTTTCTAACTATAAGAAACTATCTCAGATAAAAAATGTGAGAAATGATACAGCTTCGTTAGCAAAGCTGTAATTTAACAAATCAGAAATCTTGCAGTGTACAAAATTTTCCCACTACAGTTTTGACAACGTTTTGCATCAAATCCATATCTGTAATGCTATTTATCAACTAATGCACTAAGTATAACGCATTCACTCATAACTCTACCGTAATCAGGTACTATCCGTCAAATTCCAAACGAAAACTATACTTGTCCCGTTGCAGCACTGTTGGTTATTCCCTTAAACTTTACCTTTATTGCTAGGTTTCTTGACTGAGTTATAGTAAAATAAACACCTTCAAAATGTTTTATTCACCGTTTACTTCTCTTCAAGAGACTAAAAATGTTATTTACACATACACATGTAAAATACATTTCGCTTCATGTATGCACTGGTTGTCAAGTCTCCTAAAAAGTTAGAAAAACGCTATTTACACAAATGTAAAATACAGTTTGCTTCATATATATACATTGATTGTTAGATCTCTTTAACCCTTCAAGGACCATGAGAGTCATTCCAGTGCTCACCGCGCGACGTCAAATCTCACTCAGCTACCGTAACAGAGGCGTTGCGTCTCGTGGGAAAGCAGGCAGACAGCCAGGCATGAATGCACGGACGTGCAAAGCCGCTTGTCCGACTGCCGCGCAAGTGACAGCACAACGCCACCTGCCTATCGACGCTGGTCCTCAAAGAGCTAAAAGACTAAAAATGCTATTTACAGACAATTTACACACTTCGTTAAGATACTGGAATTTTCGGGAGGTAAACATGAGGTAAGCATAGTCATTGATCATCCATTTCAGACGGTACCATATCCTCAGTGATGCCCATTGCAGAGATGTCTTCCTTCACTCTGCTGAGGTAGTCAGGATCCGGAAATCCATGTCTGCAAGAGCAAGAAAGTGAAAATTATCCCATCGTTTTTCTCTTCAAAATTTAGTTCTATGAAATCAATCAGTTTTTAACCAGCTTTCGCGCGATGTCAAACAAACGGTCCTTATACTTATTTTCGCAAAATCCGAGTCGCAAGAACCTCTAAGCATTGCGTCACACACATGCCTACGAACCATATGACTAAGAAATAGTCCTTGAAATTGATCTTCAATCCTACTATCTCCAAACCAGAATTAAGAATTTCTTGTTAGTTAACGAACTTTTGTGGACCTCCATAAACGCTTGTCTTGTGGTGAATATTGTTCCACACCACGACGTTTCTTGCTCCTGTTGTCAGTGAATCTCCAACCTGAAAAAAAACTTCGTATTCCCTTAAATCTCTGCAAGCTAATAAGAGTTTAAGAGTAATAAGGAATAGTAACAAACCGTGAAGATGAGGCGACGCTCAAACGCGAATTTCAGCAACCGTAGCACCTGAACAGAAACCTATAAGGTGAAAGAAAAGCTGCACTGCTTTATGACGCTATTGAAAACTTCACAAGTCATTGCTCGACTACGATGGCGTCGATCTAGCCATTTGATTAAAAAAAAAATGCTTTCGAAGCAAACTGTATTCATAGAAGTCTCTCATTGTCACCGTGCATTGAACACATGTGAATAAATTGCGCCTGCTACTTATGCAAGAAGAAATCATCCAGCCAATAACTAGAACATTTCATCCTCCCTCCAAAATTCCACTCCAAAGGATAATTCATAGAAAATCCTTGACGTGAATTTCAACCTAATCTGTTCAAAACAAGACCAGCTAACCTTGAGGAAACTTTTCACACCAAAAGCTTGAATTCTCAAGAAAATTCGAGACAATTTAATTATTTGTTACTCGGAAAAATTTGAAGGGTTCTAGAGGTTGTGTGCCACGGCCACAAATCAATCATCATCCATTCTCCTCAAAGAACACCTATATGGAATCACTCAAGCTCCCGTTACTCAATAACTGTTCGAATAGCGAAATTCCATTTCAGACAATTCCAAACTCAGAACCACAGACTGATTTTCTACTAGCTACATAAAACAGATGTACTTGTGCAATTTGAACAGAGCCAGCTCATAGAGATAAACTTATTTTACTGATTTGAGAGCCGAATCTGTTGTTCTGAGTTTGAAATTGTCCAAAAATCGAATTTTTGAGACTGGAGGCGACACAGATCGCAACTAGGAACTAGAGCGATGCACTGAAAAATACCTTGCCGACGAAGACCCATTTTTTCAGCCGCAATCTGATGAAATTTGATACATAATTATACCTTTATTTCGAGTGTTTGTTTAGACAATGCTCAAATTTCAATAAATCCTTTCATTATTATTTGAGCCAACTTGTCATGTGGTCTGGTAAGGGCTTTTGTACAGCCCGATACACGTGTTTCGTCCTTACAGACTCGTCAGCCGGGCAGAAGCCGTCGTCTTTCGATTTTTTCATAGTCAGTTCTCTCGGGAGCCTCACACTCCTTATAGAGAGTCATCGAAGACGAACGCTTTACACTCCATGTCAAGTGAAACCTTCACCCAACACAGAGTGTTGCGCACTCGATTGCTCTTTGGCTGATACTTGTATCATATACCTTTATTTCGAGTGCTTTGTTTGAACCACGCTCAAAATTCAATATATCCTTTCATCGTTATCTGAGCCAACTTGTTATGTGGGTCTGGTAAGGGCTCTTGTAAAACCCGATACACGTGTTTCGTCCTTACAGACTCGTCACCCGAGAGAACTGATTATGAAAAGATCGAAAGACGACGGGTTCTGCTCGGCTGACGAGTCTGTAAGGACGAAACACGTGTATCGGGCTTTACAAGAGCCCTTACCAGACCACATGACAAGTTGGCTCAAATAATAATGAAAGGAATTTGATATACTTCAGATTTTTAAATGTATGACCCGATATGACAGTAACATACTGTTGACCCCAACATTTCTTGCATTCGGTTGGTTTCCTCGTGTCTCCCTTTGACAAGAGTCTTGGAACTTTTCTGAGCACTTAGAGCTGCTGTGAGAATTTTTGCATCTTCCTTCCGAATGTCGTTAAGTATCAGTCAAGTCAAATCTCCGTGAAATACTCAGATATACATGCTAGAGTGGTTCGAACATCTGGAAGCACTGAGGTAATCCAGAATCTGTCTAGTAACAAATCATCGACTCCAAAGTATGAAAGGCTGGGTCAATAAGCAGCAAAGTCGGGCCAGCGTCTAGTCTACGTTAAACTCTCTACGAAACGAACCAGTATGATAACCGTCAAGACAGAAAAAGTACACTAGATGTCAAAAAGTTCCATCAACTACGTGACTTACTTTCGTTCCTTCAGGCGTGCCAGGTATATACGCTCTTCGTCGAGTTCCAGTGAAAGGCTTTCCAGGTCTTATGTGACTCGCCTGAAGCATACAATTTGGAAGGGAAAAATTGAGAATTGCAACAAGAAGCTTCGTTTACCTCTTGTATTCCATCTGCAACGGTGTAGGAAATTTCGTACGTAAAATCGCTGTCTTCATGACCTTAAAAGAAAGCATAAATGCAGAGAACTGATATGAGAAAAAATATAAATGAACCAGGGAGCTTCAATGAGAAATTTTTGCTGATGAACATCCGCGCTTCACTCGGTTGGTCGCCTAGAGGGAGATCAAAATATTTCCTGCACATGGGACACCATTTCTTGTGTCCCGGACTATTTAAGTATTCCTAAATTCGTAACAACCATAAGAAGCACTTGAATAGATAAATGAAGGACTGGATATAAACCGAACCCTAAAGCACTGTACATGATATTGGTGAGCACAAGGCAATTCGAGAACCTCTGAGTCACCTTCCCCAAGAGTACTCAAACAAATCGAGCAGTCGTCTTCTATGACCTGAAAATTATGTGTCAATGTGTCTCTATAACAGAAAGCAATCCCTAGACTGATATATATATATATATATATATATATATATATATACACAAAAACGAGCTTGGGAGTTGCTGGTGATCGTAATAACTACAGAAGCCTCTACTTGACGCCTATCCTTACCGCTTGACTACCAAGTTGATTTCACGTGCGGCAGGAGGTGATCGCGCAGCGAGTGAGACGCGGTACAGTGCCAGTGTGGTCCTATCCCATTGGGAACCACTGCTGATAGGCAGGCGGTGTGGCGCTGTCGCTTGCGCGGCAGTCGCAGTCAGACATCATTTGCGCGTATGTGCATGCCTGTCTCGCTGTCTGAGCCTGTTATCCCACGAGGCGCAACGCCGCAATCACAGTAGGTGAGTAAGATTTGATGTCGCGTGACTTGGTACGAAAGTCACTATATGGTCCTTAAAGGGCTACACGCACTGCGGAGCGCATGAGTATGAACCACCTGCCGAGCGGGAGTGCGGATATCCTAACCCAACATAGCCACGCGGTAGAAAAGGGACTAGCAAATCACTGTTAGTGATTAGTTTTATCGAATTTTAAATGCGTCAAACTAAATGTGACGTCACAGTATTAGTTATCGTACCTCTGAAAGTGGTTTGATAAATTTCTGCATGCTGCTGCTAACCTCCGCTGATTCCAAGGTGTTACTGTTTGCTAAAGCAGTAAAGTTTGTAAAATAGTATGGACAACATCTGCATGTAGCATACAAAAAACTGACCAATCTTGGCATATAATTGGGCAGCAAATTTATCTATCACATCTTGCTCGACATCAACGAATTTAATCATCTGTAACTAGAGTTTACGAACTAAAATCATTTGCAAAACTCAGTAGAAAAACGGGTTACCTCTATGGAATCAAATGCATTATTAGCAGCTGCTTCAAAAATCGCAGTACACGCCGTGACGGCACTCGAATGAACACTGTTGCCGATATTGCCTGAAAGTTGAAGAAATCAGAGAACATCTTCAGTAAACATAAAAGATGACAGAGAAAAGAAAACAAATGCACTAGCTCCGAAAAGTTCGCTTTTTTGCTCTGAAAACTATATGATCGTTAATATTATATCGTGCTAATATCTGGTCGGTAAATTTCCTATAAAATATGGCAAGCAACATTCCCAGCAGAATATTCGCATCTACATAGACTGATTTGGAGGCCAACGGCCCAGTGGCTGGTGATCTCGGCGCGGCTCAACTCGAAGTTCTTTCCCCCCCCCTTTCCTACACTCTTTGAAATTCAACATCGAACGCACTACGGAACGTCCTAGGTTCGCTATCCTCGAGATCGTATAAATATGTGCTCAATCAGTATTATACAATGTTCATGAAGAAGACAAATCTCTAGTCGAGCGATGAACGCGAGGACACGCATTGAATGCAATAAATACTGCAATCTGCGCAGTAAAAAAAAACTTTGACGAAGTATTCAATGATATTGGTGATATGCAAAGCCTTTGCGTCAGGTAGGACTCGCACCTGCATTTTACCCTATCTAGGGGCGTGTGGTCTAACCTGTTGCACTACTGACGCCTGTTTTACCACCACTCTTGCCACTTATAAATGCAATATCTGTCAGCATATGTGGGTTCAATGTCGATACCAACTACCAAAACCGAACCGCTGACGGTTGGTTGCTGATGGATTGATGAGTTGTAGTGTAGAAAGTGTTGGCAAGACAGGTGTTGGCAATGCAATTGGTAAGAGCACGCGCCCCAGTTGGGATGAAATGGAGGATCTAGTCCCGTGTGAAGCAAAGGTCTTGCACAGCACTCAACATCATTGGATATATTCGTGACATCATACCAGCGTTATAAAGCGTCTAAACGAGGAAGAATTCTTGTAATAAAGTAGTAGAGCGAAGTGGCTGATTCTAATACACTGGTTTGAATGCGCTGAGCGCAGTGCAGTAGACCGAAAACCGCAACAGACTTAAGAGAATTGACATCATATACATGTACACGAGTATGCACGTGGCCATATATGCACACATATACGTGTATATATACATATACATACTTGTATATGCACACGTACATACCTCTACACATGCGTACACATGCAAGCATATACATATGTGAGCATATACGTATACATACGGATGTACACGTATATCTAAACATATACATATACATACTTACATTCGCACGTATAGAAGTGTATGTATATCTCCGTCAATGTGCATGTGAATGTATATGTGCATATAGATACACATGTATATATGTATACATGGGGGGTATGTGGCCAAGTGGTTGTGGTTCTCGTCACGGCGCGTGGAGCTGAGCTCCACCCCCAACACTCTTTTGCAGTCAACAAGAACGCCTTATGGAACGCCACAGCCAGGCTATTCTCAAGATTGCAAGGTGACATGCATCACCAGTATTTTACGTCATTCAAGAAGACGATAAACGAATCGAATGCTAGAAGTTCGGGATCCGCAAGTTAGAAAATTATGATGACGGATCATGTAAACAGATAAAATAAATGACGTATGTATATATGGACATATACACATACACACACGTACATAAGTGGTCATAGTTACGGGTATGTATGTGTACATGTTCACATGTATATGTGTACGCATATGTGCACGTATATGTATGCATTGTGTATACGTGCATATATACATAAAACTGGGAATGGATAAAGCTCTCGGCGTTTATCAATCCCTGAGGGATGTGTCATGCATTCGTCTTCAATTTTTAACTCCGTTTGAGGTGACTGAATGCATATCTGACCTTTACAATGAGTCTCGGTGGCCTCTCACTATGTCGAGCCTAGTGGGCTGTAAAAGAAGAAAATCTACGAAAGTGATGAGAACTGATATTTAAGGTTGCTTCTCACAACTCGTATATCAAAACGAAAGTCAAAATTAACGTACCACATCCAAGTCCGGGAATAGCTATGGACGTACAGTGTCTGGCTACACCTTCACGGAATATGGAGCGATATGCCTTATCAAGGTGATGAATATCCGGATAAACAACGAGGAACACGAACTTTACTGCAAGCTGCAAATCAAAGCTTTCGGGTAGTAGTTTTCGGGCTAAGGTGCAAGATATACTCCAATGAACTAGTTGTACACGGTGGAAGAAGAGCAGTACGAACCTTGGTCTCCGTAGCATCTACGACAAGTACGTCACCAGGTGTAAGCCAGCTTGTTAATGATTTCCTCGCTTTCTCGAAAGCAACCTGTTATTATGTAGGACTTAATAATTACCTATGCACAATCAGCTGTCGGTTTTTATAGGTATCGACAGCAGTGGCATGTAATTACTCATTCTATCACAAGGAAGATAATAGATATGGAGTAGTTCGTTACCACCTAGCTGTTAGGGGGCCAACCTGTACTCCACTAGGTACACAATTATTCGAAGGTCTTTTTCGCCCGGCCAGTTCACGTCTTCTAAATTCCTTATGGCCCCGGGATAGCATAGAAAATGGTGATTCTAAAGATGTACTTGGTTTCTGTAGAGGCCTTACCGCGCTCTAGCAAGGGAAGTGCAATCATATTTTACATTCAGCGCGCAATTTTTGCTCGGCTAGAGATCAGCGAATTGTCTTTCGCTAGGTGTTTAGTAATTACTTGATACCATGAATCTTCTCAATTTGAAAACTGGGTTAGATTTGCAGAAAGGCCTTCATAAAGCGCTGTAGGAGCGGAAAGAAGATTACGTTTAGCTTTTCAGCAGTTAGTCTAGTGCTTGAACTTCATAGCTGTTTAGTTCATTTTATCCCAAAAGGTGGACTGGAAATAAAGGGATGACATTCATACAGCTTGACGAAATCCTCCTACAACTCTAATTTGGAAACTCAAGAGTCTTTCCGAAATGCAGAGATTTCTGAATAAATAACGAAAATCGCGCGCGCCTCCCGAATCTCACTGCACGCAGCGATTTGAACCGCCGTGCGAAAGGGCGCAATTTTCATTGAATTTTCCAAACTTCTTCCTGTTTCGAGAACTTTTTCAGATTTCGTTGGATAGAGTGATATGCCACAGCCTTCTCTACAAACTCATATGCTCTCGGTGCATACATTGCTCGGTGCAAAACAATATCTAATAAGTAGTGAAACTTCAGTAAAAAGCCATCCATAAAATCCTAGCCGAGCAAAAAAATGCGCGCTGAAGGTGAGACGTGATCTCCTTTTTTGCTGCTACAACGCACCAAGGAGGCCTTTTAATGAATCAAGCACGATATCAGAATCGCCGAGATCTAAGCTATCGAACAGCAAAGGTCTAAGCGAAAAGCGAAAAAGGCCCAGTCGCGAAAGGGGTTACGAAGCCATGAACTTCTCAGCTCATTACCCGTGGATTTTCGCCCCCCTCTCCTCCTTCTCTCCCTTAACTCCACGCTTGTGATATCTCGCTGTAAAAGATTTCAAAGAATTAAATTGAACACGTTCTATCGAAGAAAAAAGACTCCATACTGCGTATTCCTTTTTGCCCGCGACTTTGGTGAGAGCATTCCAGACAGAATGAGAGTGTCTCAACGAGTCACTTACAGATACACAGATCACATCCACGGTCTCGTTGGCAATGTTACCCTAAAAGTGCTATTTGAAGGACGAAATAGCGTACTTCGATTGGCTCTCACCAATTCAACAACGACACGGAAGCTCCCGTTCCTATTGAAAAGTGGTCCTATACTAAATTCGTGCATTTATCTGGAAACAAACGCAAATGAGGTGACCATAACTTCAGATCATGCGGTAATCTCACTTAGTATAAGTAATTAGACAACCAAAACAAAACAACAAGGAATAAATGAACAAAAACAGGTTCTCTTTGAACAGGAGGGGACAAAGAAAAACCGATCTCATTCGCTGGAGAAGAGCTTTTAATAGGAGTGTTAGTAATCATTCGAAAGCAGAGACTTGAGGCTACAGTTCCACGTCGCCGACATTTGAAAAAGGCTTTTTTTGACGTTGCTATGGGAGGTGATTTCTTTTCTTCAGACACGCATATTTCTCGCCGTACAGAGACCTTTCTCTAGATTAGTGGTAATCATTCGATAGCGTAATCAAATCTGATTCCAATGCACTACTTATATTCTGAAAAGATCGTTTCTCTGAAACGAAACAGGCAAGATGAGCTGCAACGCAACCTAGTAATGAGTCGTATTCCCATGTGGGAGAAACGGTGTCCCGCGCAAATTCACGTGGGTGATGGCTGCCGCGGCCAATGAACGGTCCTCTAAACGCGTTGAGAAAGCATCAACTGATTTTACCTGCTCCGTTGCGGAGAATTTCAGGATATAAGCAGAGCATTGGCATCAGGAAGCACTACGCTTTCTTATGATTGCTAATAATCCGAAGAAAGTGCTTTGTCCGGCAGGAAAGATGCAATCTTTTGTGTGGAGGTCACAGCGTTATAAGAGCATGTTTTGAGAAACCGGCGACATGGGGGTGTAGCCTCAAGTCTCAGCTTTCGAATGGTTACTAACACTTCTATGAAACTTTTCTCGCCAGCGAACGACGCCGGTTTTTGCTTGTCCCCTTCTAATCAGCAAAAACCTGAAATCATTAACGAATTAAAACAGAAAATAAAAAATAATAAGACATCTCCAAGAGGTATGCAAAACATTGACATCAAACAAGGGGTGAAACCCATAGTTCATCGATACTGGGGAGCGCTAACCACTACACTTTCAAAGCCACCACTATGTTACCACTCTTTCTTCGATATTCAGACTATTCATGAATAAAAGCTGCCAGCTTTATTGGGTTTGATGCAGACATGCGCTTATCCGTCGAAACCCGCTGACGGTTGGTTGCTGGAGGCTGCAATAGGACATATCGAATAAAGAGTGGTAGCACAGCGGTGGTATCGGTGCTTTAGTGGCAGCACGCGCCTCTCGTATGACTGGAATACGGGATCAACTTCAGCCTGATGTCAATGCTTTGCATACCATTCAATACTCTTTGATGTGAATCTATATTAAGTCATTCCATAAGTACTAGCAATAAAGGACAAAGGATAAATCTCTCGGCGTTGATCAATCCTGAGATATGCGCCATGCATTCGACTTCAATTTATAACTTCGTTTGAGATAATTGAATGCATATCTGGCCTTTACAATGACTCGCGGTGGCCTCCCGCTGAACCGAGTCAGTGCTGCTTATCCTCCCAGGCAAGTCTGAGACCTGTCTGGTACCAATTTAACGACCCCGGAGGGATGGATGGCTTGGTGAGCCATGAGCGCGAGATCGAACCATTGACTTCGCGTGCGACGCAGAGCACCTCTAACCACTGCGTCACATGCGCTCAAGTACCAGATCTACCAACTAGAAGTAGCTAAAACTGCATTATTTTGATATCGTTCAACTGTGCATTTTCTTGCGAACATTTTGATATACAAGCTGCCTAGACTTGCTTTCAGATAGAGCTGTCTTGGGAACAAACTTGCTTATTAGTCATACACGATTGGCACGTAGGAGACTGGTGGTAATGAAGCGGCGCGCAAGATTAATGGTGCTTGGAGCGATCACAGGGTTGCAGAAACGTAGACTAGGAAGTAGTTCGCGAAGTTAAAGCTGTGGAGACCGATCTGGAGAATAAGTCAAGCTCAGGCCGTCTACTAGAAGCTCCATTAATCTTGCGAGCTTCTTCAATAGCAGTTTCGCGTACACGCCATTCGTGCATGAGTGGCAAGCGAATTCGTTCCCAAGACAGCTCCACCTTAGAGCAAGTACAGAAAAGTTGTTGGTCAAAATATCCGCAAAAAGAATGCGCATTTGAGCGATAGTAAGCTATGCAATTTTGGTTACTTCTGGGTGAGTAAATTTGGTGTTCACTGCTTTGAAGCCAAAACTTATGGGACGACCTGATAAAATCACAGTACTAAAAAACAATTAAAGAAAGTTTCATGTTGGACGACGACAAAAGAATATTCGATTCTTTTCCCTGGAAAAGAATTTTCGTAGGAGTGTTAGTAATCATTCAAAAGCTCAGACCTCTGGCTGCGCGGTACGCGGGCGGCATTTCATAGCACCCCTTTATAACGCTGTAAGATCCAAGATAAAATTTTGTTTCACACGACCACACCTCTTCCTCTTGCCTTGCTTATATTTCGCTGAACAAAACTCCCTCCTTAGAAAGCTAGCACTCATTCGATAGCACAAGTTTCACAGAACTCAAAAATGTGTATGATTTCTGGGAGGCTCTTTTGATAGCACTGTAAGAAAAAGAAAAGGTTTGTGTTTTACGACTCGCTGGATAGAGTTCTTTCTTTAGTCTATTATTAGCAGTCACTCGATAACATAAATATCAATTATTCCAACGCTACGCTCATTTTTCTGAAAATACCCTTTAGCAGGGAAAACATGATCGACTATTACATTCTCAATGAGCTTGTTTACCAGCTAATTCACTGGGCGAGGGGGGTAGGGGCGGTGCAGGGACGGGCGAGGCGGGGCGATCGATCGGGCCTGGACGTGTTGTTATTCTTAAAATTTTCTCCGGTTTGAAAGTAACTTCAGATAAAACGATTGACACTGATACTACGAGACTTGCTCTACACGTTCATATGCTTTTCGTGCTTTCAGCGGATTATATGCGTCGTAAAAAAAAAAGAAGAGCGCATGTAGCGCAATGGTCAGAGGTGCTCTGCATCGCATACGAGGTCAGTGGTTCGATCTCGCGTTCACGGCTCACCAAGCCATTCATCCCTCCGGGGTCGGTAAATTGGTACCAGACAGGTCTCAGACTTGTCTGGGAGGATAAGCAGCACCGACCCGGTTCAACGGTAGGCCACCGCTAGTCATTGTAAAGGCCAGATATGCATTCAAACACCTCAAACGAAGTTAAAAATCAAAGTCGAATGCATGGCGCATCCCTCAGGGATCGATCAACACCGAGAGCTTTATCTTTTATCCTTTGAAAAAAAAAGAGCGCGTGACGAGTGTGAAATATAATTTTATTTTGGATACTACAGGGTTGTCAAAGGTTCGTTTCGAAAACCGGCCACGTAGAGCGCTAGCCAGAGATTTAAGCTTCCGAATGATCATGAACATATCTATGACAAGTTCTTTTCCAGCGAATAGGGTTGAAGATTCATTTGTCGACGTCTAACAGAAAAGAACCCAGTAAGATACAGAGGATTTTTCAAAATGATAATACAATAGAAGGGCAACATGGCATACCGGCACACTCCGCTTCTATGAAAGCGGGAGAATTTGAGGTAGATGAGGACGGAGAGAACGACCTTGAATCTGAATGATGAGACGAAAACCTCCGGCGTGTTGAACTGTAAGGGAGCGGTTTCCCTTCCTAGCAAATAAAAAACCGGTTTTCTCTGAATGAATCATCGACTTCAGCTTAAGAAACAGCTGATAATAATCGCCGGATTCATTCAGAAACACGAAAACTAATCAGCGAAATTCCGGAACAGACAAAAGCTGTAAAAATCGAGACAAAGGTAGATCGGATTTGAGCTAAGCTTATACCGCCCCCCTCCCCCTCCACCTGCCACTTGGCGTAAGCAATCGATAGCTATGCAATGCGTTAGGAAGAGCGGACGAACCCACGGGGAACCATGCGGAGCTCCTGCAGAACTAGGAACTCCTACATCTCCCCCCTTCCCCGTATGGAACATCGATCGACGGTAGCTATGACGAATATTATAATGGTTCGTCTGTAGTTGCGTACACCACGCCTTCAGATTTGCAAGTACAGTAAGAAAAATCGTGATTCCCCATTGGCGAGATCTTGCAAGGCCAGTTGAGATCGATCCATAACCGCCTCAGCTCACGTGGCTGCCCTACCCAGCGGCACGTGAATTTGCCAAAGACCTCCTGGGTCGCCCATGTGAATTCAATTTGTTTTATCTGCTGCGCGTTGCAGCGAAACGGTCTTCTCGGGTTATAAGCGCAGAGTTGGAATCAGCAACGATTACGCTATCGAATGATCACTAATAGTCCAAGGAAAGAGCTCTGTCCTGCGAGAAATATGCGCGTCTGCAACGCAAGAAATCTCCTTCGGTAGTAACGTCTAGAAAGGGTTCTACGAAATCCGGCGACATGTGGGGTTGTAGCTAGAAAACTTAGCCTTTGTATGGCTACTAACACTCCTACGAAACGCTCCTGTCCATCGGATGATCTCCGTTTTCCGTTTGTTCCCTTATACCAGAAAAAAACAATAAGTTGTACTAAACCTTTTGAAGGAGTGCCGATTTCTTATTAGTCATTTAGTTGAATTTTCAGAACTTAGCTCTAACCTAATAATCAATACTATCGATGTCTTCTGAGTTAGTGATGCTCGTATCTTCCAGAAGCAGCAGCCTACTACTCATATCGCCTGGAGGAGAGTGACGCAATAATTCATCATCAACCGTTTTTTCTTATCTTTCGTTTCGAGTGTTTTCTTAAGACTACAGCTCAAAGTTACAATATGCCTGGTGATCATTATTTGAGCCACGCATGTCAGTGGTCTGTCAATGAGGGCTGACTTATAGAGCACGATACATTTGTTTCGATCGTGCGATCTCGTCAGTCGCGCAGTTACCCTTTCTTGTCTTTTGCCAATCCTGTGTAGTCCCTATACTAAGAGTTAGCGACAACGAGCAATCGAGTGTACAACACTCTGTGTTTGGTGAGTTTTCCACTGGACATAGAGTGTAAAACGTTCGTCGTCGCTTGTGGGGACTGGAGCACCCCCACAGAGATTAGCAAAAGATAGAAAGGGTAAACTGCCCGACTGACGAGATCGCAAGATCGAAACACGTGTATCGGGATCTATAAGTCAGCCCTGTTTGATAGACCACTGACATGCGCGGCTCAAAAAATGATTACCAACCGTTTTTTCTATTGAGCAATACCGAGGTGTTAAATATAGTATCTATTGGATACTAGTAATGCAGTACAATAGAGTGAAGCATGAATACAGGACAAATAATACACAATTTTGGTGGCTTACGTTTCGGCGAGGTTCGCCATCTTCAGAGCCTGGAAAGGTCAAATCGATTCGCAAACCATTCGGTCAAAAGCGTCCATAACCTCAGCAGAAAACGTAAGAAACAAATTTTTGGACCGCATAGTAAGAACTTCGTTACAAAAACAGACTCACCCGCTTAGATTTTTTAGGTCTGCCAATTATTGATTGAAGACCTGCCACCTACTGTCAGGACGCAATTGAGACCGTGCCTGGCTCAAGTCGCGATGATTAGCCTGAGGTATGGTAGGTGAGGGTCACGCGTTATTACGAGGCACTCCTCTTTGTGGTTCATTTTTGGGCCTTTACTATGTATTTAAAAGGCTTCCAAAGCTTTACACTCTGATGTTTTTGGTTTTTTTTTTTTGCTATGCGATCCCAATTACGTTTCTTACGTTTCCTACCGAGGTTATGGAGGCTTTTGACTGAATGATTCGTGAATTAATTTGACCTTTCCAGGCTCTGAAGATGGCGAACTTCGCCGAAACGTAAGCCATCACGACTGTTGTACTATTTATGCTGCATTACTTCACTGTATTGTATTGCATTACTAGTATTCTATAAATACTATATTTAATAACGTGGAGTGCTGCAAAAACATTTGCGCCACCCGGGATCCGAACCTAGATCTCATTCTTTTCAGGAGCGGATGCTAACCTTTGCACCACCGACGCTCGTTTTGCACAGCACTCTTTTAGCGCTACAACGTGTTATATAAAAAAGGATAAAACTCTCGGCGTTGATCAATCCCTGAGGGATGCGCCATGCATTCGACTTCAATTTTAACTCCGTTTGAGGTGATTGATTACACATCTGGCCTTTACAATGACTCGCGGTGGCCTCCCGCTGAACCGAGTCAGTGCTGCTTATCCTCCCAGACAAGTCTGAGACCTGTCTGGTACCAATTTACCGACCCCGGAGGGATGGATGGCTTGGTGAGCCATGAGCGTGAGGTCGAACCATTGACCTCGTGTGCGACGCAGAGCACCTCTAACCACTGCGCCACATGCGCTCACGTGTTATATACTATCCTTTATATACTATATTTAACACCTGGGTACAGCTCAACAGAAAATGCTACTGATCTATACCCATTATGGCGAGGTTAATCGATAGTCAGTCTTGGGAATTATCATCATCCCTTTCGTGATCGTGGATCCACGGCCTCTGCATCTCTAACCGGCAACTCTGGACGGTCTGCCCCACCTGCTCCAGATCTCTAATCCCCAGCGTGCTGCGTCCACCAACGGCAGGCTGCTGCGTCTAACAGTGGCACGCTGTAGATTAGAGACGTAGAGGAAGTGGTGCAGACCGTCCAGAGTTGCCAGGTAGAGATGCAGAGGCCATGGGTCCACGCTCCGCAAAGGGTTAATCTATCGCTCTAAGAGATGACCACCAGCCACCAACGGACGCGACGACCGTTCCACGGAGATTTTCCGCTAATAGAAAGGTCGACGGTAGTCGAGACGGATATTGTAATAGTTGTTCTGTACCTGCGAACAGTACGCTCTCTTATCTATAACTACGGTACGAAAATTGTGCTTCCCTATCAGGGTTCGTTGTCTCCAATCTTGTTTCGATCAATACACGTCTCTACAACGGCCCGTTATCTCGTCTAAAGAGCTGCTCATTCTTGATCTACCACTAGTTCTAGGTGTAAGATTTTCAGCTACAATTTAATGACCAATATCGATCTTCTAGATCTCACGAGCGACTATGCGTTGATCTCGGCATTTCTTCATCATTTGATGACGTCATTTGACCCGTATCGGGGCTTTTTTCCCACTGTGCGTGTCCCAGTACTTACAAACTCTTTTTTCTCACTCCGCTGCCTTTGAGGATTTGCGACCTCGATTATTGATCGAGCACGAAAGTCGACAAAAACACATTAATCAAGGAAGCAGTTGAATCTAAGGTGGTTCATCTGAATAACCAGTTGTATGTCATCGATTGGAATAGAGTGGTGAAGACGTGAAGACCACAATTCCACGATGTTTTCACCATCACGACGTCTCGTCAGCCCCACCATCAATAGGGGGTTAAGGAACTTGTAGGGTTAGGGTTAAGTAGGGTTAAGGTCAGGGAAAAGTAGGATCGAGTGTTGGGCTTGTGGCTATGATGAAGCAGGCGAGAGACCGCCGACACGTTCGTCGAAAATGGCTTGGAAATATTCCCTCTGACTTTACATATCCAAGAATGCTATCGTATTGCCTCGGCATAGATCGAGTTTCTTGATGGTTTTTTTTTAACTGCTAAGCAAATCCGAGGTTGTTAATAAGAGTATTTCTCGAGAACAGTAGTAATATAATGTTTGACGTTCGGTGGGACTTTCGCCTCATTATTAGTGTTTTTTCCGGTTTATAGTGCTTTGATTTCTTTTTTCTTCAGTAGGAATCAACTATTCAATCTCTTTTGTAATGTAATACGGTATTATTTAGGGTTACGTACGGCTAAAACCCGCCCCATTCATGCGAGTTTGGGGTTAGTGGGCGGCGGGTTAGGGTTAGGCGCGGTGAGAGCGGGGGTAGAGCCAGCTCCTGACTATAGATAGATCAAATGACATTGTTTCTATATAACCGCTTTTTTGCGGTGGTATGATGTTATACATATATACCCAGTGTTATAGAGTGATGTGCAAAACTTTAACTCCAGGCAGGACTAGAACCCGCACCTCACTCTTTCCGGGAATGCGTGCTCTATCCATTACACTAGCGACGCCCATTTTGCACATCGCTTTTTCTGGGATATGTAGATAAATCGCCAATTTCTGCTCAGTATCGTAGCCACGTATTTTTTTCCTCACACAACCCCTTATCACAATTCACTGAGCGGTCCCTAGTACTTCTTTCAATCGATTCGTTTCCTCTTTCTTCGATCCTTCTCAATGATTTCCGAACAAATATAAATTTATTTATATTCAAGCGCTTTTAGCGGTGATATGATGTTATAGATATTTCCAGTGATGTAGAGTGATGTGCAAAAGCTTTGCGTTAGGCGGGACTTGAACCCGCATCTCACTCTCTCCGGCAGCGCGTGCTCTAAACCCACTGAACTACTGGAGCCCGTTTTGTCACCGCTCTTTTTATGCTACAGCGCAGCTGTCTTTCAGCAAACCAACCGCCAATGGTTTGTCCCAAGTAGTCGGTATCGACATTGAATCCAGTCACGCTGACAGATTTTAGGTGCTGGATGACCAAATTGAATTCATTCCCCGGATAGAGGGAGATGCGGGTTCGAGTCCCGGCTGAGGCGAGAGTTTAGCTTATCACTTTACAACACTGAAGATGTCTATACCATTATACCACCGCTTAGAAGCAGTGAGTGGATGATTGGAATTAGTGGGAGTGTATAGATCCGACAAGCGATCGCTGGTTCGATCCGCTCATTCAGCACTTTTTTTGCAGTCAGTCACTAAACGCCTTAGCTCGTCGATCTGCGAGATTGCAAGTGTTGTTTTGACCAACATGCCACGATATAAGCAAGACGAGAACCTTCAGCCTAAGCCGAAGCATCACGTGAAATGTTTGAAAGGCCATTGATATAGAGTGATGTGCAAAACTTTTGCGTCAACTAAGACTCGAACCCACACTTCCCCCTATCCGGGAATGCGTGCTAGAACCGTTGCACTACCGACAGTTTCTACACCACTCTTTCTATTAATGGGTATGATTAAAACATCATATCAGCGAGAGAAGCGCTCAAATATACAAGAATTATATTCGATCTTCTAGTACTCAATATCTGTCAGTGTGACTGAGTTCAATCTTGATAGCGATTACCCGTGCCATACCGTTGACGGTCGGTTGCTGACAGATAGATGCGTTGTAGCGTAGAAAGAGTGGTGAGCAAAACTGGCGTCAGTATGGCAACGCGTTCGATCACGCGCCCCCGGATAGGGTGAAATATGGGTTCGAGTCCCGGCTGACGCAAAAGTTTTGCACATCACCCTACATTGATAGGTTTCCGAACATTTCACATGGTGCTTCGGCTTACGATAAAGGTTCTCGTCTTGCTCATGTCGTAACATGTTAGTCAGGACAATACTCCTTGAAGTATCGTAAATAGCTGAGCTAAGGCGTTCGTGACTTATTGCAAGAGAGTGTCGATTGAGCGGATCGAACCAGCGATCGCATGTAGGATCTTTGATTTATATACTACCACCTGTATCACCTGTCGTCCCGTTGATCGTCGAGTGACTCGAGCGGGTACCAGCAACTCTTCCATTTTTCCCTATCGCGTGCAAGAGTAGCCCAGTGGGTCCTCCCCGCTCTAGGGATTCGCTAAGCTTCATATCTTTCTTCCATCGCCCCTTCGTGAAGAAATCGGGACCAACGGGTCAGTGGTCTTCCTTTAGAGCGCTTGACGTCCCGAGGAATCCAGTCGGTAACGACTCTCGTCCATCGGTTGTCGTTGAAGCGCATCACGTGTCCGGCCCACCTTATTTTCGATATCCTGGCGTGTGGAACGGTGCCTCTGATTTTCGATCGTTGACGTAGGTCGGAACTTCGGTTCCTTATATGCTACCACTAATTTCAGTCATGCACTCACTGATATTCTAATTTTACTCACTAATTTTAAGTTCAGGGTTTTCAACTACAACTTAACGATGAATACTATTGGTTTTTTTGATTCCCAAGGGCGATTATCTGGTAACTTCGGCATCACTTTATCGTTTCATGAGTCTATTTGACCCGTATCACAGTTGATTTCCCACTGTGCGGATCCCAGTACTTCTAGCATTTGATTCGTTTTTTCCTCTTCTTTTTGAACGTCGTTGAATACCGGATGAGCAAGTCTCCTTGCAATCTCATTAAACAGCTGTCCATGGCGTTCCGTAGGGCGTTCGTCATTGACTGCTGGGGAGTGCTGAGGAAGCGGGATCAATCCCGTGCCGCACTTTAACGAGCATCGCAACCACTCAGCCACGGCCTTACTAACCTCGGTATGAATTGAGTAATTTATGACTTTGTCTTGATAAGCAGATAGGAGGATGTTAACTATAATTCATTATTGAATACAATCAAAATGGCTGTCGCTTTGACGATGATTTCGTCGTATTCGGAGCCGTTTTATTCTCTTATGGTCCATCAATTGATATTTAGACCGACCGCTTCGCACAGTTATTGACAACTTTGGGTTCCTTGTGGTGGTTATCAGGGATAATTGAAAAACTGACCTTATCTGCTGGACAGGAACTTTTCACAGGATTGTTAGTAACTATTTGGAAGCTGAGATTTCTGGCTACAGCCCCACGTCGCCGGTTTGTTGAAACACCCTTATATAACGCTGTAAATTGCCACAATACAACTAGCCTCTGACGCGCATATTTTTTGCCGGACAGAGCTTGCTTATCAAGGAGAAGTACCTTACTGATCTTTGCTTAACGTACTACTCCGGCTTCTTTTTCAATGGGAATTGATTGCTCTGATCCCAATCGATAACATTTCTTTTCAAATTTACCGCTTTCTATAAGGATATGATGTTGAAATTCCTATCCAGAAAAGATTGAATGAGACGCAAAAAAACAACCTCAGGGGAGAGTTGAACTCGCGTTTCATCCTTACTGAGGGCACGTCTAGATCAGCTCAAATGAGTTAATGCGCAATATGTATTCACTCAGAGGAAGCCCGTTATCGATTGCCGAGAGCTTTGATAGTTCACATCGAGGAAAGAGCGGTAGCAAAGCGATGGTTTCGGTAGTGTAGTGGTAGCACACGTCGCCGGTAAGAGTGAAACGCAGGTTCAGCTCCCGCTGAGGGCGATTTTTTGTGTGCCATCTCAGTCTTCTTAGTATAATTTTCAATTAATAATATATTTCGGTGAGCATTTATAGTGACAGGTGGCGAAAATTCGTTTCAATGGGTATTTTTGGTTGGTGGGCGGCGTGTTAGAGTGCAGTGGAGGAGGGAGGGGGAAGGAATCCCAATCGTAGAGTAGCGAACAACTATTTGCTTTGTCAGCTTCGTGGCCATAGCTGTGCGATCTCTAAGAACTTCTTCTGTTAGGTTCGTTCCCTTTCCCTTTTGAATACTCCTCAAAAGCTTTCCAGCTTCTCACGTGCTGCTTCGGCTTACGCTTGAGGATCTCCTTTTGTTAATATATCTCGGAAATACCAGCCAAAGAGCAACCGAGTGCGCAAACGCTCTGTATTAGGTGAAAATTTCGCTTGACATAGAGTGTAATACGTTCGTCTTCGATGACTCTCTGTAAGGGAGTAGAGCTCCCGAGAGAACTGACTAAAAATATCGGAAGACGACGGGTTCTGCCCCGACTGACGAGTCTCTAAGGACGAAACACGTGTATCGGGCTGTACAAGAACCCTTACCAGATCACATGACAAGTTGGCTCAAATAATAATGAAAGGATCTCGAGGAATGTTAGTCAAGACGAATCTGCTTGCAGTCTCAGAAATAGCCATGCTAAGGCGTTCGTGACTAACTGCAAGAGAGTATCAAGAAGCGGAGCGAACTACCGCATCGTTTGTCGGATCTCTTACTCATACACCGCATCACTAACCACTGCGCTTTTTTGATGGAGGTTTATTGTCTCCATCTCAATTAGTAATGTATTTAGGTAAGGTTTATAGTGAAGGCAGGGGCTACAACTTCTTTGTGTGAATATGGCTGGTGAAAGCGCGTTTAGCGCAGTGGTCAGAGGGCAGTCGATAAGTCTTTGGTGAATGGTTCAATCCCGCGCTCAAGGCTCATTAAGCCCTTCAAGCTCTGCGAGTTCTGTAAAATGGTATCAAATTTGGCTGGGAGATGCTTTAGAAGAGGATAGATGAAGGCGAATGAACAGCGCATCCATTAAGGGTTGATTAACGCTGAGAGTTTCACTCTTTTTATCCTTTATATGGCCCATTTTTCCCTCTATTTTCATAAGGCGGAGCTTCTCGAAGCAGCCACTGGTTACTTTTTTGGTGATGAGGGAAGCAAACGTTGTTTGATGATGTTATCAGAGTGTTACTTACAAAGTATTTTATTGATTTTGTAACGGCATATCGTCGCTCATAAGTGTTTTTCTTTCCTAATCACCTGATTTTTCCCGTCTTTGCTCCGCTCGTTCTTAGCTAGTTATAAGACTTATGAAACAAGCCTATAGCGTTCTTCGATTCTTCCTGTGAGGTTGTAGAAAAGTTCTATCGTATTCCCTAAATACATGGAAAAATCTATAAAGATAGATTAATAGTCGAAGTAGTCTCCTTCCACGTGCAGAACGATTTTGCCGCGTGTCCGGCAGCACAAAGTTTCCTCGGCGATAAAACTGGCAATCCTTCGATTTGAAGAAACTTTAAAGGTTTGGCTCGATTTCGGGTACGGTCCGGAAGTTTTGGCGGCTTGTGATGAACACAGTTTATGGCCTCGAAATAGAGTGCGGCTATCGTCGACTGTCCTTTCTTGAGCAATTCTCAATAAACGACTCCGGAATAAGTCTAAAAAAAAAAGCCAGCAGTCCACTCCGACAACCTCAGAAGCGTTGACATCCGATTTGTAGCGGAAGTGGAGCAGCAGATAAATTGCTTCCTCTGGGCAGTTCTTCTCCGAAGACTGTGTAGACAAATGATATATCGTTCAATTCGCGAAAAAAACTAGCTTTCTGATGAGCTCAAATTCGCACTGAATACATGTGTTAGGATCATTTTGTCAGGCAATACGACGGATCTTTTTTACAACCTATTGAATATGCTAGCTTTTTTCGTCTTAAATCAACGTGGAAGAATGAATTACACCTATACCTATATACTGATTGTTTCTATGGACCCTGCTTAAAAACAACATATAATCTGGTAAAGATATAAGATGCTTTCAGCCATTAAGATCTAAGTGCTGGACGGGCACCTGTTTTGTCCTACTTAGACTTCTCAGTAGCGCGCTCCTCTGTCTTAGCCGATCCTTTGAGGCTATACTCCTCTATCAAAGAATCGACGCCGAATAGTAAATCACCGCAGGTCAGGTGATGGAATCCCCTGACATGGCAGAAACAAGCAGTCGAGCTTGTGGCTGCTAAAATGTCTATAAAAAAGCGGTCGAATGGAGAGGTATGATCCCTTTTAGCAGCCCACAAGCTCGGCTGACTGGTTTCTGCCATGTTAGGGGATTCCATCACCTGGCTTGCGGTGATTTATTACTCAGGCGCGATTCTTTGATAGAGAAGTGTAGCCTCAATAGATCGGCTAAGCTGAGGAGCGCGCCACTGAGAAGTCCAAGTAGGATGAAAGAGGCGCCTGTCTAGCACCTAGACCTTAACGGCTCAAAGCAAGTCATGTCCTTATCAAGTCTTATTGTATTAACCATTTGGTGTCCTACTGAGCTAGAAAAATACGGAATTGTCTGCTTAATGTCGAGGTTAATCGATAGCCCCTCGCGCCCTGGAAGTTCTTATTTCATTCTTATCGTGTCGTAGAGTACGAATCAGCAGCTCAACCAGTTATCATTGATGGTGATAATATTTTTCAAGGATAATTATTTCAGAGTCTTTTCAAGCCTCTTACTCTGGGCTTCCTTTCCGTACCAGCCATGTTCGTCGCCGCCCGATTTCTTCGACTTCCGAGAACTTGTCTTAGTTTGTCTACTGCCCATAGTATTCACTTTTCTGGAGGTCAGTGGTGTTTTTTTTCTTGAAGTTCTTGTGATTTTGAACTGTCAGCTGTGGGTTTTTCGTCCACAGATTCTTATTATGGCAGCTAAAATGGAAGATTTTGTCTTCGCGTTTGTCTTTTCAGCGATTTCGTTGCCAACTATACAGTTCAAATTGTCCGACATAGGTGAAGGAATTGCGGAGGTTCAAATAAAAGAATGGCAAGCTCTTGAATACTAGGCTATTGGTTCATTGATTTTCATTTTCAATAAGATTCCTTCTTCTTGGTTCTTAATTTTTTAGGTATGTGAAAGTCGGTGACAAGGTCTCGCAGTTTGACAGCTTATGTGAGGTTCAAAGCGATAAGGCTGCTGTTACTATAACGAGCCGATACGATGGTGTCATTAAGAAGCTGTGCGTTCTTTTGATCGTTTTTTTTTGTCGTACAGGATGTCTGATCTTCCATGAAGTGCTGAGAAGCTTTCGCTTTCAGGCTTTTCAATGTCGATGATATGGCTCGAGTAGGTGAACCGCTAGTTGAGATTGATGTCGTGGATGCACCAAAGGATGTTGATGGAGCCTCGTCTCAGCCTCAAAAACGTATTTTGATTCAAATTTTCTTTATCTGCCGCAAGCCCATTACTACTTACCTGGTGTTTTAGTGGTTAGAGTTTGGGACCATCAAGTTTGAAGTGTAATAAATAGGGTTATAGTGTAGCTTTCTCAAATGAAATACTTTTACCTCAATGAGTTTAAACTTGTGGGTCGAAATGATGCGATTATCATGATTCGAGGCGTGTGTGGCGCAGTGGTTGAACGTTATTGCGACACAAAACGTAGTCAGTGGTTCGATCCTGCTCTCAGGACTCACCAAGTCATCTATCGGTCCGGGGTCGGGGATTTCAATAAACTTGTTTGGGAGGATAGCACCGCTGACTTAGTGGTATATTGGTAGGCGACTGGGAGTCCATTGTAATTACCAGACATGCTTTCAACATCTCAGACGATGCTTGATGAAATCGAATGCATAGTGTTTTCCTCAGGCATTGATTATTTCCGGGAAATTTGTCCTTATTTCGGTACACAAGTGTTAGACGGCGACAAATGAAAAAGCGATGCCTTTCGCTGGATAAGCATTTTCATAAGAATGTCAGTAATCATAAAGCTTAAATCTTTGGCTACGGCCTCATGTGACCGGTTTTTTGAGAGACACTTCTATATTGCTATAAAATCCACAATAAAATTGTGTTTCACACGACCTCGCGTTTTTTTTTCTTATCTCGTTTATATTTCGCTGGGTGAAATTTTTTAGAGTGCTGGTACCCTTTCGATAACACATGTTTCGAAGAACTCAAAAATGTGATTGCTTTTTGGGAAAGCTCTTTTATAGCACTGTAGGTGGAGGAAAAGACTTGTGTTTTAGTGCTCGTCGGGCCTCTTCGTCCAAGCTCGGAAAGTTCTCTCGTTAGACTGTTAGTAATCATTCGATAGCGTAGGTTCCAGTGATTCCAACGCTTTGCTTATTTTCTGTAGAAGACCGTTTCACTGCAGTTAGCACGGAAAGTAAGATCGCCCTTCACATGTTTGACGACCTTGTTTACCGGCGAACTCAAGGCGGAGAGGGGGGAGAAGACCAAGCGATCGATCGGTACGGGTTAGACCTGTGGAGTGCAACTTGTTTTACATTGGGAATTTTTCTCCACTTCATAAAAATTCTACGTAAAAATGATTGACGCAGATACTACGAAACTTTCACTATACATCCATATACTTTTTGTTCTTCCAGCGAATCATACGTGCGAGAAAAATAAGGGCGCACGAGGGGTGTGGAACGTAATTTTATTTTGGATTTTACCGCGTCATAAAAGGGTGTTTTGAAAAACTGGCCACGTCGGGCTGTACTAAGTGATTTAAGCTTTCGAATGATTGCTAACACTCCTATGGAAAATTCTTGTAAAGCGAAAGAGATAGGTTTTTTATTTGTCGCTTCTAACATGCAGGTACGCTTATTTCGTTACCATTCTATCGTTTTGGAAGAAACGAAGCAAGCAGTCGTTTTTAAGTCATGCTACATTATACCCAAAAGAAAGCGTTGTGGGATAAATCGTTGAGCAAGGGATAGACTGTAGGGCTATATGCAAAAAGTGTGGAAGCAGAAAGGAATCAAAAAAAGGTTTTTATAAGTTTTATGATGACAATACCCGACCAATTTTGAGGTAACCATGTCAATTCCTCTATTACTGATTTCATTTCTTTGAGTGCCTATGTTGGATGAACTGCGCCATCGTTGATTTCCCTTGGGGCTTTCCTGAACTGCCGTATAGTCATGTTGCTGTTTTCAATCCGAAATTACCGGATTTCATAACCCAAATTAGGTTTCTTCATAGTATCTAAGTCGTATGGAAAAATGTAGCTACTGCCTTCTTTATCCTAACGCACAGAAACATTTTTGTGAAGGAAAGCTCAAGAAATTGAGAAGCATCACGCTAAAAATGAGAAGTTGAAAGTTATTTCAGTTGTCGATGAGAGATCATCTGGACGAGCTTCATCGCCTTCACCAACTACTTCTTCAGCTGGAAACTCCATAATTCAGTTCCGATTGACCGATATTGGCGAAGGAATCGCCGAAGTACAACTAAAAGAATGGCAAGTATGAATTGTTTTGAGCTTAGAATTCCTTTTAATTAGCTCCTTTATTATCCTTCATGAACTACGAGTCTTTAGGTACGTAAAAGTTGGTGATAAGGTGTCGGAGTTTGATAATTTATGCGAGGTGCAAAGTGATAAGGCTACAGTGACTATAACCAGTCGATACGAAGGTATCATCAGGAAATTGTAGGTCTTACTTGACTGGGATTGTTATACGTATATATATATATATATATATATATATATATTATATATATATAATCGCGTCACCATAGATTACACAATGTCGATGAGGTTATACGAGTCGGTCAACCATTGCTTGAAATCGAAGTTGCGGGAACTGTCGATGGTAAGGAGGCTGTTTCGCTAAATCAAACTGGTGAGCTCTATTCTGTGAACGAACTTTGTGCACTTCTTATCGTTTCCGTCAAGGCTGATCTTGTAGTTTTTCGCATGTATCTGTGCATACGTATGTGTATATAGAGCTCGCGTGGCACAATCGTGCATCGAACATCGCTAACCACTCGGCCACGGCTACTCCTAGCTACATTCCCGGAGTTTGAAACTGTAGTATTGAGTAGAACATGATTGCTTTTACACTAATGTTTCAATCAGCTTATTTCTATCTCAATAGAATCATTACCATAAAGCTGTGGTATTAGGGTAGAAAGTTCTAGGTCACTAGTAAAAATTTGGAAGTTTTTGCTTGAATTACAAACAAAAACAATAATAACTATTCTCAAAAATAGAGGACATCGTTCTCTACGACTTTGTGCCATCGGTCCGCCAGGTTTCGAATCTTGTCGAAGTACCATTCCTTCGACTTGGAATCAAGAACTCTTGACATGCTTCTTCAACTTCATCAAACGATTCAAATCGCCGATTCAAGTTGAACGAGGCTAGTCTTCGACGTCAAGATCTCCAGCATCAAAGCGTTCAAATCAGCGTCCGACAGCAGATTGCTTGTTGCGCCTTTCCTTTCAACATCGTTGATTTCATCGACTGCAGCTCTGTGTGAGTGAAAGACCCTTTCTCAAATAATAACGCAATAAAACTCGAACTTCGATTGTATCGTTGGACATAGCAGAGACTTGTAACAAAGTGAAAATAAATGTGAATAATATCCAGGTTTCAGTGGAAATCGCGCATAAGAAACTGTGATATTCCCATGATATGCATGGGAGTGATCTCATGTTTCTTGGAGTCCCCAGAACTTGCTTTCCAACCTGGTATGTTTAAGAATGTTATAGCAGTTTTACCGAGGGGATGGCATACCGGGATATTGGCAGGATGCCACGATATTAGTTCAGAATATTATCATTTTAATCCGCCAACTTAACTAAAACTTTGCTTCCACGCTTGCAAGTTTATGCTATCAGTTTTCTCAGAATGGCAGGGCATGCTGTTTTTGAAGCCGCTCGACATCAAGCACGCAATCAGTGCCTACGTTTATGTAGAACATATGGTAGTTGGCCGCAGCAGTGCGACAGAAGCGTCCGAAACGACTCAGTGTTGCCCTTCTTTAGGATAACGGCGGGCATCACACTGCAAAATTGACCGGCCCCATTCCTAAAGAAGTGCCAGAGCACTGCACCACATTCATCATATTAACCCGTGTCGCTCCATTGGATTATCATCCCTTCCGCTTCATGAAGCAGCATCTGCAGGAGAAAAAATTTTGAGACTTCCGCCAGCTCAAAAGTGATTTCACCTATGCAATCGCCACTCATCTTTTTGGACGAAAGGCATCCACTCGTTACCGAGCGGGTGATTGAAAATCATTTATTACGGTGCTGATTATATTCTTGATTAACTGAATTCTTCAAGTAAATAACAGCTGAATTAGCAAGTGTCAAAATGCGAAAGAAATCGCGGGGCTACTCAATATTTTGTCCGTCGGTCGCCCGTTTTCCTGGTTCTGTACACGAATATCTCTTTGGTATAGATATTACCAAGTATTTATGAGCTTATCATCTCTTTGGGTGATTAGTCTAATCAGCGAGCTGTGGGTCGATTTTCTCTTGTCAGCTGCAATGTGATCATGTGAGGTGACAGACTTGGATCTAGGTGAGGAGCGGATGTGGCGCAATGTAAAGAGGTGCTCCGAATAGCACACGAGGTCGATGATTCGATCTTGCGCTCATGGGTAACCAAGCCATCCATCCTTTCGAGGTCGCTAAATTGGTGCCAGACTAGTCGCAGACTTGTCTAGGAGGATAAGCAACACTGAACTCGATGCAGCGGGAGGTCACCGCAAGTCATTGTTAAGGCCAGTAAGGCATTCAGTCACCTCAAACAAAATTAGAAGTGGAAGAAGAATGCATGACACATTTCTCAGGGATTGATTAACGCCGAGAGTTTTATCCTTCATCCATATGAGGTGTTGATACGTTTACATAGCAGAGTAGGACAAAAATTTTCTAAGTTGTAAAATGCATCAACACTGTATAATATATGCTGACGTAATAGCCGTAAGCAAAGCAAACGACAATCGACAATTAGTCAGTGTGAAAGAACGTCACGGTGTTCCTTTGACCCTACACAGAGTGTAATTTGTACGGCTTATATTCCCTGTAATAGTGGGCGATAAGTCGAACTGCACTGTGATAATGATGAGGCCGAAGGGCCGAAAAACGTGTCTAGCTTTGTATAAATGCCATAAGAGACCTCAAAGCTTGAAACATACTGTCGCTATGTATTATATAGTGTGATGTGCTTTGTGTATATACATGTACATATATATATATATATATATAATATATAAATATATGGTTGAAAAAAAAGTTCTAAGGCACTTTAATAAGCATGAGATAACTCCCAAGCATATCATGGAAATATCACAGTTTCTTTTGTGGAATTTTACCACTGAAGGCCGACTTCACGACAAGCTTAAGGAGCAGTACACGACTTTGGTTAACCGAAAGCCCGTATTGATGCAGCAAGACAGTGCTAGACAGCACACTGCCAAAATAGCCAAAAACAAGTTTGATGAATCGGATGAAGTCCAGGTTCTGCCGCATCCCGCTTGCAGTACAGATTGCGCTCCATTCGACTTTAGCCTTTTCTGCTCAATGCAACACTTTTTTAAGATCGCCGATTTGAATCATTCGAGAAGGTTGAAGAAGCATGTCAAGAGTTTTTGATTCGAGGTTGAACGAATGGTACTTTGACCCGATCCGAAACTTGGCGGACCGATGGCGCAAAGTCGTAGGAAACGATGGCCTTTATTTTAAAGAACAGTTATTATTTTTAGTTCGGAATTCATACATAGATTTTCGATTTTTCACAAGTGTCCCAGAACTTTCTTTCCTACCTAATCATGTGTACAATATACTTACTTATTGCTGGAATTTAGTATCTGAGTTTAATTCGTATACGAGAGGGCTATATGAACGCCGATTATTTCAGAGCCTTCTAAGCCCGTACCACCATCAGAAGGGATCACTGCATCTGAACATCGCGATGATATTGCATCTGGTAAGGTTCTTGCCACACCAGCAGTTCGAAGAATTGCAATGGAAAATAAGGTGACTTGCAGACCTTTCTGTAGAAGGTCTTTTGAATTTTTTAATTCTAGTATCCTGTGTTCGTTCATTATCTTTCTGATCTTTTGTTTTCATCTGTGACATCGGTGTAACATATCTCTTATCCCTACTCGTAATTAGTATTTGAGCCAACATTTCATGTGGTCTGTTGAATGAGTTGACTTATCGAGCCCAATACACGTGTTTCGACCTCGACGGCCTCATCAATCGGGCGGTATCCTTCGTCTTTAGCCAATGCTCTCGGGGCGCTCAGTCCCCTATACCAAGATTAGGCGACGACGAACATTTTACACCGTATGTCAGAAGGTATCTTCACCGAACACACAGTGTTGTACACTTTATTGCTCTTGGCTGGTATCTTGAGCACATCATACCTTTTGTTTCGAGTGTTTTCTCAAGACCACGCTCAAATTCCAAGATATGTTGAAGTACGAAATATGTTGAAATTTGAGCGCGGTCTTGAGAAAACACTCGAAAGAAAAGGCGTGATATACTGGCGATCTCAATCTATCATTTGAGCAATTCATTATACAGCTTCTGTTACGTTAAACTTTGAGTTGCCATGCTTTCTACTTTTTGGAAAGCTTAGAAAGCTTTATAACTTCTCATTTACTTGTCGATTAGATGAGCTTATCTGGACTAATCGAGAGGTGGACCCATTGTAAAATAGTTGGACTATTACCTGCATAGTTTTCCTCTTGATTGTTGCTTGCACTGGATGGAGTTAAGCCAACAACTACTCAGATTTCTCAAATTTAGCATTACCGCGTACGGAGGCGGTGGGTGAGTTTATAGTGCTGAAGGGTGTTAGGTAACGAGTTTCTCGTTTGAACCCCCACCCCAATATTCTTGCAGTCAGTCAACTGAAAGCTAAGGAACGTTCCACCTCGGCTACCTCCGATATTACGCGGAGGATCATTTCAACGAGCATTTTACGACATTTATGAAGAAGTCGAACTTCTCAAGCAGCAGCCGAAGCAATACGCGGAATGTTTGAAGCGCTTTGTGGAGGATGAATGTGAAGGAACGAGTGAATAAATGCTGGAAGTCCGCCCAATTATATATATTGACGGATCGGATTAAACATGTATGATAAAATGTTATATACATGATAGGAGCAGAATCAGAAGTACAAATGTCCATTATCCACTTAATCGTGCTAGTTTGCAATTCTTTTAGGAATAGTTGTCAATTTTTCGATATCTTCTTTCAGCATTTGCTCATACTTGTCCTTTTGTTATCCGTATCTGTTCGTTTTATTTTCACAACAGGATCTCAATAGCGTTCATCGGTGTTTCACAATAATCCATCGGTTAACGGTTCTTTGCATCCAAGTAGAGGCAAATGGCGCACTCCAAGGATCAGCGAAATTTAGCGACAATTAAGCAGTTTAAATCACTCCATTCTTGATCTCTATTGTTATTGAAGATGTTGTTGTAACTGACAATGTTATTATAACTGACGAAGCATGACACAAATCAACGGCGGGATCCAGTGGGTGAATATATACGTGGAACAGTGGGGTCACTACAAATTATATAAAAGCAGAATCCCTTAATCGCGGTGGTGGGCCGAGCATAGCTTAAGTGAGTTCGCTCCGCCACGGAAGCGCTATGTCCCGCTCACAGTTCTGTTGAGTTCATCTAACAATTATATGAACACAACCTTATGATAGCAATTAGATACACGACAACGAAACTGTGTGAAGAAAACAACAATAAACCGACTACGATTTGGTGAGGTGGTCCGGACGAAGTCACACGACCGTTCGGATGATGCCCGGCAATCGAACTGAGTGTTGAGGCTGGTGGCAGCGGGTGCCGTCCTAGCCATTTGGACAATTTACTGTCTAAGGTCCTCGAACTTCTGCAATACCGTTTGCTCTCCAAGGTCTTGGACCATCTGTGTTGCCTAAATTATCATGCAATTCCGGAATAGATAGCAAAGCCTCGTTGAGAGGTTTGCCATAATCTCGTCGAAATGGCGTTCATTCTCATTTCCTGGTTCATTTTCTCGAAATTGTTTAACGGGATGCGCGACAGATTTTCATTGTTCCTGGCATGCTGATTGTTAATCACTCTCCACGTGCAGTTTACAGAAAATGTAGTTCAGTTTGTCTCTCGCCGATTTTTCCTACAAACCTTTGAAGTTCCTATACTTGCCGGTGTTTAGTTATTCTTCCATTTTAAGAGCCCTGAGATGGTGTTTCTAAGGTAAATATACAAAAAGTTTGCAAAAATACTGTAAACCACCCCGCATATATTTTGAGACTGGCGGAGATATATCATTGTGATCGAAGAGTGGACTTCTTTATTAGCACGTATAGCATACAAATGTAGCTGAAGTTTAGGAGATAAATTGAAGAGTATTTAGATTTCATCAACATTTGTTCCAAGACAGAATTTGCTCTCAAATTATGGAAAAGATAGGGGTAGGTTAGACGGTAGGACTCGATTTCAATTTGTAGTATGTGCTTGGCTCCGTCGCATGTATGTTCAGGATGATTTCGTAGTGTTTCCAATTCATTAAGTAATCAGATAGACCGTCCTCTCAGCGAATTTGTTATGATTGGTGTATTATTTTGTTGTCACACGTGTATCATTTGAAAAGAGGCTGAATTCTTACATTCTTTTGTAAGAAAAATTTCAAGAACACCTGAGATGCTAAAGATTTAGTGATTTCTTTATTGTTACTGTGAAGGTCTTTGAAAGCATCATTGAATCAGTGATAACCTATTGATATAGAGTGTTGTGCAGAACTTTTGCGTCAGGACTTGAACCCGCATCTCACTCTATCCGTCAGCGAGTGCTCTAACCCGTTGCACTACTGACGCCCGTTTTGCCATCACTTTTTCTACGCTACAGTGCACTATTTGACAGCCACCAACTGTTAGCAGTTTGGTCCCGGGTAGTCGGTATCGACATTGGACTTCAGTCTCGCTGGCATATAGTTAGTGTTGAATGATCAGATAGAATACTTTTTATTTGCCCGCTTATAATGGTGGTTTGATGTTATAGTTATATCTAGTGATGTAGAGGGATGTGCAAAGCTTTGACGTCAAGCGAGACTCGAACCCGTATCTCACTCTGTCCGGGAGCGCATGCGCTAAACCATTGCACTACTGACGCTCGTTTTGCCATTCTCTTTCTACGCTACAATAAATGATATGTATATTTACAATTTACGAAACACATCCAGGTGATTTCCACACTACTCTTAGTTGCCCATCATTTTGTTTGTTAGGCAATATCTACCTTCATCGGTGTTCAAAATACCAGTGGGTTTTGAGTTCCAGATATGTCCAGTGTATGTAGTCACCAATCGTTATGATATTGACCATTTTGTGACCCGAATGTTGTTGATATGATGGTGATTATGGAATTCAGTCCGTTTTTAGCTAGTGTTTCAGATGTCTGTTGAACATAAATTCTTTACAGAGTACAGAAGGGGATAGCACCCTCTTATATCAGCCTAATGCAATAGCATTTGTGGTTTTCGGTCTCGTCTCATGAATTTCAAGTCATTGCAACTAGGCATGAATACAGTTTTATTATCTAAATCAAAAACAGAATCAACACAAGGTTGTTAACAGGAAATTTTATTCAATGCAAGTTGACGTTTTGGCGGTTTCACCTTCTTGAGAGTTGGGAAGGCTCAAGCTAATACGCAATCTACTCAGTCATACACTTTCGTAACATAAGGAGAAAGATCTTGATACATGATACGATAAGTTGCAAGAATCCATAGACGAACATCAATGAGGAGTACAGTATTTTAAGGAAAAATTGTTTATCTTGTTGAGTCGACGATGAGTAAGCTAGTTGGTAACGTAACAGATTAACTAGGTGATCGAATTATGCAAGGTGATCGGTAGATATAAAGCTCTTCTGGGAATAGTGATCGCGTGAAAGTGAATAAATGATGTAAACAATACCGTCTCAATATATGGAGGACTTCTTTGGATTTGAAATAGCGCTGGGTCGACCTCCTTCTTCTTGGCCTTTGAAGAAGCGGTGGGTCGATCTCTTCCTTTTTGTAATCTGAAGTAGCGCTGGGTCGATCTCTTCTTTCTTCTTGGATTCTGATGAAGCGCTGATCGACCTCTTCCTTCTTCTTGGATTCAGAACTTGGTATTCTTAGTTGACTGTTTCAGCGGATAATGGTGGACTGATTAGGCTTTCTTTTCCTTTTCATCACTGCAGTGAGGACTGCCAACTTCCTTGATAAGCAAACACGAGGTTGTTAACAATATTCACCTGATACAACACTGGACGGCGTGTTGACTGCTTCGCTTATTTTCGAACCTGGCGGGATCGAATTGTTGCTTAATATGCTCAGTCAAATATTTCATTATCTCACCAGGGAAAAAAAAATCATGATATGCAAACTATCTTTTGCATCATAATGGGTTTCTTTTGAGAACTCACCAATTGTTCCTCCATTAAGTCCGTAAGACGTTAGAAGACCGACCACACCGAATTTTACATGATCGAAGAATGTACTCCGCTCTGATTAGAGCTCAATCCGAGATGAGGGGCGGCACGACGTGTTATGACAAGTTACTGATCCTTGCGGTTCATTTTCCAACTTTTTGAACTTGTTCAAAAACATTGACGGTTTAACTGGTCATGTTTCGTATTTTTGTGCTAGGATAGTAAATAGTAACCTCTACTTCAAAATCCTCCTTATTATGTGTTTGTGTTTGATACGCGCTTACTGGAGGATTTGATTTCAACTTGAGCTTAACGGCCTGGTGTTCTTTTATACGGACGTAGAATGGTCCTCTGATTCATCAACGTATTCATCTCAGCACGTTGCACAAGAGACTAGGCAAACTGTAGTTGAATTTGTGCGATTACCGTCCCTACCAAAGATCACTGTAGGAAGTTTTTTTTGAGTATACGGACATACAAGAGGTTACGATCTAGCTGGCGTTCGAAATTATTTAGTGGAGATTAATTAAATGATGTCGATTTTCCAGGTCTGTCCTTTTTGGACAACATTCAATTGCTACGTTTATTTTGTTGGAAAGAAAGGCAGCATAAGCGAGACCTCAATCTCGCTGGGGTCATCGTTTTGAGTGTTGCTATGAACATGTTTTTCCGAAGTGCTTTCTTTTTTGTGCGATGGTTGAAAGGTGAGATAATGAATCAGTGTTCTCTAACATAACCTTCGGTACTGCTTTGTTTTGTATGCGTGTTCGGATAGGTCTGGATGAACGTACAGAAATGGAAATCAATTTGCTTCCGGTCGTTCTCGGGTGGATTATATGTACTCTGATTGCTTACTCAACAGCTCAGAGCGTTTGTCGTATCTTCTATCATGTGGAGCCGGATACAAAACTATCATCTATATATGGCAACAGTAGAGCAATAAGTTGAGCTTAGTTGCTGGAGTTTCCATCTTAGACCTGAAGGCAAGGTTCTTCCCCATTACATTTCCAGGCTCTGGAAAAGGTGAACTCACAAAAGCGCTAGCCAGTATGGTTTTGTATGCTCGGTCGCCAAAATGAAATTTGGAGAAGAGTTTCTCAGTAAGAACACTTAAAAATGCTGGAAGTAACTGCCCTAAAGCTTCAGTTTCTTGAAAGATGATATCTAAGATTCAGTGGAATGAAATGAACATGTTAGGTACTCAGTTTACTGTGCTTCATGGAGACAATCTTCGTTCTCTTCTTCCATGCGTCCATATGTGTTTCTTGATCCATCGTATTTTTCCCAACATCAGCAAAGCTATGATATTCAGATCGATCTCAAAAAGGTGAAAGGAAGTGGAAGAGATGGGCGCGTATTAAAAGAGGACGTTCTTCAATTCCTTGGCCAAGTCAGAGAAGGTAGTTTATCGACATCGACTAGAGTAATTCTGAATTAGTCATGTTAATTGCAGATCACTCACCGATCCCCACTCATGTAAGAGCACCGCCAACTGTTTCAACCCGTTCGCCATCAAAAGTTGGTGTTTATTCTTGGTATTTTCTTCATTTTTAATCTAATACTCTGATATTTCGAGTTCACTGCACGCTTTGATTCCGAGGTTGCAAATAACGCTCTGCTGTTTAGTTATCTCCTTTGAGTAAAGATCGCCTAGTTCCTTTACGCGGTTACACTCGAACTATGATCAAAACGATGACAGAAGCGTTGAAAATTCCCCATTTTGGATACGACGACGAGGTTTGTTTAACTCACAAATTCAATTTGGTGATTTTATTCGTCAATCTCTGGCTTACACATCCAAGACAGTTACCACTAAATCATATTGTAACCATGATGGAGGTGGCCAAATTTCTCTATGGCTTCGGCTGCAGCTTAGTGAGCTAATAACTGATTCATCTGTTTGGATGATTAACATACTCGTTCGTAGAACATTCCAGATTTTTAGGACTTCGTTGTTCACGTTGTTTTTATCCTCTGGGGGACACTTTGATTTGTATGCGATGATCTGCATTCTGTTTACTTACACGTGACATAAAACTATTGCATCTTAAATGTCAAAAAACATTTCTCAGCACCTCGAGTTATACTCACCTGCTCTTCTACTAGTATACCTACAATCCTTCTAATTTTCTTATTTTGAAGGTTCGTGCTGATGCACTTATAGAGGTTCGTAGGGAACTGCAAGAATTTGCGAAGGAGCGAGGAGTTAAACTCAGTTTTATGCCCTTCTTTATAAAAGTAAGTTGTTCGGTGTGAAAATTGGTAATCAATCGTTATTGCTCCTTTGAAATATAATTTTCAGGCTGCGTCGTTGGCACTTACAGAATTCCCATCGATAAATGCGTCAATTGATGAAAAATTCGAGAACTTTATATATAAGGTATTGAAATAAAGTCAAGGCAATAATTTCCTTTTTCTAAATATGTCAGCGATTTTCATTTTTCGACAATTCCACACATATTTTTTAGGCGTCGCACAATATTTGTCTAGCGATGGACACTCCTGGTGGTTTGGTTGTACCGAACATCAAGCATTGTGAGCAGAGGTCTCTTATTACTTGTTTCAGGCTATTTCTTTACTTATATATCAACAATATCTTTGTTTTTTAATTAGTTTGTAATCATGGCGCATTGACATATATCATTCATATATATGTGCATACACATGCACTTGTATATATACATACATACACATATATCTAAACGCACACGCGCATCTATATATGCGTATATATGCGCATGCACAATTAGTATGTTTATATACATATTTAAATAAATAAATAAATAAATAAATATATGTATATATATGTATATGTAAATGTGCGTACACACGTACATGTGTACATATACATGTGCATTACATACATATACATATGTATATATGTGGATACACGTGAATATTTACGTATACATACATATATATACATAAAGGATAAAGCTCTCGGCGTTGATCAATCCTTTAGGGATGCGCCATGCATTCGACTTCAATTTCTAACTTCGTTTGAGGTGATTGAATGCATATCTGGCCTTTACAATGACTCGCGGTGGCCTCCCGCTGAACCGAGTCAGTGCTGCTCATCCTCCCAGACAAGTCTGAGACCTGCCTGGTACCAATTCACCGACCCCGGAAGGATGGATGGCTTGGTGGGCCATGAGCGCGAGATCGAACCATTGACCTCGTGTGCGACGCAGGGCACCTCTCACCACTGCGCCACATGCGCTCATATATATATATATATATTATATATATATATATATATATAATCTGTTAATATATATAATCTGATTTGTAATATTTTGAGCCTTTCATGAGATATGTCGTCGCACTTATATAGTGCAATACACTTGGTTCGACTTTCCAGTCTTGTCAGTTGCACGGTGCGTTTCGGTTCAGTCAGTCCTCGGAGAAACTTCTCCTGTATATAAGCCGCAACAGATTTTTTGAAAGGCTTTGAAATATGCAAGAATATTTTGTTTTGAGCGATATCTCAAAAACACTCGGAACGAAAGGTATGATATTTCACGATTTTCAGACAAGACCATCCGAGTGTACAACACTACCCGTTCGGTAATTTGATCACTCAAAGGCGCATGTCAAACGTTTGGCTTCAGCTCCTATATACAAAGGATATCTCCCGCGGAAATGACTGAACCGAAAGGCACCGTGTTACTAACGAGACTAGAAGGCCGAAAACGTGTATCGCACTGTATAAGTGCCATGACAGATCGTATGAAAGGCTCGAAATATGCTATCACATCATGGTGTGCTGAGCGAGATCTCTAAAAAGACACTCGAAACGAAAGATATGTATGTATATAACACGTGTTGTGGCGTAGAAAGAGTGGTATCAAAACGGGCGTCGACAGTGCAATGATTTAGCACACGCTCCCGGGAACAGTGAAATTTGGGTTCGAATCTCAGCTGACGCAAATGTTTTTGCACACCGCTCTACATTATTGGGTTTACTTTATGTATATAGTTGCGGCAACTAAATGGCTAGTGATGCAGGTTATCCCGAAGCAGGATGCTGGTGAGACTTTCTTCACGGCGCTTTCTTACTATCACGTGGAAATAACTTAGCCTTGCCTTCTCCGTGACTACTAGATCTGACTCGTTCAGTATTCGACGACATTCACAAGGAAGACAAAATCTTCAAGCAACAGGCGAAACAATAAGCGAAGTGTTTAAAAATCTTCGAGACGTTAAATGCGAGGGAACGAATCGAATACTAGAAGTAGTGAAACTCGCAGTGTAAAATGTAATAGGGAATTTTGTGGAATATATGTTCAATATACTTATGTATATATATGTATATGTATATATATATATATATATATATGCATATATAATGTTGCTTCTATCACCTATCACCCGTTAATCGTTGAGTGACTCGAGCGGCACCAGTAAAAATCTGCTTTCATCATCGCATACGGGAGTAGCCCAATAGTCTTCCTTGCCGTGGATTCGTTGAAAATTATATCTTTTTTCTTAGGCTTTTTGTGAAGAAGTCGGACCATTGGGTCGGTGGCCTTGCTTTGGTGAAGTGCCATCTCGAGGAGTACAGTTGGTGACGACTTTGATCCATTGGTCGTCGTTGAAGCGCATTGCGTGTCTGGCCTACCTGATCATCGATAGTCTGGCATTTAATGAAGTCTTTGATTTTCTATGGCTGGTATAGGTCAGGAGCTCAGGTCCTTTTTCTCATCTGCGAGTAACGCGTTACTCCAAGCATCGACCTTCGACAACGCTAAGTGGCTTTTCATCCTGCTTATGTTGTGAACACGTTTCAGATGTATATGTTAAGGATGTTAAGGAACGGATAATGTTGAGTTGAAAAAGATGGGCTGGGTTTTGTGTTTTCTTCACCACGTCCTCGATGCTTTCATACGCTTCCCAAGCCACTCGTTTTCTCCTGCTCAGCTGTGGGAGCAGACTGAGTGTAAAACAAAGTATTATTTTCACTGCTATGGCGCATTTAGAAAGCCCTTTCATAATTCAAATAGAATGTTGAAGTTGCCGAGACTCAAGTTTTCGAATACTTACTGAAAGTCATGAAAAACTTCTTCCAGCAAGAAAGGCCTTCAGAAAATCGTGAATCCAAATGGATACACGCCGTCCTGAAAAGGTTAATAGGTTTTCTATGGAGGATTGATGTGCCAAAATTGACGCTGCATGAGTGGAGATTCCATCCTCTGAACCCACCCTCGTGTCTGGGAACCACCTGATCGTTTTTGGTTCGCGTTTGGATCCCTCTCCGCTTTATCATTTGGGCGTGCGCCACGTGCCCTCGCGACTTACTGAGCAGAGATCCTCCAGTATGGGAGACTCACAGATACATGTATTACCTAAAATTATGGTATTTCTTATGATTGGAAATTTTCTACAGGCTTCGTTTTTTGAAGTCTTGTATTAGCCATAATTTCATATGTTAAAACTTATTAATTCAGATCTATTTTTGAAATAGCTTCCGAACTTCAACGGCTTCATGAGGATGGCAAGCGTGAGAAAATTGCACAAGAAGATCTCATTGGTGGCACTTTCACCATCAGTAATATTGGAAGTGTGAGTTTCACGTAGCTCAATTTTGATCGTTTCAAAGGCTCATATGTTCAGATTGGTGGGACGTATGCAAGTCCGGTTATTTTCCCACCGCAGGTAGCGATTGGAGCACTGGGCAGAATTCAGAAACTACCACGATATGACAGCAGCGATAATGTAAATTTTGACAGGTTTTTTTTTTATGAAACCGATAGAGTTATGAATCGTTTGGGTTGTTGTAAAATTTCTAATTCTTTGATTTTAGCTCGTACCGATGTACATATTCAAAGTTTCATGGGCTGCCGACCACCGTGTCGTAGATGGTGCCACAATCGCACGTTTCAGCAATCGGTCAGATAGCTTGGATGTTTTCTAGTGCTTTTGATTATACGTGCGGCTACAGTTGTACATATATATATATATATATATATAATATATATATGCGCATATACATACATGTATATGTATGTGCGTACGTATGTACATAAATGTACGTAGACGCGTATATACATATGTATATATAAAGATATACAGCGCATATGGCGCAGTGATTAGAGCTGCTGTGTGTCGCACACAAGGTCTATGATTCGATCTCGCGTTCATGGCTCATCAAGCCATCCATCCCTCCAAGGTCGGTGAATTCGTATTAGGCTAATCTCAGATCTGTCTGGGAGGATAAGCAGCACTGACTCGATACAGCGGGAGGCCCCGCTAGTCATTGTGAAGGGAAAATATGCATTCAATCACTTCAATGAAGTTAGCAATTGAGGACGAATGCATGGCGCATCCCTTAGGGATTGATCAACGCCGAGAGCCTTATCCTCCGTCCTCTTAAATATAAACATATATAAATGTATTATTTTGAAAAGGACTATCAACTGCGAAATTTCAGGTGGAAATATTACGTGGAACACCCATCAGCTATGCTTACACTATTGAAGTAGAAATCGTCTCAAGAAAATATGCTGTATCACTTTACAGTTTTCACTGCGTATTCATTCGAATATCCTGTCATTGAATTTATCAGGGAAGCTCCGTTCAATAGGAAAGTAATAGTTTTGTTGAGAGCTGTCATGTACAGTTTCAGGATGTTTTGTACCCGTAGGCGCTAGATTATGAGAATTATTTAATCGTGTATTTAAATCGTGGCATTACCACTGGTTTTCCCGTTCTTAGCACATCATTACATACTTTGTTTTGATTGGGGTATCATTAAGGTTTTGTTATGGTGTTGTTGTTATCTACTTCGAAAACATAGTTTTTCTAATACGTTACAATGTTCTTATTAACTGTCTTTGTTCAAACGAAATTCTTTTCATTTAACCGCTTCTAGCGGTGTTATGATGTTACAACTAGATACCCATTGATGTAGAGCGATGTGCAAAACTTTCGCGTCAGGCGGGACTAGAACCCGCACCTCACTCTTTCCGGGAATGCGTGTTCTATTCGTTACACTACTGACGCCCATTTTACACATCGCTCTTTTCACGCTACAGCGCATCTATCTGTCAGCCTCCAGCCGTCGACGGCCTGGCCCGGGTAGTCGGTCTCGACATTGAACCCAGTCACGCTGACATTCTCTTAGAATGAACCGAGTTATGACGTTTAGGGCGCGCAAGATCAATGGAGGTTGGGGCTATGATATGATTGCATAAAAAACGACTTCTGAGCTTTGTTCTTAAGCGCTGGCAAAAACGAAAAATCTACCATGTGATTTTGGCTGAGATTTAAGTGAAGAATCTCAGCTGGATCATACTCTTCACCGACTAGCCGAGCTCTGTCCGTTGTGAAATATGCGTATCTGCAACGCGAACTATTTCCTTCTATAGCAACGTTAGAAAGATGCTTTTACGACGGCATAGGACCACATCGTTTCAACCGTAATCGTCCGATACGGGTTGTTAGTTGCTTAAACGAATCAATGCCTTACGGTCAAATTCGATTTGACGAGGACGTCAACGCCGCCGACACCGCGATCGCAAGTACCAAGGAACGTGCAATCATCTTGGTCAACTAACAACCCTTATCGGACGATTACGATTGAAACGATGTGGTTTATGCCGTCGTAAAAGCATCTTTCTGACGTTGCTATAGAAGGAAATAGTTGGCGGTGCAGATACGCATATTTCACAACGGACAGAGCTCGGCTAGTCGGTGAAGAGTATGATCCAGCTGAGATTCTTCACTTAAATCTCAGCCAAAATCACATGGTAGATTTTTCATTTTTGCCAGCGCTTAAAAACAAAGCTCAGAAGTTGTCCTTTATGCAATCATATCATAGCCCCAAGCTCCATTGATCTTGCGCGCCCTAAACGTCATAACTCAGTTCATTCTAAGAGAATGTCAGCGTGACTGGGTCCAACGTCGAGACCGACTACCCGGACCAGGCTGTTGACGGCTGGAGGCTGACAGATAGATGTGCTGTAGCGTGAAAAGAGCGGTGTGTAAAATGGGCGTCAGTAGTGTAACGGATAGAGCACGCATTCCCGGAAAGAGTGAGGTGCGGGTTCTAGTCCCGCCTGACGCGAAAGTTTTGCAGATCGCTCTACATCAATGGGTGTCTTTGTTCAATCCTTTGTTGCTGCTTAGAGTTTCCTTAAATCTGTGATGCGTAGTGTTTCTTGCCCCATTTTGTGTATAGAGATATGCTGCTACTAATTTCCGTCTCAATTCGTTTCCGCTACTCAAAAACAGCTTTCTAGTACCGTTTTCTCTCTAGTACCGCAGCTAGCCGTTCCGTCTCACAAGAATTACGTTCGCTCTTCAAGATTCTGTTCTACTACAACTTTTTGTCTGCTGATTATTTTTACACCACGTATTTCTCTTTTCAAAGGAACAACTAAACTATTCCTAGCTCTCAAATATTCACCTAGATGTACTTGCTTCTCTGGCGGTTCCTCTACATTCATCTTCTGAGGTGCCAGCCTTTCTTTTAGTTTTCATACTGCCGTTTGTATCCTTCAAATTGTCTGACCAATACTGGCATTTTCTCATTCTTCTTGAGATCTCTATCATATCGTTACCCTTTATTCCAATTTAGCAGTACATTCATTCTTGCTTACAGTCACTCTGTTTCTAAGCTCTCAAATTTGTAACTCAGAAATCACCAGCTGATTTTCAACCTCGTTTACCTGTCTTCTCAATTTTCTAACTTCCCGTTGGCTTAGTAATTCTCTGGCTTTCGGAAAATTAATCGTATCCATAAGTAGGCTGCCACCACCACATGCAATCACATGGAGATTCAAGTTAACGCTTTCATTCCACCGTCTGTAACTAGCGCATGGAGTGAAAACTAAGGATCGACTAGTTACCATTTGCAGAAGCTCATTCAGTTCTTCCCCGATGAAACGAACTAGGCATGTTCTCAAGGCGAGAGTGTTGTCATAGTCCTAATTGGTTAGAACAGTTTTCTAATCTGAATGAAATCTTAAGGCATATAACTCAATTGTGGAAAACATTTTGTAAGCATGTTTGTTATTTTGGCGCGCACTTCAAAATGACTGCCGTTGTAGTGTTCGTATGGTGCATATATGGGACATGGCAGTCGCGGATAAGAGAAGAACCTAAGATAAAAAGCAGCTTTGTGTACGATGAAGTGGTGTTCTTCTTTTCAATTCGTGGGTCGATCATCGAAGTTAATCATCAGGAGTTGAGACGTTTGCTAGCCGGCATTCTTGTTTTTCAAAGTCATACCGTTCTGCTTGCCAGTGGTACGAAAACGTTATAAACTAAGTAATAGTTAATTCAAATCGACCATGTAAATGTTCTACCATGTCCTTGTAGAAGTGAAAATATTGAAAGAAATGTCCTAATCATATACATGCGTAATATTTGAACATGAGTCGCTGTCTGACTTGATGAGATGGTTCAAAAAAGATAATAACCTGATAATATGATAACATGTTTTGAGCCTTTTGTGAGGTGTGATATGGCACTTATGCAATATTGGATAACTGTTTTGCCTGTTTCGCCTTTATAAATAGGGGTATATTGCCTTTCAAGAGATTGGCTGAATCGAGTGCACCATATCACTTACTGATGAGCCTGGAATGACGAAACAGCTGTGTAGTACTGTATCAGTGTCATGCCAGACTTCATGAAGGGCCTGAGAACATGTCATATTGTGCTCATTTCTCGTTATGAAGTGCATTCAGTTTTTGTGATAGACTATCCCAGACTATTTCTCTGCAGAAGTCATGTAAGTGCTCTCATAAAATCTTTCTCCCGAATAACATCAAAGGCTTCTTAATACACACATCTTTGTCACACTTGCATGCGTTGTTGCATTTTATTTTGTCAAGTTATCGCGACCGTGAAGATGGTGTGGCATAGACATGTGGTCTAGAAAATGTTAAAACTAAAATTAGAATTACATGTAGGGCGTGCAGAAGTAATATTTGCAAGTTGGTGGTTTTTTTTTTATCTTTAGGCAAAACGTAAAAAAGGCCTACATGAATGAAAGGATGAAGTGTTGATGGACGGCGGATCTACCAGCGCGCAAAGCACATTCACTGCGAACACGGCGCGGCGAAAAGTTAGTACAGTCCGACGCCATTTCGCATAGAAATTTACGTCATTGCTAACGTGCTGAACCTAAGGACAACCACTGTTTCATGTATTTCGTTATCAAGCAGGATGTTGATAGTGTAATATCCTGCGTATATTGAAAGCTTAAAGAAAAGACATCTCGCGAAAAAGAGTAACTAAATGGAAAAGGAATGGCTCAGCTGAACGATGATCTCTGAATATTACTTACACTAATGGATCCTATCACAGTTTCAACTCAATTGTAGGCAGTCCGATGTTGTGTATGGCAAAGCTCCAGTTATTCGATATGGAACTGGCATATGCAACGGATGTGATACGAACGGCATGAAGTGTTGACAATATAGAAATTTATATGATCAAAAAGTGTTCAGGAGAAGGGAGAAGTTGAGGATGCAATGACAAAAAAACATGTATTGAAATCGATGCTAGGTGTTGTTTTCACAAATTCAAGCCGCATTGGTAGAGCTGTCCCAGAATGTACAGTTAGAGTAGAACATTCACCAGAGTGCCAAGATTTGAAAGAGCAAGATATACTGGTACTTTGAAATTTGGTATGAAGTTAATTTATTTGAATCTAGCCAATTCATGAACCAAGCAATTATATCAAGGATATGTGGCAAGCAATTTCTTACATCCAAGTGACAGGTACTGAGCGCGACAACCGTGGCCATAAAACAGAAAGTTGTTACTCTCATGCCGAACATGAAAACTTCTGAATAAGCGTCGTGAATTCATTTCTAATCTGTTATGATCAGATTTCTTCAATTGTGAGATTTGTCTCGAAATTGTCGCTACACAGTTATGGTATCTGAAGCTACCTCCATTCGTCTGAATTCTGAAAACTGTGCTATTAATGAAGACGACAAAACCGTCGAATTGTACGTAAACCACTATCACACTATGGTACTTTTCCGTTTAGCTGAGCACAAATTCGACCTCTTGTAAAAGACGTGTTTTTTTGTCCTTATTATTGTTCAAATTGTTATTGGATAGCACAAATCACAAGAATTTAAACCGGTGTATTCCATCTCCAAAAAGACCTTAGTTATTGCGCTGAACGAGCAGAAATAACATCTTGTTTCTCATTGGAGGGTGTCTTGGTGACCAAAGCTTTTCCTTCAAAGTTTCATTAACGCAATCAATAGATCAAATTTTAAGGATTCCAATGATCTACCTTGTTTTTATGACGGGCCTGGTATTACGCTGTAACGCCTCAAAGAAGGTTGTGTTTCGCAAAAAAATGGTATCACTTGAAACTATCATCTCTTCATTTTCGATCCATCGGTGAGAAAAGTATGTTTTGGTCGTTTTCTGACGTTTAAATTTATCAATCGTAGCGAATCGAATAAATTTGAAATGGTTTATTTTACTTTCAAAAGACCTTGTTATTGCGTTGAAAGAGCAAAAATAGTATTTTTCCTCATTGAAAGATTTCTGGCTGACCGGGGGCCTCATATAGTTTTAGGAACCAAACGATAGATCAGATCTCAAGGATTTCCGATAATGTTTTGGTATTATAACGGATTTCTTACTGCTTCATAACAACCAAAAGAAAATTGGTTTCCGCACTCAATGCTTTTTCTCGAGTTTTACGAAGCCCAATCTTCTTTCGGCTGTTACAGCGTAATACAAGTTCCGTCATATTGCTTGATGAACTCTAAAGGAAACCTTTGGTCAGCGAGAAAATCTTCGTATGAAAACAAAATACTATCATTGCTCTTTCAGAGCAATGACAATGCTATTTTGAAGAAGGAATACATCGTTCAAAACTTTTGATTTGAGCTATCGAATGGGTTGTTATATCGTAGAACACAAGCATGAAATAACCTTTTCTGATGGATAGAAAGTTGCGCCTCAGCTACCGGAAAGCTACCCACGCTATATCACACCTCGGAAAAAATCTTAATAAAAAGTCGGCGAACAATATATCGACCGCGATGATAAGTGGAACCAAAAAAACTCTACTATTCAAACGAATCCTCGTTACGTATTTGAGTAGACAATCGTCGTAGTCAGAGGTGATTCCATCACTGAGGTTGTAACAACAAAAATACGATGATAGGAGAGCACACATGACTGCAGAGGCACATACATTGCCTTTTAGGAACCAAAACTGATGGCATTTGGTCTCCTAAAGGGACATGTAATACAACTCACAATGCCTCTGAGCGTGGTAAAAGAAACTCTAAAGTGAGAAACGTGTTATACGACCATTACACATGCACCATCGAGGAACGTATCTGCTGTGCTGTATATCCAACTGGACTTTCTACTTCCTACTACCTAGAACACCACACTACAGTTGGGGTACACTGGAATTTGGGGTGGATTGGTCTTGATCAAAAGTAACCTCCATCGCAATCAGAACTTGGATAGGAAACAACGCCTGGTAGTCTCCCAAACGTGTCAACTACTTCACTGCCAAGAATATATGATTCAGGTTAATAAATCTTCGTCTTCTCGTATACCACTTGAGGTTTTCCTCCTTGATGTGAGAGTAGGCATGTAGTTATCATCAAATTGGAGTGATAATGTCGAGAGGAATAACAAGTAAACTGGTAAATAGTTCTCATAGAATGGACAACTATGTGAAATGCACTATAATATAGCAAGATCAAAACCAATCCTTGCGAAGAGGAGGTTGAAAAGTTTCTTTATTTTGATTGCTTAGGATTCGGTGAAGATGTAATGGCTAGAATGGTTCCCAGGCAACGTTTTTGGAGCGTTGCTAGACAGGAAAACATTTAATTGTACCTTTACATTCAAAATAATTTTTAAAAAGAGTGTTTAAGCCTAACGAAGTTGGTACGCCATGGCCATACACGCGTGTTGCGGAGGTCTCGCCCTCACGTCAGCTGGCGACCCACGCCCCACACTAAGCCCTGCATTGTAGCAAGAGGGAGGCGTATGTGGTGATGGCACAATGTAGAATGGACACTGTACCCTCACCACTTTACAGTCGATGGATCTCGGCTGCCAGAACAAAAATATCGATGGCAAGACTGTTTTTAAAACAACGCTGAATAATCAGCGTTGTTTGAACTAGGGTAGTTTCAGGTTCTAGTGTTATTGGGTTGCCCATGATTTCCCCTCGAATTTCGATACTTTTGATAAAATTGTCGTATGTTTGAAGAAATCAGCTGATCAGGCAATATCTAAGCACACATCACGATCAATGAGAATGCAATCATTTGTTGGATCGAAGACTGGAGGCCTTTCTCTCAGAAAGAATGACTTGACGATTGAAGAAGTCGGTGAGGTTATTTTTGAGCTGACTGTATAGTCTTTAGATTTTTCATACTTGGGATGTTGCTTCACGGCACGGAGAAGTGATAATCCGAAAGACAATATCAGCGCTACACACGGTGGAGCTAACATCGTGGATCACATCAGCTCTTCCAAAAAATGGTGAGTCCCTTTTACATTGCCGTGGTCGAGGGCTATCCTGCAGAGAGCACCACTGAGTCATTTTGGGACGATTCTCTCGTACTGCTGCGGGCAACTTCCACAGTTGTTTCCGCGCACACATCGGCATTCATTGTTTTCCTGTTATCGAGCGACAGTTCCGAAAACAACATGTCCTGACAAATCCAAAACGCCGAAAGCCCAAGTGCTCTCGTAGTCAACCCAGAATTCATCTTCCAGTGATCATGGACTTGAGAAAGCCCTGCCTGTGCGATTGGCAGCGGAAGACTTCTGTAAATTGTGTCGTACATTGAGCTGGGGATCGCTGAATGTCAGTGCATGAATTGCACAGTGTCCTATTAAATTGAGACATCATTTTGCTATGACCCAGTTCACTTGGATAGCAAGGGAAGGTGCTGGAGTCAATCCAAATGTTACTGAATCATTCTCTGAAATGCCGCAAACTTTTGGCAAGAACCCGATTTACAATAAAAAAAAAGCGCTACTGTTCTATTATGCAGCGCCAACACGAGGCCTTTCGATAAAAGCGTATTCTTTTGCTGTTATCTGACGAAAGTATGATTATCTGATGGATTGAATTCAGTCAATTTCAAAGATATATTTTATTTCTCATATTGCTTGTTTTTTGACGGCCGTACCAATTCAAAATGAGATTTTGCTTCATATTTGAACATTTCTCGGCCTAATAAAAGTTTTTTTATAACAAAATTTCAACAATTAGATAGACAAAATCTTTCTGATTAGAAAATCTTGTTTGCTCTTTAGAAGAACTTCTTTGAGCTCTGGCAATTCGCGCAAGAACATGGGTTCCACGGATCTGAAATTCGCTATTTTTCCGCACCCTTCGTAAGAACAAGGGTGTTTTTTCATTCTTCCAAGTTGCTTCCTAGTTAATCAATAACTCAAATTAGACAATTCCAGCGTATACCTACGGTTCAGAAGGAAACCCTTTCATTCGCTGTGACAAGCCAAGGTAAAAGTAATGTTTCACACTTGAGGCGTTTCAGCGCGTCTTTCGTCGGAGTGAGCATTTCCTGAAAATTTCAGAAACCTTCGATAGTCTGAATTCTGCTCATTCCAGTGATGTATTTATTTGGTTTTCGAAAGGACGTCTAAGCGAGCTGTAATAGGTTAGGGCGCGCAATTGGACGACGGCACCTAACCACCAACGCATTGCCACGTATGTGGATGGGAATTTCGCAATACTGGCCCCTGGCTGACGACCATCTTAGGCCAAATGTACCCAGTTGTAGTCTCCATTGTCGATTTAGGTGGCGATGTTATCAAATCCTCTTGGAGCGATCAAAGTTTTCTGGCCTCCTGAACAGTGATCTATATGTTTATGTGAGTTCATCTATGGTTATTGTGAGCCTCACTGACGTGATCTATATGTTATATTCGTTCAGCTTTGAAACACGATAATATATTTTTCAACAAATCTTTTTTCTGAAAAAGTCACATGGGTATGAGAAAAGATTATGGAACGTTGGAGAGATCTATGATTTCCATCACAAAATCCACATGTGATTTATGCAGCGGATTGGTTATTAAAAGCTGTACACAGTCTAGCCGAGTAGAAGTGTTCACTGAGTGTAAAACCCATATTCTTTCGGTCGTTACAAAGCTCGAAGAAGTCCTTCTCGAGAGCCAAATATACCATTATAAATTCCCTATCTAACGACCAAAAGTTCATTACAGGAAAACTTTTATCCGCTGGGTAACTTCGAAGAGAAAAAATCTTATTCTGACTGGTACGGCGCGAAAAAATAAGCTATTTGAGAATTCAAACATGCCATTGAATTCCACTTGATCTGAGCTATGGATAAACTACAGAAACGTTTTGCAAAATCAAACAATACGTTTTTAGCGAGGACTCAACTGACGCCCGCCATAATAGAATAGTGCCAAAAAAAACTGAATAAAACAGCAGTACGAAAGAATTTGTGGGACAAACGCACTTCTCACGATAACTCTATTTTGTAAAGAACTGTCTTTGTTGGAGTCAAGATAAAGCTTTTCTTCAGGTCGTCAATATGTCTGGCAGCCGGCGGCCATGTCAATCAGAGGGAAATCTGAACTCTGAGACAAGTTGACACCATGACGGTGGTGATTCGTAGCATGATTTCTTCTTGCCTGGACTTTCAAGTGAAAACGAACACCTCTAAGTTGCGATGAGATGGTAAGCCTCGGGAGGTATGGTACATTGAATCAT